>VYXB01009202.1:74329-106092 GCA_013397135.1 Pachyramphus minor | reverse complement strand
TCAAGTGCAGGACCCAGCACTTGGCCTTATTAAACCATGAGTGTGGCTGTCTTCTGCCATCCATCTGAGGAGGATGATGTCCCCCGCTGTTGTGGTTTAAGCCCAGCAATTAAGTACTACAGAGCACTCACTTTCCTCTGTCTCCCAGGTGGGATGAGGAGGAGAATCAGAAAAAAAGGAAAAAGTTGTGAGTTGAGATAAGAACAGTTTAATAATTAAAATATAATAATAATAATAATAATAACATTAGTAATAATATTGGAATGAAAAGGAGAGAGAAAGAAGGCAATAAAAAATAAGATAAACAAATGATGACCAATACAATTGTTCACCACTGTTCCCCAGCAGTGATCAGCCCCTCTTGGCCAACTCTTCTCAGTTTATATGCTGGGTGTGATATTATATGGAATATCCCTTTAGCTAGTTTGGGTCAGTTGTCCTGGCCATGCTCCCTCCCATTTTCTTGTGCACTTCCTCAAAGGCAGAGCATGAGACACTGAAAAGTCCTTGACTCAGGGTAAGCACTGCTTAGCAACAACCAAAACATCAGTGTGTTATCAACATTATCCTCACACTGAATCCAAAGCACAACACTGAGCCAGTGACTACAAAAAAATGAACTCTGTCCCAGGTGAAACCAGGACACCCCTGTTAATGGCTGAGGACTCAACAGGCCAGTTGGGGTCTGTTTTGATTTCCTCAAACAGGGTATTACTAGGAAACAGAGAGGTTTTAAATTCAGGCTTCTGAGTTTGCAAAGGCAGGAGAGACAGATTCAACCCTCCCTTTACCAAATGTGTGTGAGTGCAGTGGGAAGAACTACACTGAACATTGGTTTAGACTGCCTACATAGGGAGACATGAAGTCTCCATACAGTCTCATGTACTGCAGAGGTCCAGCTGTCACGGGGTGAGCACCATGTTGAGGAACTGGAACAATTTTTGAGAAATGAAATAAAATTGTTGGGTTGCTGGGAAAGGGGACCACTTATCTGAAGGAAAGGGATCCAGACAATGGCTTTCCTATAAGACCCTGTATCCTTCCTTGATGATCTTAAAAGGTGAAGATGGTGATGAGGAAGCTCACTGAGTTGACCATACTCTTAGCAGAGCCAGTCAGTCAGAGTCTGGATCTCAGAAGATCTCTTTCAATCTGAATTTTTGTCTGACTATGCACATGTACTGCAACATCAGACACACAAGTGAAAGAAGCAGTGAAGGGTCAGGAGCACTGAGAGAGAAAATAAAAACTTATGGAAGTCATGCAACCAGTTATATTCTTAAGCATCCTAGTACAGCCTCTGTGGCCAGTGATGATTCTGAATACTTACATCTAAGCCCAGACCAACCCGGGTTCATAGTGCAGAAGGAGAATATTTTAATTTTAAAAAAAGACAAAAATGAAGCTTGATCCAATCTCCTGGAAACCAAATTTACTTCCTTGATTTCAGTGGTTTTCTAGAAGACTTTAAAGCTCCCATCAAACCATCAATCTAAGGGATGTATTCATGTGTTACAAGACCTAAAGGAGCTGTTGCAATGATCTAACTTGATTCCTTTCTAACATATACCATAAGACTACCCTGCAATCACTCTTGAAGTGACAAAAGTGTATCTTCTGGAAAAAACTCCGAGATTTAATGGAACAAAAAACATGCCTTGAGGAACTGAGACAATTGAAGTAGTTGCCAAAGGCACCAATCACTGCAGCAGTGGCTGAGAGCAGCTAAGTTACATGGGATGAAAGGATTTCAGCTGGACCATCTGTGACTCTGGGAGCAGAGAGCTGTGAGAGAGAAGGCCAGAACAAAGCTAGAGATGCAAAATACTGAATTTGGAAAAAATCAGGCAAAAAACTTCTGGCGCATTCGGATTTCTCAGCAAGGAAACCACCGCCTGCTTGCTTTTGGTTTTTATTCATTTTGTGGAGCAAGGAGACCTGGCACACACTTCTGGCAAATAAATCAGATTGCACAAAGACTCTGCATGACTCTATCAGCTCCTCCTCCCAACAGAAACATGACACAGAAAAACCCTGAATAGCTGCTAAGCATTCAAGCCAAAGGAGCATGGGATTTCCTGCAGCAGGAGTTTATGGTTTCTTTGCAGCACTCAGAGAATATTTGGTGTGGGCTCTTCTGCCAGAGAGGCCCATGTGACATATAACTGCTCCTCAGAGCACACAGAATTCATAGAGAACACAATTAACTTTCTGCCTGCGGGTAGCTATGTTCACAGTGCTGAACCACAACCTGTTACACAAGCTGGAACATGGAACTACCCACATGTGCTGCAACTAGTGAGTTGACTGCTGGTGGGTGGCATTGTCAGTGTGCAGCAGGGATGAGAAAGCTGCCCAGCAGCTTGCAAAGAAATTACCTACAGTCCTTAATACCTGATTTGTTATTATCATGTCCAGAAAATATGGGGATGATCTTCAGATGCCTTATGACAAACATCCCATGTGGTGGTCCCTTCACTTGAGAAGGAAGATATCACTTATTTCTAATTACAGTAGGATATCTATTAGCACTTCGGTTTCCCACCCTTTTTTTCTTTTTTTGGCCATTCACATCCTTACTGCTTTTCTACATTGCCTTGAATTCTGACATGGACAGGCCAGCACTAGGGAGACAATATCTTTACTGTGCAACAGTCGCTGTAAGTTATGATGAATGGACATCAATATCTTGGCTCTGATTCTAAGATAAATTCAGCTACATCATGCAGCTGGTCCAGATTGGTTTAATGCAGTTAAAATTCGGATGCCTGCCATACATCTACAATTCATGGCTGAGAGTGAGATCTATAATAAAAAACAGGAGATCCAAGTCAGTAAAGTACTGAAACAAGTTTCCCTACTGATTTCAATGGAACTCAGGTACTGAAATATTTCTGCTTATAAGCCTTCGTCCCTTGGTTCATCTCTGTCCCACTCCAGATTGTAAAAAGAGCTAAGGCAGAGGCTGTCCATCACCATCTTTGCTCATAGAGCACAATGGGGCTTCAGTGGCTGCTAGATGGTTTGGCACTCTACTACAAAAATACCAGTAATTCTACAGTTCATAGGTGGATATGGTTGTTAGGCAGCTGGTGAACTAAGCCTTGACTGGAAGTGAAACAGAAAAAATATCCATTTCTTTGTGTAGTCTCCAGTTTCACTGATTACTTCTTTCTCTCCCCAACTGTCTGTGGGTCACCCATAACCTACTGCACGTGCATGTCTGTGGTGCCTTGGGCCTCCATGGAAGTGGAGGAATTATTCAAAAATATTTTTACTTCCAAACAGGTATTTGCTTAGACAGTTTTGAATCCAGAATGGAGGAATTTGGTTGGCTAAACATAGAGATACTGTCGTCCAAGGTGCTTTGGATATCAAAGCAGATATCTTCAAAAAGCAGATATTTGCAAAAGACATCTGCGGGAAACTTGCACCCTCATAGGCAAGCAGCTGGTTGGGAAAAAACATGAATTCACTAAAATGGTACCTGGTGCCTATATTGAGGTCATTGAACCAGGCTCTGAAAGTTATCTTCTAGAGTAAAGTTATGCCAGAAAGAAACCTTAGATGACTTCCATCTTTACGTTATGGGGTTATCAAGACATACCATAAATTGAAGATGAAGACAAGAAACCTTCCTTAAACTGTATCCAAGCCTGAGGTACATCTCATATAGTTCAAGACTCCTCAAACACTTTAGTCATAAGTGCTGGAGGCAGTGTGGAGCTGGGCCAAGCAGATCAGGCCATGTGGGGCAGCAGGATGGCCGGGGGCTCAGCAACAGCAGGGAAGTATGTTACCTTCCAGTAGGTACACCTAGAGAAACACGCTGCAGCACTGCCTCTCTAGGGCTGCCCAGCACACTCAATCAATAGAGGCTGCATTCAAGCCACACATCAGCCAGCAAATTGTACTGGTTATCTGAAGATTTATCCACAGGTCTTTCTGATGGAGACATTGTCCTGTAATTATATGGAGGCACATATCTGGCTGCAGGAGTGTAAGTGGGAGCCATTTAGGGAGTGCCTTTCTTAACTCAAGGAACTCAAAAACTTTTGTGTCTGGAAGAATCAGTCATCTGTTAGATGCTGGGCCATTTTCTTTGCAAACAAGCCTCCTCCCAGACAGAGGCAGGAGGGAGATGTTCACGGTGTCATGAGCAGGGTGGGGGCTCACAGCTCATTGGTGTTTGTCCTGGTTTCCCTAATGCATGTCTGAGTCAGGGAAGCTCTGCTTTGGAGAAAGTGATGGCTATAATGATAAAGTTAAAATTCATGTGTTTGCATCATTGCTTTCTCCACACCCACTTTATTTCCTCATCTCTCGAAAACAGCGTAAGAAAAGCTGTTATGAAGTGCTGTTTTTCTTTTCACTGTCTGAAGAATGAATAGCAAGCAAGTTAAATGCAACACAAGACATGCCAGTTGTATGTCTCCCACTGTCTGACTCCCTTTCAGAATTGCTACATCACTTTTAAGTCATTTCCTTTCCCAGACAAGGCAGCTTCATTTACACCAAAGAGATTGATCTAAACCAAACAGGCTTACTATAAACCAGACATTCTTGTATTTGATATCATCAACCTTTAACTTCAGAGGGACTTCTTCAGACAGGAGCTGCAACCTCTTACCAGGTGTCAAAAAGTGTTCATCATCACAACCTCAAGTAAAGACTTCAGGGTCAGCACCGTGAGCTTTCTGGTTGTAGTTTAAATGACAGAAAATTTTATTTAGTGTAGCAGTGCCCAGGGTGGCAAAAGGAAAGAGAAAGGAAAGAATTTCAAAAACCATGTCACAACAGGATCTAAGGACTCTCAACTTCATGATTTAGCTGTTGGATTTCTCCATAAACTGCCAATTGGTGGTAGGAAGAGGCAGCATTTGTGGGTTTCCTTAGAGAAAAGCAGAAGTGTTCCATATACTGTGCTATAACAGGGAATACTAAACATGTGTTATTATTCAGATATTATTCAGAAAGGAAATTTTCAGCAATTGCAGCCCAGGTAGAAACACATCTGTTATTTTATATCTGCACACAGGGTGGACCAGGTGAGATGGCTTTACTTTGAGCAGAGGAGAAATTTAGTAGAAGTAAATGTAATTTGCCTTACTTTTTAAATGAAGCTTTGTATATATTGCATGGGACAAAAAAACAAAGCTAAAAGCGGCCATCATGGGAAAATTTGCCTGTTGTCTTGAAGGGGATGAAAGCATTCACAAAGGATAACCTGGATCAGGAACTGTACCTTCAAATATATCTTTCCCTAATTTTACCCCTAGAGCACAGTAATCTATATTAGCAACTCTTACCAGAGCCATCATATGGCCTCCTACACCAGTTCATGATCTAAGCCACAGACAGCTATATGAAAATTCTCATTGCTTTAAGAGAGAGTTATTCCTTTGTTTCTTTTAGGACAATGCCAGAACTCATGGATTTTTTTTTATAAATGAGAAATTCCACCCCTCATTAAACAGATATGGTCTGTAGAAAATAATTAACCACTTCTTATGGTTTATCCAACCCACAAAATTTGGGTCAGGTATTGCTCACCACCCACATTAATTGCCCAGAACAGAATGGCTGGTTTTGGACCAAATATTGTATCACAAGCACTTAATATCCCTGCCATAGCATGAAAGGAAACAGAAACCTGAGAAGAAGGGAAAATTAGAATGGTGGGAAGAAAAACAGTTTCTTAACTGTGCACTGGACTCTGTCTGACTAATGAATCCCCTTTGAAAAACACCCATAGTAATAAATTAGGATGTAATATATTGCAGATGGATCAACAGTGGCACACACATAGCCTTATGTGTCTGCCACAGGTGTTTGATTTTGCATCTGACAGCAGATCAGGGAGTAAGCATCCGAGGACAATCATGCTATAGCTTTCAGAGATAACACTTTTTCTAGATTAGAAGGAGAACTAAGTATCTGGGTTGTTCTGTGGAGGGGAATTATGTTGATAAAACTGGCCTTTGATCAAAAACATTATTTAAAAAATTAGATTTGGACTTTCTTCTGCTTGTAGCTAACCAGTGTTTAGAAACCTTCTTCTAAACAGAAACATCCTTGTAATTCAGTAACCTTAATAAAATATTTTACTTTGACAGAACAACACATGCTGACAATATTACGTTTAAAATGTTGTGTCTAGACCTGACCAGCTCCTGTGAGGTCTTTCATGCACAGTCTTGTCCCATTGGCTTAGACATTGGATAGTCTTTGGAAACAAACCTCAGATCATATAGACTTTAATTACATTAAACCTTTGGGGGTCTTCAGCACCAAGTGTGAAGATAAACTCAGTATCTTTTTAAGACCTACAGATCAACCAGCCAACCAAAAAAGTATTGTAATACACAGGAGAACATCCTGTTCTTCCAAAAAAGGTTAAAAATCTACAGAGAAAAAAAAAAAGCAAACCACACATAAGGATGTTAGAGAAATTTTCATTGAACCTTGTGCCATTTGTCTAGACTCCTGCTGTCGTCAGTGTTCCAGTTTTCTACAGCTTCTCAAGGAGGATTGAAATGATTAGCCATTTCCTGAGTTCCAGTCATGCTTCTAACAGTAAACTTTCTACCCATGTCTCAAGTAATTTAGCTTTATTCTTCCTCCCCTCCATGTTTCTATTCCTTAGGTGGAGAAAAAAAAAAACCAACAAAACCAAAACCAACAACAACAAAACCCCAAACCAAAACAAAAAACCAACTCAAAGCCAACCAAACAAAAAAACCCCAACAACCTGTGTATAAAAAAACCCAGTGACCTGTGTATAGATCACCCCAGGGATCAGTACCCTGAAACACAAAGGCAATCACTGGAAGTTGAATTGTTTGAACTACAGGTTTATCCTTTATATATACAGGATTTATCCTTTATTCCAAAGAACTGCTAATAGTCACTGCTGGAGCTGGAGTACTTATCCAGCTGGACCTGTGGTCTGACTCTTTCATTCTTCCAGTGCTTATTCCTGACTTTCTGCAGATGTTATTTACTATGATCTTAGTCTTAAGATGTGCAGGACAACCTTTGCTTGGCACAAGATGTGAGCCTTATTTGTTTAAATCAGTCTCTCCTGAATTGCAGTTGATTTTGCAGGTAGGGTCACACTGGAGCTGTTTTGGTCTAAGATTTTGTTGTGGCTGGGACAGTATTCTGCAGCCAAAGTTTTGCAGGGCTTTCTGTGGGATGTCAGTGCATTTCTGTTGCTGACACTGATCAAATGTCATATTTTTAATTAAATTTCTACAGCTATGGTCTAATGACAAATGTGTGTGCTCTGCACTATGCCTGCTCACAGGCATAGTGCATCTAAAACTGTGAGAGCAACAGCAAAGGGTGTCTGCTAACAAACAGTATAAAATGTCAGCCAGATGAAACTGAGGAATGGAAAAAAGAATAGTACGACACAGGGGGGTTTTGTTTCCACTTACTTTTATTTTCACTGCATTTAGAGGAGTTTCATAATTCCTCTGCCTTGAGTAATATTTTTGAACATAGAAATTCACTTCTATGAACTTCACAAGTCTTCCTACTGACTTGAGGAGAAGATCAGGACGGATGTTTTGGTTTCTCCTTTTTACCAGCTTTCCAAGCCTTGATAGTGTTTGCTCAGACATGTTTCTATTTTGAGTATTTTCTTCTTCACAGATCTCTGCTACGTGTTGAGGATAGATTTCAGCTGCATCCAACGTTTTGCCATGAGAGGCGAATTGTTCTGCAAACAAGGAGGAATGTTTGGTTGTTCTGGCATTTTGTCTCTTTGGATATGGTTTAGAAACCAAATAATACTTTGAAAACACGTTTTTTGTTTATTTTATTTGGTTGTTGCAAGACTCCTAGCAAAGCTAACAACTCATAGCTTTAATGGAAGTCCTTCAACAAAAATGAAGATAGAATGACAGATAGATACAGTATTGCCACTACTTATCAGAGCTTATTATGGTCCTACTTATTCTGTGGAAGACATTCCCTCTCTTAACTCTTTCTGTCCTTTGGAAAGACAAAACACTCCTCTATATTTGTATGCTAAAAGTTAAGACTCATGAAAATCAGAAACTGGCTCAGTAGATACAAGAAGTTGTGAAGGCAGCCTAGCTCCAAAAATGTTTCTTGCAGTTGCCCATAGCAAACAAAATTGCTTTTGAACACTACACACTCAAACCCTGCACTTTTTTTTTCTAGGCATGAGTCAGAAGAACAGGATTTTCACCTCAAGGCTGTAGGTCAGTAGTTCCAGGAAATTCTGTGGGGTTTACGTAAAAGTGCAAAAGTAAAATAATAAAAAATTCTGTTGAGTGAAGGACATCGCAAACTGGTGTTAATTTCAAACTTTAGATTTTAAAGATTTTTAAACCTATGGTCACTACTTTAGGGAAGGTTATCAGATATTTCTGTGATTTTTCTGGATATTTCTGGAAATAAATAGTCTGGCTACTCTGTCAGCATGGGTCACATTTGCACAAAATCAAGACAATTATTTTTTTGTGCTCCAAGTTAGCAACACTTACTATTCATGATTTCTGGTTTTACAGGATAAAATTCTGACCTAGTGAAACCAAAGACAAAATTTCTGTTGCTTTAGAGCAGGAGTCCATACAAAGCTTTGGTGACTCTTGAGTACGTGTCAACAGACAAATACATTACATTCTCATATTCCAAACACAGAATAAAAAAAAAAACCATCACCAGTAAGTGATGGTTGTGTTCTTGAGTGATGCATCAACTGAACTGTGGTGTTCACATCATACTTTGCAGATCCTGTGTTTGTGAGAGATGGCAGATAGAAACAGTACTCTCTTTTTTTATGGAAGGCCATTGTCTGGTTTTGAACACTCTAAAGCTGGATACCAAATAAAAATTTGTGGGTTCAGTCCATCTCTGGCATATTTTCCCATACCATTTCAATACCCTTTCAACTAAGTACCTTAAATACAAGGAAGCAGTCTGAAATGAGCAGCCTATTTTCGAGGAGTTATTCAGCTCAAACCTTCAACAAAGTGAAAATCATGGCACTGAGCCAAACGGTGGTTTATTCATGCCTTTCTATCAGCAATCTATTTGAACTGCTTGAGACTGCCTGAATAAATATTTGGCCCCTGCTGTTTGCCACCGAGCTCAGACTTCTCTCCTGGCAGCATTTACAAGATGAACCCTGCAGTGTTTTCTCCTGTGCCCACCATGCTCTTCCTGCATTGTGGTTGACACCTGAAGCTCCTGGCTCCTCTGCACTTCATGTCTGAACTCCTTGAACTGTTGTCTTGTACTTTGATGTGTGCTGCAACAGCACCTGGATTCATTCATCTATCAAACTTTGTGACTGCCCCTCAAAAACTGGCTTATATGCACATTCTTCCTCAAAACACAACCATAGTTAACAATTTTTAGCCATAAGCACTGAGGAGACATATACCTGGTAACTCACTGGGCAAATTGTCCCAGACCTTTCCAGATTCTAAGACTACCATCCCATCATAACTTTGTAAACTCTTCTGACTCTCATTATCTTTGTTTTATTTTTGCTTTGTAAGCTATTTGTGATTTAATTCTCTAGTGATGGCTTGTTCCATACATTTTCCCAGTCGCTGATTTACTCCAAGCACACCATTGTTTTCTCAGACCAAACTTGGTAAATAAAAAGATATGTATGTTTCTATTCTATAACTTTGTACTATGTTTATAGTAGCCACTTCAAATATCTTTAAATGATGTGAAGAGTGAAGACCAGTTTATTTTCTCCCTGTTTTGTTTCCTCCAATCTCTAGGCATTTAGAGTCTTGCTTGTTCTGGCTTTTTATCTGGAACCTTACTGCTGATATTTGTTGCAATTCTGCTGATTAAATTTGGAAAAAACTCTCTCAGTTTAAGTGCTTTTGCATGACTTGCCTTTTCTACACCAACAATGGAGGTTGCCAGGTGTTTTTGTTTATTTAATTCCCTCCTCCTTTCTTTTTTCCCAGCAGAAACTGTGGTAATGCAGGCTTTTTTTAAAATACTTGGAAAAGTGGTCTTTTGCATTAAAAAACTAGGCCATGCTCATACTGCCAGAAATCCATGTTTGAAGTATTAACAGACAACACCTAAAAGAAACATAATATTAATACAGAACTCTGCATTAAAACACCCTTTCAAGAAAAGCCAGCTGTCTTTCTTATACTGAAAAAAAGCCAGGAAACACAGATGTGGAGCTAATCAAATTGTTCATTATAAATGAGCTACCTGATAATATTAGGGGTTTTTTTCCTTCCCCTTAATGATTGATAAAAACCTCTGGTTTTTACATACTTATTTGTTACTTGAGTTCATCCAATACCTTGTGCAGGCAACTACATTGATTCATTGGCTAAGCGTAAGTCCTTAGTGGTCTGGCTTAATAAAGCAATATCAGGACTGAGAATCTATTGTATGAAGGACTTTGTGTTTCTCTGTTATCTGAAGGCAGGTAAGAGGCAGACTATCTGTTAAGGGAAACTTTGCTGTGGGGTAATTCATACATGTGGCCAAAAGCCCTTCATTTCTTTGGGATCTTGCAGCAGATACTCAACACAAGCTCTGTTAACTGATGGCTGTTGAAATTGGGAGGAAAAGTAATGGGCCAATCTGACAGTGCTGACTAGACTTACCCTTGCTCCTCAGATACTCGATGAACAAAAATTGAGCTTATTTTTTATTTAATCTGTTTGATTTACACATAGAACTTTTTTACTGCTTTCCTTGAGAGGAATGGACCCGTGGCCATTGATTTCTTCATCGTGGAGACCGATTTACTAAACCATTCTCGTGAATCTGGTCCACCAAAATGACACCCAAGGCATGAGTACAGCTCAATAACTTGAAGTTCATAGTGGTCAATGATTAGTCAATCAGCTAATTGAAAATTTAAGTTAATATTTTGCAGCTCATTCTAAAGACTTGAGGGTAATCACAAGACCATCTACACGGGTATATTTAAAAAAGGGAGAGGGAATATCAGTTGGCTTAGGGGACCAGGGAGACAGAAACCACTCCGAGGAGACAGAGTATCTCATTAAATGTGAGGTTACTCGAGCCTAAAAGCAATGAAAATCAGTGAATGTCACTTGCAGAAACCTTCATCACAGTTGTACCACATATATTTCATGGCTACATTATGCTCCAGCTTCAAAAGAGTACTGCAAAGTCAGTCTTACTACATATAAACAACTGAGGATTCAGCTGGGACTGTGCTGAGCTGTTGCACAAAAAGTTCTAACATGAAAATTGAAGATAATGTGTTTTCTTCTGAGTACTGTAAGTTAGGTTCTCCTGATACACATTTTTTTCAAATAAAAGCAGTGGTCATTTTACCATGTATGACTAAGTATAATCAATCCTATTGATGGCAGAGTCAGCCTCCCTGAAAGTGTTTAAGAGCTGCCTGGATCTGGCACTGGGTCAAATGATTTAGTGGTTATGGGCTTGCAGCAGTAGTGCTGGGTTGATGGTTGGACTGGATGATCTTAAAGGCCTCTTCCAACCTTGATAATTCTATGATTCTGTGAAAGCATCAGCAGTTCATCAGAATCTTTGACTAAGCCCTAAAATATCAGAAGCTCTACAGTAGGGAGAGTAAAATCCCTTCCAATTTAAGGCCAATTTTTTAAATGCTCTAAAATTCACTGACTTCTCATTTCCTTGAAACTACGCAATATTTCATTAGCAGAGAGCAATACTAGCCCACCTGGAGTCATTTGGATGTGGGATTCACGTGACACAGCTTCTTTTATCTCCTCTTTCCCCTCTCTCTTTACCGCTTGCCAGATTTGGGAATCAATCACTGTCTCAGATTTTCTTCACAGTTGACCAGCCATTTGTTCCAGGCTACTTGTGGCTCCCACTGCTTCACGGGGAAGCAAAGGAAGCACAGCATTAACAAACAACAAAGAGCTGGCAACTGTAAGTAGCTACAAACCTGAATCACAACCCAGAAGATCATATTGTGTGTGAACAGTGAGAATGCACAAGGGTCTGTAGACTGGCAGCTTTCACTGTAATTGGAGGATTTCTGAGGATATCCAATATTCAGCCAACATCCTTTCAGGTCCAAGTAGGGCAGACATGAAGGGAGCAAAGCATTTTGCTAAAGTCTGCCTCTGTCACTGCACATTTAATTGGAGGGGGAAAATAATTTGAAAACAGCCTGAAAGTTGGAAAGGAATCAGAGAATTTCCAAAAAGAAAACAAACTTCACATGTGAATACTTATAGGTCTGGGATCAGGGGAAAAGGAGAAAATTGGAGGCCTTGGTGACTAGAATACAGGGGTGAGTGGAGAAGTAGGTAAGGAGTGGAGATTCATGAAATGCACAGGGCATATGAGCAGATAATGTTCACTCACCATCACCAGCTCCTGAAGGGTAAAACTGAGCAGTCATGCCCTACAATTCCTCCTTCCCCAGAATCTTTTTTTTCTTTGGATACTTCAGCTCTGAAGAATGTGCTTTATTCCAAAGGCAGAGAATAACTTGAGCTCTGCACTAATCAGGATCATCAGGAAAATTTTGGCAGGATTATTTTTATTCAGAAGAAATATTGATGCTCATTACTTAACAGATTTTAATATATTCCTTAATGTATCTTTATATGGGCAGGAAATAAAACATCAGATAAAACAGTAGTTTCTTTTCTTTTCCCTGAATTGTTATTGTCAGGGAAAGGTCCTGACAGACTGAAGTGAGGCCACCAGGGTGATCAGGGGGATGGAGCTTCCCATGTACATGGAGATGTTGAGAAAGATGAGCTTATTCAGCCTGCTGAAGAGATGCAACAGTCTGATGGGAGGATGTAGAGAAGATAAAATCAGTCTCTTCTCAGAGTTGCACAAGAAAGGGATAAGAGGGAATAAACACAAATCACAACATATGACTAAGCCACAAGGAGAAAGAAATTCACAGGAAATGGTCAAATTTGGAGAAGGAACTCGGAGAAGGAGTAGACTCTTCATCCACTGAGATACTGGAAACTTGAGTGGACCTGCTCTAAGTGGACCTGCCGGGAATGACAGGTGGAATCAAAGACCTGCAGAAGTCCCTTTGAATATTACTCTATGAGTCTATGAAAATTTTCTAGGTGTTCTGGTGTTCTGCTGTCGCTGTTGGTGTAAGTTTATGGATGTTGGTTTACTTGAGATGTGCACACTCCTCCAGATTTGTTCTGCCCTGAATGCTGGAAGAAAGACCCTGTTTGGAGCATGGCTTGAATTCGGTCAGAAAGCTTCAGAAAACACATGCTGCCAGTCACTGTACATTTAATTAGGTGATGGCACCTAGATGGGGTGGGATAGGATACTCTTAAGTATCCTGCACGCCTTCCAATGCTGGAGAGGTTCATTTTCTCACTGTGCTACACCTGTTTAAGGCAGAAACATTATAAAGGCTGTCACCATAATTTTTGCTAGGAATAAAATCATAATCCAAACCATATTGGAGTAACTGTTTTCCCACTACGTTCTGTGGATGCCCATATATGACCAGTTGTAACTTTCCAAAGTAAATTATCTTGGCTCTTTTGACCTCAGCAGAAGCAATCACATGTTGTTGTTGTTCCAAAGTATCTTCACAGCTATCTTTCAAGTATCATCATGCAAACAACATAGTGCAGCAAAAGATTTTGTTTTACAAAACATTACAATGTTTCTTGAGGTAAGCCAGTACTTAATTCTCTCGAATGAATAGTGTTATAAATTTGCATTAATATAATTCTTCCAAATTTCCACCTTCCAGAAACTGTATTGGTTTAAGTTAGAAATATAAAAAGTCTATGATAGCATAAAGAAGATGTTAATTTATAGATATTGATATAGATATTGTGCATGGATGTTAAACTTGGCATCTGTACAACAATAAACACTTTTGATTGTGACTGTATTTATACACAGTCATATAACAATGAAAACCATAGACCATTTTAAAGCTCACTGCTACAGCCAGTATGCTTCTACACAAAAAAAACCCCCACATTAAAGAGTTCCTCATAAAGGAGCAAAGTTTCTGTTCCCTCACTGCTGTCAGAAATAAATCTAGGTAACATTCAATAAGCTCGTCTTGTAGCTGTTTCCTGCAACTCTTACTCAGGTTTCTGTAGTGCTCTTTATATGCTCTGGACTTGAGCAGCACTTGGTAAGGCACAGTCACTGCCCAGGCAGAGATTTACTTTGAAGACTTAGGACACCAGCACCACTCACTGCAGGGAATGTGCTACAGGTTACACTATGCAGCACCTATTTCATGGACCTCCACATTCAGACTGAAGCTCCTTTTCCTTTTGGTAAGGTATTTACAGGCCTTAAGGAACAATTAAATTATATTTGTGCAAATAATGGAAAGACAATATAGAAAATTAACTTTTGCCTCAGTAATATTGTTGGAAGGCTTCAAAACAGTGGATTTCAAACTAACTTCTGTAAGAAAAGAAAATAACTTGGTTCTAAAGACACATGACGGCAATAAATGAAATTACAGAATTATATGTAATTATACAGGCAAAAAGAATTTGATCTTGCTAGTGCAAAAATATGATTCTGATAAAGAATTACAAAAAAACCCCACATGATGTGTTCAAGAATGCTGAGAAAGGAAGCTGATATTCTGTAAATGCAATTTGGCATAATCTGTGTGGGTAGTCAACCGAAAGATGGCAAGTAACCAGTGGTGATGGCAGGGAAATATTCATGAAGATACAGAAAACATGAAGAAAAAATAGACATGAAGAAAAAAAGACTTGATTTGGACAGTGTTGAGAAAGAAAAGGGCTTTGCAAAAGGAGCAGAAATGGAGAGGACAAGGACAGGATATCAAAGTTGAAAATCTGGTTAATGGGAAGAAGATGTAGTTTGTTATGAGGTGATTACAAAAAAGATCTAAGGATTGTTTCCCCAATGTTTTAGGACAGCTCATTTTGGGGTGCTCATATGCTTTCATAGGATTATTAGAATAGTTCCAACTGGAAGGGGTCTCAAGAGGTTTCTAACCCAAACCTCTGCTTCAGCCATGCACCACTCTCAATAGCCTGGATCCTTCTTCTATATGACTCCCTCAGTCCTGGCAGGCTGCTGTAAAGTAGCGCTGAAGCTCTTTCTCCTCTGGGCTGAACAAATCTTGGTCCTCCAGTTCTCCTCACTTCAACCTTTGACCAGCTTGGTGGCCCGCCCTGAGCTCACTCCTCTTTGGAGTTTCCTTCTTGTACTTGGCTGGGAGGGAAGCAAACTGTATGCAAAGTACCCTCCAGTTCTCCTAACCAAAGTCTGATTGCCTGAAGTCAAGAGCTGTTATTCTGTTACTTGCCTTCCCCATTCACTGTGGGGTCTTCAAAATCTACTTTATGACCCCTTCAGCCAATGCTACCATTGATTATGCTGGGGCCAGCCAGTTCCTGCTTGTTAATAATGGCAACTCCAGCTCTGCATCATCCTTGGTTGTCCCATGCAGTACCTGTATGAAAAAGCTATTCCTGACATCCTCTAATATATCCCACCATGTTGACCCTCTGGCATATGTTGGAAACTTTCTACTGGGTTCAATCAAAAATTTCTTGTAGACATTAGAAACAGACCTACTATTACTGGCTGAAGATCTACCTTAAGTGCAGCCTCTTAGATGGCAAACATGGCAGTATATGCACCTGATTGTCCTAGCAAAAGAGAATTGCAGTCTGTGCAAGCTTCCTAAACGGAATCATAAAACAGCCATGTCATGCCCTAAATGATTTTTCCTTTGGCTATCTGAATAAATGCAGTTCAATCACTGCCCAGTTTCCTTCTAGAGAACCAGTCAGAAACAACCCAATCTTCTTATCCATGTGTCATCATGAATGAGGGAAAAAAAGCCAGCAGCAGGCTAGGAAGCTATTCCTTGAGCATTTGTCTCTTCCTCTGTGCTAAACCAAAAAATTATGAACTCAGGGACCTTCTGCCTGCTGAGGAATGTACAGGGAATGCTGGTGTGCTGTGTCTGTCTTGGTGGGATCCTGTGTAGGGCAGTCATTGTGGATTGCAGGATCTTTGATTCACACTTCACTGGTGGTCATGAGTCACCCTCCTAACTCATATAAATGGTCTCCTTAATTTCAGGTTATTAAGCCTATCAGGAAATAAGTATTTTATTTTTTTCTGGGGTTTTTTGGAAAGAGATTTGCTTTGATCATTAACCAGATGTTGGAACGGATTTGATTTAGAGTTTTCATGATATCAAGGATTGATAATCTGAGCTTTCTTGCTGCTGTCAGGAATATTTCCGAGTCAGCAAGTTGTGTCTGCAAGCTGTTACCAGCTGGTGATAGCTCTCAATTTGCTATGGGAGGAACAGGACTTTGGCAAGCTTCCTCACAATATGGAAATGTAGTTATGTGGCAAGAGGGATATCAAATAGTGGCTGTCTGACTCCACTCTGTGTCAAAGACATCCGCCACTGTGGAGATGGGGAGTGGCGTGTCAGGAAGAGCCAGGGACCCTGGGGAAAAGGTGGAGGAGGTCAGCAGGGGAGAGGCTGGGGGTGGTATGAGAAGGGTAATCAGGGAGGAGGAAGAGAAGGATTTAAATGGAGAGATAGATAGGAACTGATCATGGGAGAGAGTCCCAGGACTGCAGAGGAGTTTGCCATCCTCCAATCTCCATGAAAGGTTGAATCTCAGCTGACAAGCAACTTCAAGAAAATACACAGATCCTCTGCTCTTGCCTCCCTGTGTGAACAGGGTACCTTAAAGTCCACAGATTATTTTACTTGCTGGCGAAGTAATGAGGCCAGACTTTGACTCCTCCACAGAGTAGCACTGAGACCTGGGTCCAGGCCACCCACAAAGCTCCATTTACTGAAACATGAACCATGAAACTATGCCCACTGAAGAGGTAGACTCCACATCTTGCTATGATGGTGATATGCCATTGTGGACATTTGTGAAAAATTTATTTGGTGGCTGCAGAGTAAATCATGCAGAGCTGCCCTCACACACACTGGTTACTGATGTAAAAACAATAGAAGGAGCAGTGAGAAACCATGGTTTTCTTTGAGTCAGTTGTGAAGAATGAGTTTCTCTCTCTCAGCACCAAAAAGGAAGCAATGAAAGTTCTGCAGTCTAAAGCAGGGAAACCCTTATATTTCATGTAAGCAGCAAAAGCTTTCATTTGGTAATGTAATAGTGACATACTGTAAGAAGTCAATACCCCTGGCAGTTGAAAAAAACAAAAACAAAAAGAAGCTCTTGATACAAGTTTTATTTGATGACTCTACATGATGTCATAGCTCTGGCCACACTGTCAACAGCAAAATACCTTCCCAGTGCTCTTTAAGTGGCAAATCTTAGCTCCCTTTTAGATACTATTAGAGAACAGATTCATCTTTTTCTGATTTGCAGATTTGCCTGCACAATCTAGTCCATATTGTCAAACCCAATTCCAATCTAATGCTCCCTTGGTGTATTTCACACAAATCTGTCTGATCACAGCCTGGTATCCAATTCAGTTTGGGAGATGCTGCTTTTCAGACTTTCCCTGCATTACAAAAGAATTTACACATTATGTTTGGAAAACATTTAGGAGCATTTCTCCTCTCCTACCAAATAACATCACAATTCATATAGCTTTTGTTTTCTTTGAAATCATGTGACACCTCAACTGCAGGCTCTGCAGGTAAAATACAACTGGTGGAATGAAAAGCATCTCATGTTACAGACAGAAAAAACTTTAAGGAGAATTTATTGCTTGGTGCACTTGTGTGGTACACAGAAGATAAAGACAAGAAAAGCCCCAAAGTTACTGTTTTAGGGTTTTAGGTTTAATCTGTTATGTGACCACAGTTATCTCAGGGAAGAGAGCAAGGAGCTGTAGAAAGAACGAATGGAAGTAGGAGAAAAAGGAAAAAAGGAGCTATAAAACATTTTGCAATCTACAGAGAGAAGTGCCAGATAAAGGTACACAGGAGAGATTTCAGACCATCTCCCAAATTCCTCCTTCTTTGAACATTTTGTAAACAGATGTGGAGTCTTCAGCATAGCAAGGGATGATGGATGGGCACCACTGAAGACCATAAGTAGTTTAGGAGCCAACACCCCTTTTGAAGAAAGGATCTAGGCATCAAGGAGAAGGCATGACTGACTTTTTAACAGATTTAGATATCACCTGGTGGAACACAATAATGTATAAACTCTATAAGCTAATCCTAGGGTAATTCCGAGTGCTGTGAGCCCTGGCTCCACTCTATCTAGCTCTCTGGGGACTGCATGGGGAGAATTACCTGTAGAGGGTTCTTCTGTGGCCTGGCCAACTGTGCTGGGAAACTATTGAACTGGTCACAAGCTGAGCATGGTGAGCCAAGTGCTTCATTTTACACCCAGCCCAACACACTGCTCAGGCAGTCACGGCCAGAGCTGCAGCAGTCTGTCCTGGCTCTTGCACCGCATTTGTAGTCTGATATCTATAAAACTGTGTGTGCGACTGCCACTCCTCCCCCAGCTGCCAGCTTGTCTCCTCCAACCTCTTAGCAAAACCTCAGGTCTTTAGGAGGTGACAGGAGCAGAGACAGATTCATTCACTGAATATCAGAAATCCAGTCAGCCAAAAAATTCTGTTTAAGATGTCTGTTTCGCTTTCCATTTTGTCTTTGACATTTTTTGTTTTCCGTTTTTGCTTTCCATTTTGTCTTCTAGTTGTTCCAGACATTTGACCAGTCCACTGTCAAAGCAGATGAAAACAAACAAAAAAATAATCAAAGCAACTCAAAGACCTGTTCAAAGGAGTTTGTAGAGGAAAGTTTGGGTAATACAGTTGCTGTTGTTAATTCTTTATTTTCCTCACATGGAGCATCAAAAGCAGAAGCATGTTCTTTATCTTCCCCATGCCATCAAAGCAACTGAGATAAGAAGGACGAGCCACTCTCTACCTTGATATACATCACAGTGAGCTCATAGCATTGCTTACAGTCTGTGGAGTCAAAAATTATCTCTATCCCAAGCAGGTATCAACAGAGTGTTTATACTTGCCAGACATGGACATTTTGGAGGAGGAAGGGAAAATATCACTCACTTTGGAACTGTATTTATATTTGAAAGCATTTATATTGTACCAGCATGCCCAAATCAGTTAGAAAGAGGATTGCGGCCAGGGGGTATATGTGAATAAGACCTTTGCTTAAAGTAATCTATTGATAGACATTGATAGAAAAATGCATTATTTTGGTACAGTTCATTTTGTTCTGTAATATGCTAGGCCAATATAAACAATTTGCTACCACTGTAATTGCCTGTTCCCTTGAGTATTTTCTGTGTTGTTTCAATTATACCACTGTATTTAAATGGCAAAATATCAAATACAGACAAACCTCTTTAGAGGGAACTCCAACTGCCTGCCAGATAGGAATTGTATTGCTCAAATAAACTCCACACAAACAAAATATTCAAAGGCTTCTAGTCAATAAATGACAATGATATCAGTTCATTGACTGCCAGCCAGTGTGGGCCAGCTGAACAGGGGCAGCTGGAGGCCCAAACATGGAGATGCAGCAAGTAGAGTCTGCAAAACTGCCTAATCAGTCTAGGTGGCCAAAGTGCCACCAGCTTAAGTGTGTGTTCTTATACTTTTGACTACCTCTGTACCTCTATCTAAGAGCATGAAAGTCAACAACAGATTGTGCTCTGCTAATGCTCTGGTAAAAGTAATTTCCTAATCCTTACAACTGCGAGTATTCTGGAGTGAAATGCAAACATCTTCAGAAGGTACCTGAGGTACCTAATGTGGGTATCCGTTTAAAATTTCATATCTGCACAAATTTGGGAAGTCAATGGAAGTATAGTACAAGCTCAGGGAAGATTTAACAAAAGGATGTGACTTGACTTGGGTCTAGTCACAGGCATGCACTGGAGACTCTCCCATTCAGCTCCCACCTCCTGCTCCCAGCTCCAGTCCTTGCATGCATTCCTCTCTTCCTCGCTGCAGCACCTTCAAGGCAAATCTGATGAGTCCACCTGAGAGTCGAATTCACCATGTTAGTGAACTGCACAATCAGTCAGTCCTTGGTCAGGACACCGAATCTATGCAACCACCTCAGCTGTGTCCTGCAACTGCAGATTAACAAGGGCTCCTCAGCTGTGAGCAAAAAAGAATGATCTTTATTGGTAGGATTAGGAACCAGACTTAAATTAACACAGAGCTGAAGCCTGCCTTCCTATAGCAAAGATTGCACAGCCTGGCATATCCTGGTGCTTGAAGCAGAGTTGAAGCAAGAAAGCAGCAAGTTTGATGCGGGAAAGAAAGGGAAGAAGAGAGAACATGGACTAGGCAACCTTTCAGGATCCCTTCCAATCCTACTTACAAGGATTCTCCACTGTAGGAAGTAAATGCTGGCACATACAAGAACCAGCCTTGTGCTGTATTTGCTGGCAGAGCCTGTGCAACCTCTGTTCCCTTCTCTACAACAGCTTATGTAGTACTGACAGCAGTACTGTGGTTCTCATGTCCCAGCTGTATCCCAGCATTAGAGGTCCCAGTAAGCTTTAAACATTGAAGGTTCAAAACAAAGCCTTAGTTTGAGGTTTATTTTTTTAAGAGGTGTTCTTACTAGAGAGGTGGATCCCAAGGGCAACTCTTTCTCGTCTATCAAATCCTGTGGAGAGGGACCCAAAATAAGACAGTTCCAAATAAAATGCTCCCATTTTTATCCCCATCTGATGTTTTCATTTGCGAATTCCCCAGACAATTTTGTGGTCTGAGCAAAATCCATGCCTGTCTTCAGTAATGGATTTGGTATTAGTGAAGATCCACTGGGAGGTTTTCAAAGTACACTGGTATAAGTGCTCCCTGTGGTAATGGTTTAGCAAGAGTATAGCTTTTCCACTGCTGGATAGATCTGAAATAGAACAGACTCATTCTTCTACTCTAATTTCCTCATAAAGCTGGTGTCAGGCCATTGAGATAAAAGACAGAAGTTACCTCCTCATAAGATCGTTCTGTATTGCAGGCCTGCATGTCACATAGTGCATGTACGTCAGTATTTCAGGTTGTAACAGATCTATGCATTTGAAGCAAATCCCATCTTTTCCTTGTATTGCACTTTGGTTCCCATAGTGCAGCAGCCTCAGGCGGAGTGACCCAAGTTCTGTTCACTTAGGGCTGGGCTGGAAGAGATTGTCCTGGAATAATCTGATCTGGCCAGTCTGTGTGCTATGGGGACAAACAAGAGCCAACATCAAAAAACTGTCCAACACGCAACCATTATAGGTATCAGACTCTCAAAACCAATTGTTTCACCTGATTTCTCCCATTTCTGTTCCTGGTAGACTCTATTTGTACTGATATAGACATTGATGTTCTAGGGCTCCATCTCTCTTCCTTTCCCCACTCTTTCCATTTCTGGTTGTCACACTGTCTTTAGTTGTCAAGATTTTAAAAATTTATTAAACAGCTTCTGTTTAAGCAAGCTCTGTGGAGTGATAATTAACCCTGATATTTTTTATGTGCTGTTCTGTGTTAATTTTTGATATTTTATTTTGCTCTAAATATTTTTAGCCAAATTATAGCGCTAATTATAGCACTTAAATATTTTTCACTATACTTCTTAGGCACATATTTGTGTCTGAATAACTCCAAGTCTTCCAATAACATAATTGCAAGTCTAATTTTAAATAATAATCAGTATTAAGTATGTAAGGATATCAATTATATGAGAAATGTAGGTACTCAAGGGACTCAAATTCTCTTGAAAGAAAATTTGGAGCTAAATTAGAATACTTCTACATCCCACATGTCTGTAATATTTGATGACCCACAATTTTAACTAGGTTATTGAGAACACAGGGTTTATCTATGTGTGACAGAGAATAATGTTGTCAGACACACCCAGGACAAATTTTACACTATACTCAGTAACATAAAGTATCTTTTGAACCGTAGTTTTATGTGGAGATTTAATCCCATTTGCCCTCTGGCAATTAAATTAGGATTTTGAGAATTCTATAGAGAAAGGGAACCCATATCTCCTGGTAGCACTTCAGCCATCCAAAATCTGAATAACCCACTGGAGTTGCTTATATTTCTAAGTTGGGCATTGTAGTGCCCACAATGTCCTGTCCACTTGGAAACAGACAGTGCCATCATAGACCTGCAGCAACAAGAAATTAAATAGTTTCCCTTTCTGATACAACATTCTCTTCTTTTGGTGTGGCAGTGAGGACATTTTGTGAGATATGTGTTCCATTTGCTGAAGGTTTGATAAAGGATATTATAAAAAAATATTTGGAAGAGCTTTAAAAGTTTGGGGGGTTTTTTCAGGGATTTTCAGGGGTTCCTCAATGAGACTTTTTGCATTGATTTGCATAATTACTTCTAAACAGAAGTGAACACCGCACCTTTCATTACCCATGAAAGAAGGGGAGAATACCTACTAATAAATACTAATAAAATAATAAATACTAATACCTACTAATAATACTAATAAAAATGCCTACTAAAAAGATGCAGCCTACTGGGAATACTATGATACTAATGGAAAGAGCCAGCAGGTCAGAGCTTGGTGTTCCAGGGTTCTCTTCCCCTGCCTACCAGAAAAACTCTTGTGTGACCATTTGTGCTTAATTTGCTCAATCTTTAAAGCATGTAGTTTACTAACCACTATTGAAGACTTTGACTTGAATCTGTGGTGCTTCAGTTACTTTTGTGTAAAGTGTAAGTAACAACACTTCTCTGCATGAGAAGGGTGTTTTAAGTTATTCCATTTCTAAGGAAAAGGGCAGTAATATTTAAGGTAAGGAATCATTCATTGCATTGTGATATTACGACTCCACAGCTGACAGACACAGGATCTGCAAGAGACTTGTCTGTGTCTGCCAACATTCATTTGAGTTGAAAGTGAGTTGCAGTAGCATTATCTGAATAATCAGACACTTATTTTTTGGCATTAAAAACTACTGTGACTTAAAAGTATATGTTTTTCTCAAGACCACCAAGACAGCAGGATCTCTATGAGCGATAATTACTGATCTCTGACATACACAGTTGTGCAACAGCATCTCAGCAAGGTTAGCCAAACCTCAGGCTTTTATATATGTTTCAGACAGTGCCAGAGATTCCTCTTCCAAGTCCAAGTTTGGCCTCCTCTTTATTTTACAACAATTCTGTGCTTAGGAATCTGAACAAAGGCCACCAGAAATTTGAAATCCAGAAATGAAGTCCAGAGTAAACAACAGATCAGTCAAGCTCGTTCACACTGGCCTGTTGCTGGCATAGATGTGTCACAGGAGTTGTAAGATCCAGACCTCTGCAGATGCTCTTACTTCTTTATCTCAGCGGTTATAGTCAAGCTCATACCCATGATTACTGAAGGAGTTTCAAAGAGATGGAGAATTGAATGTTTTCTCCCCATAGAGAAGCCTTGTTTTCTGTGAAATGGAAGCCGCAGAAAAGCTGTCATATGACATTACAAGAGTCAGTGAAATGTCCTCTATCCATTATCAGATTACCTAACCACTCCATTTCTTTTTTTTGTATTCTCTTTCAAAGAATACATAATTTAAAGCACTGACCCTTTCTGGGAAGTTTTGACACATTTTTATCAGATAAGTCAGGCCTTTGCATCACTTTCACTGCAGACTGGCGCTGAGGCATTCACTGCCTGACTAATAAACCAACACAATCCATTGCAAGACCTCATTAGGGCAAAGCACCTGCACTCTGTTACATTATGTTCACATTGAGCGCTCCTTCTCACAGGCACTACTACCTTTCCCAGCATTCCAATCACAGTAGATAAATTTAGCCTCTTGTTCCTACAAGCTACTTGTTAAGGGAATCCATATTTTCACTTTTTTCAATGTGTTTTAAATAGCCTCTCCTATTCCACACATAACACTGGTCACAATGCTAGAAAGGGTAGAGGTTACTTCCTTTTGCTCTTCAGCATTTGATATCTCATGGTACAAGGTTTCACTTTCCTCTGCCTGAAGAAGGCACAGGATTTGTTTTCAGCCTAGAGACTGTGATGACAGAAGCGTCAAACAGGGCAATAAGGAGCTTGACATAGCTGTGTGGTTATTTGCATCTGGGTATTGTGGGTTTTTTCCGCTTTTCTTTGCACAAGGTCAACATGTGACTCTATCCATCTTGGTTTGTGCCACAAGTCCTTGAAGAGCTTTTCCCTCCACCGTCCCCTCTTCCCTCAAAGGAAAAAGTAGTCACAGCAATTAACTCTTGCAAAATAATCACTGTTTTTGTAGACAGATCACATTTCATCAATCCAAATGTCTTTGACGTTGACATGGCAAGGACCTATCTGAAATCACAATGCTCTTGCTGTATATTAATACATTATCTTTGCTCAGTAAAACTTTAATACCTGCCCTGCACCAATTCTGCAGGCAGCAAACAAACCAAATGGCAAATGTTTTCCAAGACCAATTCCAAGGTAATATGCCTCCACCTATCTTTGCAGAATATTTGAAGCAACCTCAGTTATGATGAGAGTAGGAGAACAAACACTGAAATGTTAGTTACAGGCCTAGCTGAGTAAGAAAAACTGTGATCCTCTGCCAAAGGCAGAGCATAAGGTCTACAGTTCACAAAATATTGCCAGGTGTTCTACAACTATTACATTTTGACACAACTGAAAAACATAATGGAGCTGAACTCAAATTTGGACTGATATTCCTTCCTGTTTGCTCAAGGAATAAGAATGAAAACTGCTCAAAACATTTGCATTAAATCAGCATGTCAGAAGAACTGAGTTTGACTAAGGAAAATGACCACAAACACCCAGCCTGACAGCAAATGCTTTTGTAGTTCTCTATACCCTTTCTTCTCTTCAAATGGTACTCCTAAAGAATGTACATTTTCCTATTTCTTTGAAAAATCCCTTCCTTTTGGTTAAATATCCCTCCAAATTAAGACACATCTCCACATACCCATTGCATTAGCTTCCACCTACTTAATTATCATTAGGGTGTTTTTTACAGAAATATTCATATCCTCTCCACCTCTAACCCTCCTCCCAGTGCAGTGAGCTGAACTGATTTCTATAGGCATTTGACTTTCAAAAAAGTGTTACCGGGGTTTAGCAGCTAATTAGTGCCTGTTAGCCCAAACCTGAATTCTGAAATCTTCATCCACAACCTCCAAGTACTTCTACAAGGAGATGTGAGGTTTTTGTTTGGTTGTTCTTCCCCCCTTTAGTGACCCTTTGCTTTATCAGTCAGATCCAGGAACCACACAGTGTATGCTAGGGTGACATCTGAACGTTTTTGGACAAGCTTAGAACTAAGCATGACATTTCCTCACAACACCTGTGGACTGGCTGCCCACAAGCTTCTGATTTCAGAGTCTCAGATACTCTGGCAGGACTCTGTATAGAGCTATAAGTCTGTCCTTAAAAACTATCATGATGGTTAATAGAGAATATCACAAAGAAGTCTTGTCTTTCAATTCTGTAAATACTTTTGTAACTACTCAAGGGAGCTTCAAATGTAGAAGTTGCTCTGCCCTCAGCTCTGTATGGCAGTGTAACACTTCTGTTACTGTTACCTGGCACAGCACAGGGACTGCAGCAATGCACCAGTGAGCCAGACTCCCTGAATGCAGTGCCCAGAACATACTGGTGGGATAACAGTGTAGACCACCAGAGGCAGCCGCTGTAGTTTTACCATTGTGTTGCCAAGATTTACCTGGGTCAGGTGAGGCATGGTCTACTCCATTGCATGCTACTGGTAGGGATGGGAAACCTGAGGTGGGAAAAGACTGACGTAGATGCAGCATCCAGCTGCTCTCACAAAGACACTGAAGAGCAGTACTGCAAAAAGCAGTGGTGAATATATGACTAGTTATTTACTGAAGCTATGGGAAATACTTCCCAGGCTGCTTCTACAAAAACAGATGGGAATATATCATGATGGGAAAGATATTCAGTTCCTTGAGTTCATTCGGTTCACTGAAACAGAGAGAGCCCATGAGGAAAGACTGCAAAAGCAGCTTGTGTCATCCTGTGGGCTCTTTAGCACAGGTTCACAATTGGTGGCTGAACCCTATAACCCTTCTCTGTGATCTCTGTGGATTAAATGAAGCTCATCAAAAGATGAAAGCATGCAGAGGTTTGTGGCAAGGACAGAGCTAAAAAGACGCCACAGCAGGTTCATGAACCCTGTTTCTGTCTGCATGGTAAGCATGAAGAGGAAATCAGCTGTGTCAGATGGAGACAAGTAAAAACCCTCATTTCACTCTGGCTTTCCATTTCCAGAATGTGCATTTTACTGTCCATAACAGCTCTCCCTTAGCTTTTCCCTGGATTAAGCCAGACAGCTGCATACATTACATCATTATCCACGGAAAAGCAAGATTATCCATGTCCTAATCATATATTTTTAATAAACCCACCAATCCCTCACCATAAGAGCTAAGCAAAGATCTGACGAGTAAGACTTATTTCTGCAAGACTGACTCACATGGTGTTATGCCTCTTCAAGGAGGGCAAAATGTTCAGACATGAACTAATGAAGCAATTCCTGAAACTAGCGGGACATGCCTACGTGGTCCTGGGCTCATGAGGACATTGGATATGGGTAGAGATCAGCAACAAACCAGGAGTGAAGGGACAGGAGGAGATGGATAAAGGAGAAATGCCTGGGTAGCAAGGCGGGAAATGAGACCTTGTTGCAGACAGACAAGGGAAGGAGAAGGACGTTTGGAAAGGGGAGAGGGCACATAGGAAAGGCCTTCCTTCTTCACTTCATCCCGCTTTCCATGTTTCTGATATTTAGCATCCAGCTGACATTATGACAGGAAAATCTATCCAGTTAACCCATGCATCTCTATGTCTTATCTCCAAAGGGTTGTGCCTACACTTTTAGCAGGCATCACTTCTGTTCCCAATGCCAAGTCCCAGAGCCCCTGCCCAGCATCAACACTTCCAGGTAGATTGGGGACCATACATGCTGCTGCTCAGCAGCTCAACCGAGTGTGCCCAGTGAGGGGAAACCTGCTTTACACTGCAAGGTTTCAGGGGCAGTTGGGAATGCTTGGTTCATCCCAGCTGTACCTGGAGAAAATGTAGCTCACTGCTTCATGCTTCTAAAATATGCATGTGGACAACTCAGCATGCTCACTGATTTTCCTCTCTCACCCCCAAGTTTAGACACCCAACTCCCAGAAGACTGACTTCCCTGAATTAGTGGTGAAAGCTTGGAGCTGAAAATCTGCATGGATCTTTCTCATTATTAATCAGCCCTACACATGGCACAAATTTTCTCAGGGAAGATCCTCACATTATTTCCTGCACAGCTGGTCAGTTAAGCCAGAACAGTTCCCCGAATGTATGAACAGATGTGTCCTTTCAGCCATACAGTGTAACATCTTGGACATCTCTATTTTGTCTTCAAGGAAGCAAATACTCTTTTAACTGTTTTAGCTTAGATAAAAAAGACCTTAAACTGGATTAAGTTGTTTTTTTTCCTCTAGCATACAGCCTCATCAGCTCTGTAAGCCGTTAACTCATTCAGTTCTGTGATGCCTTTTGGGCTAAGGTTTGTTATTTCTTTGTGCTGTTAATCGGCTGATAACAGTGGTAGAGTTTTGGGTGCTGAGGACTGCATTTCTGGTATGTTTGTGGGAGATAAAGTCTGCACAGCTCTGATGAGGCAGAACAATAAACCCCCTGAGCAATTAAGGAAATCCAATCAGTTGCACAAATACAAGGTGCAAGACCTTCTTTTGTCCAGGGGTCCAGTAAATATTCCATGCCATTATTCAAGAGAATACAGTGGTCAAACTGTCTGCCTTAAGAAAATGTTTATTAGTTGAGCTACAGTTACTGAAGTTATACTTGGGTAACAACCCTACTATTTTCCTAAGGCAAAGCAGAGTTCATAACTTAGAGCCTAATTTATTAAATTTTATCTACTGGTTGGACTGGCAGCTCCTAGCAAACACTGACTAACATCCAGGTTTCTCAGGCACCATAGACTGGCTGGCTGCACTGGTTACAAGGCTATTTCCATGACCTGACAAAGGCGAGCTTCACTTTTCCCAATATCATAATTATATTTTTAAAAAAACAAAACCTTGGTAGTGTACAGATTCTAGCAGCTGCTGTCTTCCCCCTCTCTGTTACAAAATGTCTCAAGCACCTGGGGCAGAGTTCAACACCTTCCTGCAATCCATTCCTGGAAACCACCAGCATGCAGCATATCAAAAGGTGGTAGCCCAGGGTTAACTCGATCTCATCCAGTTTTTAGGTGGTCATTCTTCACAGCCCACTTTCTTATGGTATTTAATCATTAAAATCAGAAAATCTTAGAGGATTTCCTCTTTAGTGTCTCCAATTCCCTCAGCAAGTTATCTCTGACGTTCAAATTTGAAGGCTTACACAAATGTTTCACTGTAGTTCTTGAAAGTAAACCCTTATGCATCACAGCTTTTGTGCAATACATACAGGCTAAAGTAAAATTAATATCCTCTGTTTAGTCTGAATTAATTGGCTCAATGCCTAGAGTGACTAAGGAAAGAGACTGGCATTTATAGAACAAAGCTGGAATTAATTCTGCTAGGGAAATGGACTGTGTTGAGAAAAAGACTGTGAGAGGTGGAAAACAATGGGACTCTCACTATCCACAAGTCAAGAGTTGTCATATATAAACTGGAGCCTGGGAAGTGGAGAGGAGATAACATGTAATAGCTTAGAGAATTAAGGATCTGATCCAACTCCTTGACTGCCACTGGAATTTTATACATTTCTAACAGTGGGGCTCAGATGACATCTGTATACATCAAATTTTTAACAGTTACGGGGCCAAATTCTATTTTCATTCATCCTGGTGTTAAAACAGAATTAATCCATCAGAATACAGACAGATTCACACTGCTTACCATGGGGCAGACAAACAGTGGCTCCTGTAAGCAGTGCAGCTGTACATACCCAAAGAGGATATTCCACCCCACCCTTTCAGAGTGAAGGAAAGGAAAAAATTGCTTGGCTTATCCACTAAGCATTATAAATCTATTAAAAGTTTTGGTCATGATTTTGAAACACATAAATGTAAATTGAGGATTTTCATAACAGACACTGTAAGACTGTACTGAGGAGTATCTCACTGTAAACTGGGTCCATGCTGGGGAATCGCTTTTTGCTACAATTTCAGTAGCAAAAAAATTCACATGCTGAAAAAATGTTTGAAAGAGATGGACTAATTAAGTGTTGCTAATATTTGAGCAGGTTAATTGAAATACTTTGGATTTGAGTAATGTTTAGGAAGGGGATAATGGATATTATGATTGAGCTTGGGAACAGTTTATCTTGAAGGAAAATGGTAAAGATTAGAGGATTCTTATACCTGTATTGGAACCAAAACTTAGTCACTGTTCCTATAATAAGTATTTCCATAAGTTAATCACATCAAAGTGATGAGCTGCATTTCTTAGGAATAAAAGAATGTTCTATGAAAATACTAACAATACAGAACAGTCGACCTACTGAGGAAAAATCATTTTACACGCTACAGGCTACAAAACAATCTGTCTTGATGTTTACACTTAGGCAGATTGACTCAACAGAACATGATGATTATTTATTAACAAACTGCACAGAATAAAGGGCTTTCTGTAGGAATTAATATAACTCATATAGATAACTCACTGGCAAAAATGGACTGCTTGGTTGCTCTGTTATATTTGGTGAAAATATCCACTAATCAAACATATTTAAATATTACTTTCTTGTATGGCCATATCTTGTGGGAATCAGGGTATTTTTAAGAGCAATAACACTCAACAATGAAAGCATGGGAATTTATCATCTAAAGAGTATAGAAGTCTCATAGAAAATTGGTTAAAGACATCTGTCAATCCTTGAAAGAGTTGACAAACAAGACCATAGTGAGTTTTATGGTTCAAAAGAGAAAACAAGTTTGAAGGAAAGGTTTAACCATTCCTAACCTGTTTAAGCAGGTCATAAAATTTAACCCATCATTAAGCCTTGACACTGCAGATAATAAAACTGCTGGGGGCCATATCTCAGCTGTCACTAAGACACTGTATGAATGTTGCTATTGTGAAACTCTTTCTAGGTCCCAAAATTATGATTATCAGGCACTTAGTTGTTCACTATCAGTAGTTTACAATTGTTTTTGTAGAGATGGCAATATGTGATGCCTACTTCTCTTCAACTTTATTTAGTAAATCTGTAATTATAGATTTATGTATTCATTACAAAAATAAGTGACTGCATTAAATATGAATAAGTATTAAAAATGCAATTTTATACATTTTTTGTTACCAATATAGCATGACACTGAGAAAGCAAAGCTTTCTATGAAGGTAGATTTATTTGGCAATTCACTACTTCCATTCCTTTTTAATGACTTGGGAGGAGGCTTCAAGAGGAAAAATATTGGCATGAGGGTCAAAGGAAAAACTGAAAGTTGAGACAGGGCAACTCAACAGCATCACTGATACTGCTGTTCTCATGGATGGTGACTGCCAGGCCACCATCAGGTGTCTTCTAAGGTGTAATGAGTACATTTATGGATGCTTGTTACTTTTACTTACCTGTCCTAAGTATTACTCAGCACTGTGTAGATGCTGCTTGCAGAGGCTCTTTATGCAGAGTGAAAGTGGTCTGGACAGACATGGTCTAACAAGGCAGAGAGATAAGCCTGCTCCATGCTCATACCCAAGACTTCTCAGTTAACAGAATATCATGGGCATAGTGTGGTTTATCTCTTTATTCACATGCAGATAACCTGCTTCCTTGCATTTTGGTAAAACATTTACTATTCACTACCAACTTGGACAATTTTTTTTTTTTTTTTTAAGAAACAAGTGTGAGTAGTTTTGACAGCCTCCTGACGTTTTATTTCTGATGCCTTAAGCTGTAGAGCAATACATTCCTCATTTACTTGCAGAGGTTGTTCTAAAATGCAGTCAAGTCAGTCTTCTCATGAGTGGTTTGCTGCCCTAAATGTTTCTGTTCTGCTGCATTCACCTTGGCACAGCTTCTTTCTTCAGTCTTTGCTGTCAGCACAAAAACATGCTTGCAGGCTTCTGGTAGTGTTCATTACTCTTCATGGTGATAACTTTTGCCTTAAGTTCCCGCACAAAGTCTGAGATCAGTTTTCACTTGCTATATTGCTTTGGCAGAATAGTCTATTTGTTGCTGTAACTGCACAGAGAACTCACTCATAAAAGATTTACTGAACTGTCCAGATATTGTTTCTTCACTTGATTTAAACACAAATTGAGTTCACATAAGCAAACAGTGTCTCCAATCCACTTTGTGAAAATGCCCAGTTTCATTTAGCACCTTCAGACAGTCAGACTGGTTTGATTTAGATTTTTCTTCATGGAAAGCTGCAGATCCATCATTTATTTCAGTCATATTTTTTTATGATGATAATCATTATTATATAAATTGGGTAAGAGTTTAGCAGTCATAGTCTCACTTCAAATACATTTTGTTCATCTCTGTGAAAGAATAAAAAAGAAGAGGTTATAATACCTTTATAGCAGAAGCTAAATTACCTGAAAGAGGATCTATGATCCAGTCATGACAGCTTAAGATGTTGCTGTGCATCATCATGGCTTGGCTTCGTGAACAAAGATTTTGAAGGGCTCTATCCATGCTTGCTACAGGCTCTCTGGTGGCTGAAAAGGCCAATGCAAGATAGACAAGTCCAGTTGCAAAAGGGACAAGAGAAAGATTCCACAGGTGGTACTGACAAGATGTGATTCTTTCTGCGTTGTTTTTTCTCCTCGAGAGTGATCCTGCGTGTGTTCTCAAAGGA
>VYXB01009202.1:43950-73968 GCA_013397135.1 Pachyramphus minor | reverse complement strand
CCCACACCAAGACCCTGAACCATCTCGTCCGTGAGCTGCTTTACGCTGACGACGCTGCCCTCGTTGCTCACACAGAAGTGGCTCTGCAGCGTTTAACATCCTGCTTTGCAGAGGCTGCTGAGCTTTCTGGGCTGGAAGTCAGCTTGAAGAAGACAGAGGTTTTCTATCAACCTGCACCTCAGGAAGTCTTCCATCATCCCCATATCACCCTTGGCGAATCAGAACTCAAATCAGTCCAGCATCATCAGAGCAATGGTAACTGCCCATGTGTGTGGATTGAGTTACAGTAAAAGAAAGGTGAATTAGGAACTAATTGTCCTTTGTTCATGGGAATAACTAACATTAGCACATTGCTGTCAGCCCACTAGGTCTTAGTTACAACTATGTGCACAAAAATTTACTGCCAATAACAGGAACCTATTAAGCTGAGACTACAAGATGTCTCAGGCTCATCTGCTTATTCTGACGAGACATACCCATCTTTAAATAAGTGTCTCAGTGTATATATACCATCATTTGTAAACATTCAAATGTATTGCAGAGATCATCACCATAGAAACGGAACTCAGAAGAAGAGTTTCTTACAAGCTCTAAAGTCAAATCAAATTTTGATTCAATAGAGCTTGCAATTTGAACCCACAACATATATCCAGGTAGCATTTGTTGTATCTACATTAAAATATTAAAAGGAAACACTGTGATGTGAACATGCACACAAAACTTATTTTGATGGCAGTGTCCTTTCAGTGGTGTTTGAAGCATTTAGAAAAGCCTGCCAGACTGATCCAACTTTTAAAGGAGGCCTGAAACCAACAAGAGGGTTGCTTGCCCTAACCTGGGAAAGGAAAAGCAAGACTGGGTATTTGCTAATCAAAGATGACAACCATAGGTGGATACTACAGATAACTGTGACCTAAATGATGGTCACTAACAGCCAGGTCTCCCAACCTCCTTCTATGGGACTGAAAAGCAAAATTCTGAGGCAAAACTGGGAAAAGCAAGTCAGAGTAGGGCTGCATTACCCACACAAGCAGTCTGAACTTGATATGAAAGGGTACGGTAATAACGTTCTCGTATTCTGTTACTGCCCAAAAAGAAAAAAAAGCAGAGCTTCTGCAGGAAGTAGCAAGGTTTTGGGAGCAAGGAGATAATCTTTCTGCCAGAGCTGTGTTTAGACTTGGAGGTGGTCCTAATGCTGCTTTTGAAGCCATTTTGGTCAAGCAGTTTGTTTTTCCCAGGCCTTCCTCTTTCACTGACTGCTTTATAGAAGATAATGCAAAGCAAAAACAAATAGCAATTAAGTTCAGGTAAGACTAAATGTCTGACCTGAATCCACAAACACAAGGGATCTTTCAAGCTCAAGCTGGAAACTTCATACCTATGTCAATGGTCTCAGTATTGCTGCAAATGCCTGCTGAGATCATCTAACAGGCTGAGACCACAGGTAATTATGTAAAGAAAACAAGGTACCCTAAGGATGGAGTTAGGAGTTTAACTCTGTGTTTTCTGGTTTCTGTTGTCTTAAAAAAATATGGTATTTCCTATGGCCATTGCATGATCCTGATAACACACACTTTTCCTAGTTCAACAAGCAAACTGTTATACTCTGCTTTAACAACTGAAACCCTTCCATCTTTCAGGTGTTAACAGTTCAAACAAAAGGTCAGATCTTAAAAGCTGAGCTTATACTGTTCTATTTGCTGTAATTTGCATAGATACAATGCAGGGGGGACTTTTCTTTATGCTACAGGAAACGAGTTTACATCAAAGAGCACTGAAAGGTGTTCTGTAAGTTCACAGAGCAAGAAACCCCTTTGGTCAAGATATCTGGATGGAAATCTCATGAAAACAGGCTCTTCCATAACATTTTCAGCCATTTCTAATCCTAGCTGGCTCAGGAACATCAGAGTGATAACATTTCTCAAGTTATTTCAGTAGCCCTGGTTTTGGTCAAACCCAGGAAGCATGTAAACTTCACAAACAAACAGAAGTCTGACAGAAAAGGAAGCCTCAGAAGAAAGGCTTACTTCAGATTTAGTTCATCTCTGGGTAAAAGTTTTTATAATATTAATAAAGATGCTTTGTATTTTCATCCCAGAATCATGGGCATAGTCTGTACTTCAATTTTTAAACTATGCAATTCTGTAAGGCCAGAGCTCCCCACTGCTCTGTTCAATTCTACTTTTTAAGCTGCTCTACCTACATTTTGTGATAGTGTAGATTATCTCATTTCACTGAACCAAAGTAAAACTCTATTTGGGGTAGGCTGCTGTGGTTGGAAGAAAGAAATATTTCAACATACACATAACTCCCCACCAGAAGGAAAAGAATGAGAGTTGCATTTGCTCTTCTCTGTCTACAGTGCCCGGGTTTTTTTGTTTTTGTTTTTGTTTTTGTTTTGTTTGTTTCTTTGTTAATGGTTTTTTGCTTTTTGGGTTTTTTTTACCATGATCTTTTCTCAAACAGCAGGGGTGCAGGAGGTGATGATCTGTGTGCCCTTCTCTCTTGTTTGCATATGTGCTATGAATAACAGACTCCCAAGACCCTATCTCTGCTTATTGTTATTTGATTTTATTATTTTTCATGCCTAAATTAGGAGTTTTGAATTCAGTTATTTCATTACATACTGTTACTCATTTCAGACTTTTCTGAAGCTTTGAAATCAGTCCACTTGCTTCTCAGTGGAGCCTGTGAAGTCCTAAAACCGGAAGACACTGGCAAGTATTAAATGAACAGTGAACTCTCATCATCTTGCTTTATCAGAGTCAGTATGGCAGATGCTGTGACATCCAGTAGCAGCCACACTGAAACATTAATGACATCTTTTCTATACTTTTGCCCGCCAGTTTGCAATTTAATCTACAAATTACAAGACTACAAAGGAAAGCAGTGTGTCCAACCCACACCAGTCCAGTCAAGATAGAAGAAAATTCCCTACACAACATAATCTCGACAGCTTGTTCTTCACAGCGGTTTTCCTTGTACTTTTAAAGAGAACAAATTGCAGTTTTCAGCTCAGTGGCAAATTTGCAAATAATTTTACCAGTCTAAGTAGAGCTGAAATGTTTGCCATTACTCAGTAGTATTGTTTGCTTGGCTCCTAGAATTGTCCAGCCTTAAGTACAAGTAACAAAACATTGTCAGGAGGAAGAATGCCATGCAGGCCTCTAAGACACAAATATTCCAAAATCACAGAGGTTTGTATGAAGTCCCTTCAAGGAAGTATGGAGATAAGAAAGTATTAAGAAGGAGAAACACTGCTGGGTCTGTGAGCAATACAGGAGACAGGGTGCACAGCTGTGGAAGCTCCAAATCCCCTTGAATTCATCTTGGCTTCAGCAGAAATGGGTGGATCCAACCTGTCAGAAGGGCACCACTTTCTAGCCCATCATGTCACTTCTCCATCTTTCATCCTTCAAGACCATCAAATCTCAAAGAGAGAAGGCTGTTGTGAAATAGAAGTGCTTATTCCTAATGACATGAATCTCTATATCTTTAAAAATTCTCCAGCAAATCTTATGAACTGCTAGTGACAGAACCTCTCCTTTCTTCAAATAGTGCCATATCCTATGGCACTACATGCCACAACACACCCTGTAGATCTCAGTAGCGGACTGAGTAAAATTGGCAAAAAGTCATAATACAAAATCTAATTAGGGGGATAGAGGGGAGGTTTCAATTAAAGTAGTTCTAAATACAGCTTAATAAAATAAAGATATGCATGTATATATATGTATATATAAAAATTCTGCTTACAAGTAATATACTTGGTACAAAGATATTAGCCACTCTCATGAGCAAAAGGATTTTTTTTGAGTTTTGGGCTTATTTCCCATTTAAGATGGCATCAGAGTCATCTGACTCTTCAATGGCTAAGGACTCCTCAGAACAAAGAAACAGAAGCCAGAGTTTGTGAACTACCAGCTATAGGCAAACTGTGTGCAAATAGAGAGATCTGAACCTAACACAAGTAAGCAAATTTTCCACTGGTAGTTTACTTTTAAAGTATAAACCATAAGGCCAGTATGGCTTCTACAGCACATGTTTGAGTTCTTGTCACACCTTTCCACCTAGAAAATTCACGTAAGAGAAGGAAACATGATCCCATTCCCCTTTGATGTACCTGTTCACTCCACAGAGGTTGAGGGACCTCTGAAAGATCAGTGTTTTGGTGCCAGCCATAGATATCCTCTTCTTATTGCATCTCACGGGATTTGATCCATGCTCAAGCAAATTTCAGTAATAGGATGGTTATTCTCGAGCAGAATGGTGGGTAGGACTTCTGGTTGAGTCCTACCCATCCCCTGAGGCAGTTGGCTGGCCCCTGGGGCAGCCCTGGTCATTGCTACCAGTCAGTACTTCTGCTCGAAATGCTCGCAGCCAGGCACAGCCCCATTTGCAAACAGTCCTTCCTTTTCAGTCACTCTTAGTGGGTGCTTTCTGCTGGCAATGTTTGTGGCTGGCTCTTCTCACTGGCCAGGGCTGGTGCTAGCTGCCCTGATAATTACTCTTGGCTAGTTGTTCCAACAAGGTTTGCTCCTAATTAATCTTTCCCACCACCTATTTGCCACTTTGCTTGTCAATTTGCTGGCTGCTGCCCTAGTTTGCAGGAAAGGCTCTCACAACAACCCCTGCAGTGATCCAGCATGCAAAATCCACAGACTCCTCACTTCAAAACCAGAGGATACGCTTCGTGCTGTTGTCCTCTGAAACTTAAAAACTTTCCAGCACCTTCTTTCTTTCGTGTGAAGAATGATACCATGTTTTCCATCTCCTTAAAAGAAAAGGTCCCTAATACTGAAAAAAAAAATCAAGTAATATTCTCACTTCGTCCTATTCCATTAGCCTCTTCCATACTCAATCCTTCAACTTTTGAACAGATACTAACTGAGGGTACCTCCCTCTAACAGTAAGCAAGGTGTCTCCTCAGCCATTCAAGTCAGCAGATTTATACTATAAGTGTCATTGCTAGCATTGCTCTTCATGACTTAGCTTTGATTAGTATTTTTATATTGTTATGCTGTTTTCCTAATGATGTAATAGTTTTCAGCAGAGTAACATCCTTAAATAAAGAGCATTATACATGTGCAAAACATTACCTGAATTATACACCTCTTGCTCACATAACAGTTGAAGAGATTCTTCTAAGTGGGAGCTAAACTTCTTTTCCAGATTCAAAAATAGAGGTTTCCAATGTGTAACTAAAGCATTAATGGATTAAAGAAAGGTACAAGTCACTAGATAGTGGACTCTTCTGTTGCTTCAGCTGAGCACCAGAACTTGTAATGGGAGTGTCTTCTTTTATCTGTGAAAGAGATAGAAAAATAGAGAGAATTCTACATGGAATTTCACAATTGACCTTAAAAAGCTAAACTTGTGTCCAGACCACAAAAAGCAACAGAATGAATTACAGCAGAACTGTGTCTGGTAAGAGGCTAACAGTATGCAGAAAACATGTACATCACTATTGATAACTAATCTGTCAGGCGTATCAAGAAACATCAAAGCTTATTACAACATGTTCAAATAAGGAGTTGACAAAAATGTTGAACAGTGTTAGACATGGGACAGCCCACTGGGGAATTTCCATGAGAAACACATCCATTTGGTAACATTTACCCATCAACAAATACTTCTTGAAAACTGCCAGCTGGCCAACATTTAATCCATTTAATGTGTGCTATACTGACATTTTAGCTGCTGTGGTGCTAAACCAAATGACTTTGTAGGAATATGCCTATGCTAAATCTGAACTATTATGTCTATTAACCTATATGCGATCATCTCAAAAATCAAAATAGCAGAAAACCTTTTTTCCACAAAATCATGTTGTGGGGGGCTGACCCTGGCTGGATGCCAGGTGCCCACCAAAGCCACTCTATCACTACCCTCCACAACTGAATAGGGGAGAGTAAATATAACAAAGCTTCATGAGTTCAGATAAGGACCAGGAAAGATCATTCACCGAATACCATTGTGAGGAAAATGTTGTTTCTGCTACTGTTTGGAAAAAGGAGTCCTTCTCCTGCTCCAGCCAGGGGTCTCTCCCGCAAGATACAGTTCTCCATGAACTTCTCCTTTGTGAGTCCTTCCCATGGGCTACAGTTCTTCACAAACTGCTTCAGCATGGGTCCCTTTCCACAGGATGCAGTCCTTCAGTATCAGCCTGCTCCAGTGTGGTTCCCCTACATGGACACAAGTCCTACCAGAAAACTCCACAAGCGTGGGCTCCTCTCTCCACAGATCTGCAGAACCCTGCCAAGACTCTGCTCCACCACAGGTTTCCCACAGGTTTACAGCCCTCTTTTGGGCATCCACCTGCTCTGATGTGGGTCTCCTCCATGGGCTGCAGGTGGATCTCTGCAGTCCTTTTGACCTCCTGATGCTTCACCATGGGCTCCAGGGGAGTCTCAGGTCCAGAACCTGGAGTGCCTCCTGCCCCTCTTTCTGCACTGACCTTGGTGTCTGCAGATTGTTTCTCTCACATATTCTCACTCTGCTCTTCTCTGGCTGCAATTATTTTTGCACAGTAACTTTTTTTTCCCTTCTTGAATCTGTTATCCCAGAGGTGTTACCACCATTTCTGACAGACTGGGCCTTGGTCAGTGGTGGGTCCGTCCTGGAGCCAGCTGACATTGGTTTTGAACATGGAGGAACCTTCTAGCAGTTCGTCACAGAATTAAGCCCTGTAGCTCCCCTGCTACCAAAACCTGGCCACGCAAACCCAATACACAAGTTTATTGGCATTAATGAATTCTATAATTTTTATTGATTGATCCTGTCTCTGCTTTATCTTTATTTTGCCTGGCAGTGGAAGTTACCTAGGTTAGATTTAAAACTGAAACACCAGAAAAATATAAAAACTCTTTTAGAAGTAACAGAGGAGAAAAAAAGCATTGGCAGAATCTGTATATTAATCTTTATAGAGGATGTTAAAAACCAAAATCATTTTTTGTCCGACATAGTCTACTAGTAAGGAAACTACTAATACTGCAGTCGGGGGACAAACCCTTTCACTGAAAGGGCAGGAGGATTATGTGTCACAGGAGACATACCGTGTATTACTCTTTTGCTGGAGAAAGTTCCCTCATTCATTAGCTGTTCTATTTTTTTATAAATTGAACCACTGTTTTTAATATGATTCAGACTTTTAGATCTATGTTCAGATTATTTTTAAGCTTTCCACAAAAGATGAATTTTTTTCCAAACATCAATTAGTTCCAGCCCTCCTGCCATGGGCAGGGATGCCAACCACTAGATCAGGGCCCCATTCAGCCTCACCTTGAACACTTCCAGGTATGGGACATCCACATTGCTTCTCTGGGCAATCTGTTCCAGTGCTTCAGCACGCTCTAAGTGAAGAATTTCTTCCTAATACTTAATATAAATCTACCCACTTTTAGTTTAAAACCATTTCCCCTTGTCCTGCCTCTGTCTGCCCACATAAAAAGTTCCTCTTCCTTTTTATAAGCCCCTTGAGGTACTGAAAGGCTGCAATGAGATCTCCCCAAAGCCTTCTCCTCTCCAGGCTGAACAACCCCAGCTCCCTCAGCCTGTCTTTGTAGGAGAGGTGCTCCATTCCTCACCTATTGAGCTCCTGGGCAGTGGTGGTGTACCCCTGGTAAAAGTTTGTAAGAAGTTTGATGTAAGACTTTTCCTATGCAGTATTCAATATTTATTTTGATTAATTTATGTTAATGTCTTTTTTGACTAAAAATATTTAAATTAATTTAAATATTAAGTAATATTGCTGGATTGGAGGTATTATGGCTTTGACTTAGAGAATTCTACGTGAAAAATCATCATTAAAATAATTTACAGCTTTTTACAAAGTTATAGAAAAAAGAATGGAAGAGACAATATTAGAAACTTTGCTATATACAGTCCTAAGAGATTTTGACTGAAAATCTGTGCAGTTCCAGACTGCAGTTCCTGCCAATGTCATTATTTATCTTTTCTCCCCAGGAGATACTAATATCCTTAACACTATATAAGAAACTGCATATAGGGGAAGGAGTTAATTCTGTTCTTATATAAATTTAGAAGACAAATATTTTGTCTACTTAAACAATTTTTTTTTTTGTATTCTTCTTACGACTTTTTGGCTATCAGATGTCTTCTGTAAGTTCCCATTTCTGTTTTGGGAATCTCCCAGAAGGGAGAATCTGAAGCATTTTTGAAGGACAAAAAGAGATGTTGATATACTCAAAAAAAATGATATACTGCAGCTATTCCAAGTGGAGCAGTAAGTGCAGAAAGTTGATGTGTCTTTTCCAAGGGCTAAACAGAATTCAGATCTCATCTGTTGTATAGTTGTGATCCACTGAAGATACTTTAGTAACTCATGATAAAATGAGGTGTACTTGACAGATGTAATCCCTGATAAAATTAATGAAAAATTATGGGTAATCTAATATAAATCAAATAAATTTCTTATGACATGTAACAACACAAATAAGGGCTTTTTCTTTCCTCAAAAACTTTTCCTTAAAAAATTTCCCCTTCCCAGATATGATACTAATGCTGCTATTATGGACAACTAACATGAGAGATTTTAAACATCAAAAATTTATAAAGCAATGAACAGGAAACCATCAAACCTTTACAGTACATGTGATTTGGTGTCTGAGGAATGAATATATATTTATAGTGCTAGAGGATTATCAAGGGAAAATAGCCTGGCTTGTTAACACCTGATCAGAGGGATTCACTTCGGACTGATAAAATAAAAGGGAGATCTTGTTAAAGTGCTGGAAGTTGATGGAGTGTTTTGTTACTGATAGTCTCATTCTCAGCAAGACTAACAGTGTTTGTACAACCTAATTATAGGGGAAATTGGATACAAAATGTTATCATATCTTTAAATGGAGGACTTAGGATGAGTTAGTGGAAGTTTTAACAGGCTGGGCAGGAAAATGTTGATTAGTAAAACTCCTGTGACTTGGAAGTTTCGAACTGTTACATTTAGGAAAAATAACTTTAAAAATAGTCTAGCAAAAGGTGTAGAGCTCTCTGAAGCTGATAGTGCTCCCTTTTCTTTAGAAAATACTTAGAGGAGCACTGAGTGAAGATGGGCAGAGCACGCAGTGTGAGCAGACCCAAGGAGCAGCCCAAAGCATTTTCAGCTCTGGCTCCCATCCCATCTGTGGAGGAGCCATCTTGGAGCTCTTTGTCTCACCTCTAGAGCCTCACTGGGACCCCAGGCACCATCCCGGATGTCAGAGTCAGAAAGCTCAGTGGTGACAATGGTCACTCACATAGTGAACACCCAGCTAAAGCACAACACCCACAGAAATCCAGATATTTGGTGATACCTCAGCTATCCAGGCAGTTCAAAGAGACATGATTTAGGTGATACTTCACTCAAAAGGAGGGGAGAACCCGACGAATAGCTAGTACCTTGGAATCACAGTAGTACAGCCTCATTTCCAGCATTTTGGCCTCCCTGCCTCCCTGAGACCTGCATCCCATCCAGCTGGTTAGATCCACCTGGGACACACTGAGCAGTTGCACATTGCATGTTGGTCAGGATGTGGGAGCTGAGAGTAGAATGGAGTGTCGTATTGATCACAGAGCAAGCCTTCCTTGGAGGGAGAGCTGCCTGCATGCCACCCAGCCCTGACCTCATCACAGGCTATATAGATGTCCCATAGTCAAGTAGAGGAGACCTTGTCATCTGTGAGAGCAGAAATTTGAGAGGTGTGAGGAAGAACAAAAGATCCAGTGCTGGGCTTGGCAGGTAACTCCGGGGGCCCTACATTGTCCTGAAAAATGTTGCCTCTCCACCAGAGAGGGCCAGGGCTGTCTCCTCTGGTCTCTGGTAGCATGGTGGGGTTCATGTACACTATAGAGCTGGATCCATCCCACGAGTACTCACACAGCATCCTCCAGCCAGAGTGAACCCTTTCAGTGCTTCAGTGCAGGCAGACCTCTAGGTCTGCCAAGTCTGCTTGACACCCGGATCCACAGCAATGGGACTCTGCCTCTTGCACTGGGCAAACCCTCCTCTGTGTTTGATCAGGCCCTCACTCATCGTGCAGCAGTGGTGATAATGTTATTGTTGTCTGACCAGAGGAACTATAATTGCTGTGTCAATCTAACACTTTGTAGATGAGGTCAAGATATTATCGTGATAAAATCATTTGAGGTACATGTGTGTGTATATATATATATGTATATACATATAGCCATATATGTTGATTTCAAAGACCATTGAAGTAAATGGGGCCATTCCTATTTATCACCATTAGCTTTAGCTTAAACCCTGTGGGACTGACATTTAGGGGAGCTAACAACTGGGCAGGGACTCCAGAGACCAGTTTACATAGTTTTTTCCATTTGCCTCTTGATGACCTCAGTCACCTCTCCCTATGACTCAATTTCTCCATCTGCAATGGGGGTAGTAAACCTGACCTTCCTTGGAGAAGGATGAAAATCTACAAACAAAAGAGGTGAGATGAGCTGAGTATTCTTCCTTTGCACCTAGTAATAAGGCAAGAAGTTAAAAACAAAAGGAGAAACTTAATCCATTTGAGTAAGAAGAGGAGAAACTTAATCCATTAGAGTAAATATGTTTATTTCTAATGGGGAAACTGAACTCTCAGAAGAATTTGTTTGCTATTAGCAGAAAATTTCTCATCAGCAGCTGCAGAGATTAGTAATCTGCAGCTACTCAGAACTCAAATCTATACTGTCTGCATTCAGAGTGTGTCATTATCAAACTCTTGTTAATCGCTCAGTTAGTGCAACAGTGGTGGCAAAGGCTGATTCCCAGCCTCAGACCCTGCCTTTGGTGAACAAAAAAAGCAACTCTTCTTGCTGCTCCTTCAGGAAGCAGCTTGAGACAGGGCTCAGCTAGAAATCAAGCTGGAAAAAGAAGTCTGGGCTCTAATCTAATCAATGGAAACTCTCCTCACCTCTACAAAGCCAGGGTTTAGCCCTGTATCCAAAAATAAATATCAAGGATTTTCCAGTGCGTATCTGTGACTTTTAAGAACAAGCCTGGATGGGTTTCCTCCCAGTAGCATGAGCCAGCAGCACTCTCAGCAGCAGCATTTATGAGTGTCTCCTCCATCAGAACATTGTACGGAATGTGCTTACGAAGCCTTGGATCTATCAAACTTTTTCAATCGTATCGCAGAGCTGCTGACCTCACAAGCATATTCAAGAACATTATTTAACTATGGCCAAGAGTTGCTTTTTTGGAGGGTGTTTTGGAAGATAGTGCAGCCACATGCTTTGAATAACTAAATCAAATGAATCTCACGTGTTCAGTTATATTTTCATTGGTTTCTACAGCTTCTGGGACAGTGCAGGGCAGGACATGAGCTTCAGTCACATAGCTAGAAATACAGAGACAGACACAGATTCAATAATATCCCAGCTCCCCACAATCCAGTAAGAGAAGTCCTTTGGCACATGAATCTTCTATTAACCACATTTTTGGAATCAGGCTGGTGGTCATGGAGGGCTTTGTGTTTGCTTGATAGATTTACAATAGGATTTCATTGGCCTTCTGCTCTGTGTTTATTTGGCTCTCACTTCCAGTTAAGTATTCAAAGCAATACTCTTGGGCTCTGACTACATGAGAACCAAGACTGCTGAACTGAAATGGCTAAAATTTGCACATCTTGCCTAGGAGTCCATGAATACTTGGAGATAAGTAAGGAAGTTTTATCACCGAGGTGGTACGGACACTCACACTGACCAAAGCATCAAAGTGAATTTCCATGTGTTGCCATTAAACACTAAAATTTGGGGTGATTTTTTCTGTCATGAACAGAAATGCAAAATATGGCTGTTTGTGTAAATCAGGACGCACCCTAAAATATCCAGCAGCCCTCTGTTACCAGCACAGGCGGGGTCCAGAGAAGGACACATATCACTAAATGTCAGTGAGCAGAAAAACGTCAATGCAAATTAAAAGCATCAGAAGGAAGGTGACAGCAGGGTTTGGGGAATGTGAGAGGAAGGGTGGGCATCAGAGATGCAAGTCACCAAGGCTGACCTCAGACCATGAAAGGAAAAATCATCACAAATGCCAGTAATGAAAGCAGATGGGGATGTGGCATAACATCGGCTTCCCAATACATCATTGACTAATAAAATGACCAATACCATAATGATGTTTTTCACCACAAAAATCTACAAGTGTCTAAAGACTTCAAAGATAGTAAACTCACTTTGTGGATGACAAATATTGATGAATAACTCAATTAAGAGCCCCATAACCCACTACTCAAACTCAGAGCTTCTCACCCCAAGCTACATAATTAATTGCCGTAGTGTATTGTGAAACTTACTCCTTATTTCAATCAGGGGATATTTTCTTCTCCAGTTACAGTAGTAGTAATCACAGCTTTGTCTTCTTTATGGGGGTATCAATCACAAATGGTGGAGAAGAAAAGGAACATACCAAATACATGCCAGCAAAAATAATAGTAAGATTTAACCATTTTGCAAGCATTCTTTTTTGAAACAAATAAACAAATTTGAAAAGGTTAGTGGCTTGTGTTGCAGTCTTTTTTGTATAAGGCTTTACACTGCTTTTTCATCTTAAAAAAAGAAAAGAATTGGTTACATTTAAAAAAAAAATAGTTTTCCCTGCCTTCTAGCCACAGATGTAAGCCACAGTAAACGTTAAAAAATTGTCAAATGTTGATCCAATTGCTGAACATAGTTGTGTTGGTCATTTCAATGAAACAGACCCACAACTTTGATTTGAAGTCACTGAATCAGCCCAATCCAAACACAAATTCAGCCTTTGTCACTTTATGCTGGAAGTGTAGCTCAGGAAGTCACCTCAATAACCTTGCCTATTCATTCATTTGGCATTTATGAATGAAAACCAGAGATCTGGGGTATTGGTTACAGTGGGGTGGTTTGGTGTTTTTATTCTGAACAGAATACAACTTTTTCTACTGTAAATATTTATGTGATTTTATATAGCCTGAGGTCATTCAGATTGGGTTAGGGCATCTTGAATTTGTCTGTAAGCTGACCAACATAAAATTAGAGAGATTCAAGACCACACTTTGGTATCTTTCCATGGTATTTTACACAGATAAATATCTCCTAAGAGAAGGACAGACAGCTTCTACAGAATTGCAATATCTTTTACTAAATACAGATGCTGTGATTCTAACAGTCTGGCTTAATTTACAGAAAATTATGAATTATACACTATTATTCAGTTATTTATTTCCCTGATACCAGGCATTTTATTTTTTCTTGTGGATATCTGAAATTAAACCCATATCTGCTTATCAACAGACAACTACTTTCTTTCAAGTTGTCTGTTCATTAAAGTTTCAACATATTGTGCAAGTTATGGTGCATTTCACACAAAGAGACAAGCTCTATCTGTTTGTACGAGAAAAGAGCTATTCAGGTACATGAAAGGGTTTATCTAAAAAATACAAACATTAACCCTTAACTAGACTGCTGCAAAATGTGTTCTCCTTCATATTATCTCCTTGTGTATTTGAATACATATTTACAGAGGGATACATCTTTCAGCTGATCTTCTTTTCTCTTCCCACTGCTCTAACTCAAAACCAGCCAGTGTTCAGCCTGGCCATTTTCACATGGGAAGTAGGAAACAAGTCAGAGATTTCTCAGGTGTGCCCCACTGGCATTTATGAATATCAAAGATTTTATATAATAATTATACAGCATTTTAGCTGTAGTGGTCACTCTTAATGAAGCAGATTTGGACTGCTGTGAAAACCAAGGACAAGGGTATGAAGGATAAGCTTTTTCTCACTTAGCTACCTAAGAATTAGGCACTTTCTTTAAATGATCCCCCAAGATTCCTCATGAAACACTCATCCAAACAACCTCAGGAAGGGATGAACAGTCAGCGTCAGCGTCTACACTTCTCTATTGAAAAGTGAGAGAGAATTTAAGTGACCATCTTGGGCTCAGTATTTAATACTTGGATATACGAAGTTAGGAGGGATGAACTCAAGAATGAGAAGTATACGCTGAAATTACTTAGCAGCTTTTGAAATTATGATTGTACAAGTAGTACAAAAGAGCTTTGCCCAGATATAGATTAAAAAAGCTATCACTCTGCTGTAAATCTGTATCTAAAAAGTGTTAGTGCCAAAAATTTAAGACAAGATGTTAAAAATAGGTGTGAGGGTGTATATTTAGATATCTAAAGAACTGGTAAGGATTTTTTTTAAGTGTGTCTACTGAGCAGAGCCATATGGGCTCAAGGGGAGCTACTAGCTTTTGGTATTCTTGAAATGAAGCTATGTTTTGAAAGCTTTAAACTGATAGAAAAATCTATTTTATGCCATTACTATAGTTATTATTAATTTTTGCCTAAAGGTTTTTTTATTGTCACATAAGTCAACAACAAGAAGATCCAATTTGTTGCCTTTTTTTATGTTAGAATCAAAGGGCAGGATTAAGATGTCCTGAAATGTTGCCTTAGGTGGGACATACAGAGTCAAGCACTCCAGTCCAGGTGTTCATGTTTACAGTTGGACAGGCAAATCCCCAGCATCATTACACTGCCAAAGAACAAAAATGCACCAAGTAACTCACAATTTTACTTATATTAATCCGCAGACTCTAAACTCTGCAAGAATCTGTAGGACCACCTTGAACAAGTAAGTGTGCCCTGAATAGGCCTAGTAAATGTTGACAGCAAGGGTGGGCATTACCTGGAGGGCAGTTAGTTGAAGTGGGAATAGGCCCTATCTCACTGAACCTCTTGAGTAACACCAGAGGTTTTACTTGAAAATTTCAGGAATCAGAATGGATGATTTTTGTCTACTTCCAGCCAGTGATGCAGAACAGCCCCCACAAGGAAGAACACAAAACATATTAAATGTGTGTATCAGAGAATCAGAGAATCATATAACTAATAAACCTGGAAAAGACGTCTACAGTCGTTGGGTCCAACTATACATGTGTGGGCATATACCTGTGTGTGAGTGGTAGCATTTATGTTCTGTGGGCAACTGGACTGATGTTTAGAGATGTTTTTCTGGGCTTCCTCCTTGGAAAAGGGCAAGAAGAGGATGAAGAAACACATTCAGTGCTGTTTAGTTACCAAGTTATTAAAAATGGTAGATCTACCCCAGTAGATGGTAAATGCCTGACCCATGAAGCATCACTTAATGTCAAAAGTGCTTCTTAAAGCACGAATCTGGATATACCTTGAAAGATGAAGACTCCTGGAGAGCCTTTTGATCTTCTCATGTATACAGAGAATACATAATTACAGAGAGCAGTATTTTTTGTTATTGATACTACTAAAGGCATGGCCCTCTCAAACCATAGCCAGTGACAGGAACGAGCCTACCTTGGATGATAAAACCCTGTACTACAAGAAAAACACCAAGACAACAAGCACCACATTCTTTGGTCTAAAAATTAAAAATAAAATATAAAGGGGTAGACAGGGAGAGATATTTGCCACCTTCTAAGAAGATTTTTAAATCAAAGGGGGACGCTGTGATTAGATTATGGCCCCAGAATGACAACAACTCAAATTTCTCTTTGAACTCGCAGAGGTTCCCAGGACAAAGTGGTGTTCAAAGACAATTCCTTTGCATGAATAATATGGGGGAGGGTTTAATTACCACCTCCTCCTCTCATTCTTCATTTTCTCTAGCCAGAAAGCTCAGGTTTCAGCAGTTTTGTTTCTCACTGACACTGTGGCAGACTGGGGGAAGGGAGAGAAGGGTGGAAATACTACAAGGCTGGGAAAATAGGGAAGCAGCCAGTGAGCTGTAGCAAAAAGGACAAAAAAAAGAAAAGAAAAGGACACTGCCTCATTCATATAAAAACCAGTTAAAAAAAAAAAAAAGAAAAAGAAACGAAAGAAACCACTATCCCACTGATATTGTAAATCTCTGGACAGAGTAGTGTCAGAAATCACAAGTCTTGTGCAAAATAATCCTGTGGCTCAAAAATCATCTCACACGGAGGTGTTACATTATAGCTGTATGTGAACTCTGGTATATACTGAGCAGAGCTGTTTCAAACCTGGTTTCACTCTGGCTAAGAAAGCTTAAGTAGAACTACAGCAGATCCAGAACAAGAATGACAAAATCCTAATGTTCCCCTGTGTAAATAAAGACTGAATTTATGTTGCCTTTATATTTATGTTGTCACTTATCTCCTTTTTCATGGGTGCAATATGAAGCACTGCTAATGTTATTGGCCAATAACACGGGACAAAGAGATAAGTGTGAGTCTGTTTTTTACAGATTTCAAATCTTTTCAAAATACATTTGATTTGAGCTCATATAATATTCACAGCTTAGAGGTGAAGTAGCAAATGCTCTTAGTTAATATTATTAATAGTTTACAATCAGTCATGTTATCATTTGTCTCTGCAGACCTCTTAAAATATTTGCAATAAGAGTGCCCTCTCTGGACAGAGAATTAAGCTCTCCATAGATATTGCAGAGAAAGGGGTCTGACTGTGTTTCCTTACTGTGAATGGCTCAAACCTTTCTCTGTGACACTCAGTGGAGAATCACCTCTTGCTGTTCTCTGCCCAGCTCCTTTGCCAGCTGAGGACCTCTGCAATGAGGTGTACCCTGACGTAGGACTCGCACTCCCCTCCTGACATGAACTTTCCCTCTCCAGGCCTCTGCTATGAGTCAGTTGGAACCAATTACTATGTTGTGCAAAGCTCACGTTAGGCAATAGCAGCTGTGTGAGGAAGCAGATTCCTCCCAGGTTGCTCCATTTCCAGTGGTTTCTGACTAACTATCCCTGTTCATGCCAGGTGTCAATGGGACACCCCACTGTGACGGAAAGGCTTCATTTGCTGTCCTCCAGCTTCTATCTTAGATGGAAGTGAAAGGCAGCAGAGAAGGCAGTTAGAGTGCACTTGATTGGGTCCACGCAACCCAAGGGCACCTAAGGACACCTGGGACCAAGAAGAAAGGATCATTGCATGCTTTGTGTCTGCAGTACCAAGTAGAATCAGCCTAGAGCACGAAGAACACTCTCAGAACCTTGGTCTGAGCTCAGGTTTCCACACCCCCCCCCCTTCTCCTGTGCTAAACAGCAATGGCCTGTCCTAGAAAAGTGCTCTGGAAACTCTGCCTGCTGAGCAGAGGTCATATGAAAGACAGCACAGGGTCACAGAAGCTTTTGGCCAGTGCTCCACAAGTGCTGGAGCCCATCTACACTGTGGGCAAGTGCTCCCCCAGGCCTCCAGAACTTACTCAGAGAACCACGTAGGCCAAGTCAGTGGCAGCCCCAAAGGTGCTCATACAGTCAAGAAACATGGGCAGAATGAGAATGGACACTTAAGCACGGTTTCAGGGCCATTTATACTCTGTAGAGGTGCCCTGTGAGCCCCTTTTGTGCCGTGTACAAGACAAGCCTAACCCTGTACCACACAAGGTGCTGTTTGGGTGATTATCCCTAGCAAGAGGGTGAGAGGGAAGTGGGAAATATTCAGTGGGTCTGCTGGTTTCTGTGGAATACACAAAGCAAAAAAAAAATTATTAAGAAAATCCTTCTATATTTTACTTCAATGAAAGATTCCTCTCTGTTTCTGAAAAACAGAACAGAGATGAGCAAGTAAAACACATCACTACAAACTGGTACTACCCACCTCCACACCTTGGGAGATGTGATTGCAGACTTGCATTTACCAAAACAATGTCCAGATGAGGGGTTTGATCAGGCACACAGAAGATAATGAAACAAATGACACCAGAGGAGATGGAAATTCCCAGCAGCAGACACACGATGAGGATTCAGAGCACTTTGCAGCCCTGCCCTCACTGCTGAGGCCAGCTCAAGCAGCCCACACAATTGCTGAACTGCTTTGGGGAAGACCGGCTCCTGGAAAAGATAAAGAAGGAAACATGGACAGATCATCCAAGATTAATGATGGAAAAAAAGTGAAAATACTTGTAAGAGAAAGTTTTCACTATGCCAGAATCATTATTAATCTCCTGCAACTCCCTGTGACTAAGAGTTGTTAAATTTCATTGGCATTTAAAAATGTAGATATTCTATTACGCAGGCAAAAAACAGCTAAGACTTTGTGTTATGAGAAGGGGATTAACTGCAATGGGCATTTTTCATTCATTTTTAAGAGTATTTTTCCAAAAGTGTTTTTTACTATGTCTGTTTAATTAGCAACTAGCCAGTTGTTGTCACCCCCCTATTTGAACTTTTTTCTTTTTTTTTTTAATTTGTCAGTGTTTTTTAACTCCCATGTCAGTTTCTATGAAATGAATCAGAGCAATAGAGAAATTTCTAAAATATTAATGTATTTCAAGTACTGGGTGAAAAAGTGTCCAAAAGAAGACCAAAATCTATTCCCTTGCAGGCAACATGAGCCCAACCCTTAGTAGATATCACAGAAGCAAAACTTGACAGGAAGCAAATCTTGATGGTCACAGCATCATTTGCTTTGATATTATATTTGAAATTATATTTATAAAACTTTCTTTTTCACTTTTTCATAATGTTTTCTCTTCAGGGTCTTTTTCAGAGGTAAATCTGATGTAGCATCTTTTTCTTTCATTGCTATGTACAGCACACCATTTTTTGAGCAACATGAGACCTTGAAAAATCTGTGCAGAGCAAGACTGTCATTCAGGTTTCCAAGTTGTTCGGCTATAAATGGAGACCGTGGAGGCAAGGATCAAGTCTTTTGCCTAACAGGGACAATATGATGGTAGGCACTACCAGTCTGCTTATACACACCTTACTCCAAATTCGGGTATTCCCAGCAGCTCTCAGCTGAAAGACCACCCTGCTTTTGAGCTGTACAGGGCTGCCAAAGCACCAGCACATGGAAAACCCTTTGCAATGTTGGGCTTGGTGATGGACAAAAACCTAAGAGAGGCAAAGGGTTGAAAAGTCCCTTTGAGGTCACAGACACCCATACATGAGTTAACATTACTCTTAGCCTCCTCAGTTCTCGTGTGCACTGGTAAAATCCCTTTGAACATGCAGGTGGAGTGTTCTGATGTCTTTGGTACCTCCTATGCAGAACACGATACTGCCTCCTGAATCTTCAAGCTAATCTTTAAGCTTACACTGTTTGAAATTGGGTAAAGGGGCGTAAATTCACCTCTTTCATAGCAAACACTGCCAGTTCATTGAAACACATGGCCCTCTGCTTCCTCTGTCAGAGAGGGCCTAGAGCAGCTAAGCAAACTCAAAGGCAGGATACAAGATAAAGGCAGCTTTGAGAAGAAGGATTTGAAGTTTTGATTTTCCATTGCTCCATTCTAAAAATAACAATCAAACCTCAGGAAGGGTGAGGTGGCACCCTGGTGTTATGGACTGTGAGTGTTGGTGCACAGATGCTACGGAAGTATCAATAGCTGAGGCCTAGACTTGAGCTGAAACATGGTGAGTCCCTCAAAAATGGCTCTGTACTTCCCAAGGAAGCAGTAAAAATGTTATAGGTCTCTGTAACGACTGGGGTTTGCCTGCCTTCACAAATCACCTCAATACTTTCACCGACATTTCTTGAACATAAGAAACAAATAAAATCCCTATTTTTTTTCCATTGTTATGAGGAATTGTAACTAAATGATGGACCAATTCCTACTGTCCTGAATGCCAGGAGAGAGAAAGCCTTGGTAATCCATCAGCTGGGGACACCAGAGGGTGAATCTAGGGAAAAAACACCAGCTGCTGTTCCAGAGCACCAGGAGGAAGCAGGCTGCAGGTTCAAAGGAGCCCACAGATGTGTCTGCAAAGGAAATGAGGAAAGAAGTGTCTGTTAACTGTCACTTCTCTTGGAGCAGAATGCAAAGGGTATTGGCAAAATTTTCTCTTTTTCTTTCAGGAACAGAGATTTATGAGAAACTGTCCACTAATTTAGTTCTGCTGTTCCCATGATTTCTCTGTCTCTACTCAGGATGCATCTCCTTCCAGCAAGGAGTACAACTACACAGATGAAGAAAACCCCTGATCTTCAAAGGGCTGCAGCACACTGCCATAATGCCATCATAGCAAGACTTAGCCCCATCTAAACAGGCAAGATCAAACAGTATCCTGCAGAGTCAGGATGCTATTGCATTACAACATGATTCTTCCCCATGACAGATTTGGCCAAAAGCCAGGCAATGAAATGGTTCTGCTCAGACTGAATGGACTTGGAGTCTTAGACAGCAGTTAGAGATTTATGCTGCTGCTGTTGCTTCAATCTCTGATATACTTACATCAGAAATCAAATCAAGACGCTGTTCCCCAGCATTACAGCCTTACCCAGCCATCTGCAGAACAATGGTATGAACTTTGTGCCTTGAGTGTCATCACTGGAGCTAAACATCTTTAATTTTTCTTTAACAAAATATGTACATTGAGATAATTAATCATTAATAATAATTAATATCAGTTAATATTGATCTCCAGATAATGTGGGAAGGAAAATCCTTTGGGAATATCCTTATGTCAGCATATCAAGAAATCATGCTGTGTTCTCATTTTCTAATGTAAGTGCCCATTCAATGATATCTTGATAGGGAGTGGCAAAGATCTTTTTGGTGGCATTTTGCTGTCAAGATGCTTTAATGAAAGGCAATCAGCAGGATATAGCAACATGTATATCAAGGAATGCCACAAAATCCACGAATTTTGTGAAAAGATTTTATCTGTCCTTCTTCAGACATCTGTACCCTTGATTTTGGTCTTGAAGTCCTGGATGTACTTAACATTCCTTCCAATATGCAGGATGAATCTGTCAGTACTGTCAATTAGAGAGGAGAAAGTGAAAGAAATCAGCCTGTTGGGGCTTGGTGAATCTTGCAGGACTAGCAGAGGTACTGAGGCCATTAATGCATTTACATTAAACGGGCTTCTGTTTGCTGTAATCTGGAAATTGCCAGAAGTTTTCCGCACGCATATAGGATTGTACGTGGCACCCAGCCACCACACCTGAGATGAGTCATGGCATATGATAAGCTCAAATACATTGCAAAAATAAAAATTGCTACAGGATTTGCACAAAAATATAGATTAACATAGACTCAATGAGTGTGTTTGATTGGGTCAAGTGATGGATTGCAAAATCTGAAACACGATTCCCAGCAATCATATGCCTAAAATGTTATCATGTCTGTGTTTATTCTAGTAAATGAAATTAATTAGAGTCTGTGCACTGGTCCTGAAGAGTCATGTTATGACTTGTGTTCTCATGACCCTACTGGAGCCTGCAGCTCACCCTACCTGGTTTGGGACAGTAAGCACAGCCTGGCCTGCTGCCAAATGTGCATATTCAAAAGGAAAAAAAAATCTTGCTTTACCTCAGAAAGCTGAGACCCCTGCAGATGACATTAAATGTCATGGGAAGACACAGCTCTCTCTAGAAAGTACTCGAAGACAAGGGACTTTTTAAGTGTCAAGTCCAGTAGGACCCTGAGTTCTGGACAAATGGCAGAGGGAGGGTGGCATTTTTTACCACTTGTCACAGAACATGAGTGTTTGCAAAATCACTGTTTGAATAATGGTTTAGTGGTGGACTTGGCAGTGCTGGGTTAACAGCTGGACTTAGAGGTCTTTTCCAACATAAATGATTCTATTCTATGGTTATGCTAAATTGTGTGTTTGCTTGCACAGCACATTGTGTGACATGCAGTGGAGTACTACAAAAGGTTAATAAAATCGGTAGTGTAAGCCATGTTTAACATCTAGAAATAGGCACATGACAGAAGCACCGAAGATATTTTATTAACCAGATCACTGTGCATCCTCCAGCCATAGCGGGACATGAAACACTCACTGAAGCACAGGAAGATGTAATGGGGGCTTACATTTCTTTAGCCATGATGCTCCTTGAAGAGTCATTCCACATCATAACACAGCAGCTCTGAATTACTGTAGGAAGCTGCTGTCCCTCACCGACTATCTGCAAAGATCTTGGAAAAACCATACAGCCTTCACACACACTCCTCTCCTGCCTACGGGAGATGTTTCCAGCTTGGGGGTCAGAGACAGAGTGGCTGCCTGTAGCCCACAGTGGGGACAGTGGGTAGCAAGGTTCACAGATCTCCCTGACAGAGGGACATGGAAGTTCACACATCTTCTCATGGCATTCTTTCCATGATGATATTTACTCGGAGAATTTACCCTTCCTGGCAGTGGAGACTTTTCCCCATCATAGGCTGGACAGTCAATGTCATTTTGGAGGAGCAGGAAAGGCTGAACTCTACATGGGGCACATTATCACTGCCAAATCTCTGTTGATTCACTGGTAGCTCTGATATGTCACCTACTCATGTAGCTCTGGTCAGGGAAAAAAACCCTCATCTTCAAGGCTTCAGTCTGACAACAGGCATGAAAGAGCGGTGTCTTTGAAATCTGCCCTCATAACCAGAACCAAAAACAGCACTTTCAGTGAAAGATTAGGAGAGCCAGTTGAATCAGCAGGCTCTGCAGCCTGTCGCTGCTTGCATTTGCTTTGTTATCAGCCCATACATTCAAATGCATGTTTGCAAAAGGGTTGTGGCAGCCCAACCTCCCCCTCCCCCACCCCTCACTCCCACCCCCAACCCATGTAAATCGTGGGGGAAAGCAAGAAAGAAAGTGTTTGCCTGTGATGAGATCTCTACCTGCTTTGAGTGCGAGCTGCTGAAGATAATTAGTACTCCCTGATACTCCTTATTTGTAAGCAACCCTACTCTCTTCAGGTTCATTTTCTGCTCCACAATGTAACGCTGCCACATATTTTCGCGCACTCTGGATGCATTGTGTAAGAGGGGGCAAAAATCTTTGGCAACTAAGTGACTGCCTGACCATCTAATAACCCAAACAGTTTAGCTGTTGTATACAGCAATCCAGCCTTCAGTACAGACCACGTGCCAAGAAAATCCATGAAGGCCAGAGAGCTCCACAAAGTGGGACCTGCACGCTTCCCACAGCCTGACAGTGTACAACAGGCAATAAAAAATATGGGACTCCTGGGGCAGGAATTGATTGTTAGTGTTGTCACATAAGGTGATGCTGTGGACATGTGCTGGGTCCCTATCTTGAGTTGCACCCTTCCTTGGTAAGGTCAGCCATACTGCCACACAGCCACACTGCTCGGCAGCCAGCTGGGAGGTGCACAACACCACACAAGTGTTAGGTCCACTCCTGATTTCTAGCTGGTTTTGATGGAAAATGTGTCAGTAACTCAGAGCTGCTGCTCTGATGTGGAATTTTCAGAGAAATGAACAGGAGATACGTGTGCCCTCTGACTTCTGGCAAATTTTCATACAACATGGGCAGAAAATGGACCTCTAAGTTGTGTGAGTGCAGCTGCATCCCACGAGGTCTCCTAAGGCAGCTGTACTCAGAAGCCTATAGGGTGGTGACCCATCTCTCACTGAGCTGCTGATGTTAGGGAGGGGCTGTCACTTTAGTAGTATCCACCATCCTACCACTGATCTGCAACATGAATCATGTTTTTGGGAATTGAGCAGGAGACCATGTAATTAATTAGCTAAAGCGGTAACTTTGGCTGAACTGTTTGGTAAATACCAGCAAAATACCAGCGCCCTAAAAATGAAAATAAGGGGTGTCCTGTGCTCCTGCCTGAATTTCATACACTCTAGGAAAGTCTTACTCATTCCTTCTCTTTCAGTTAACAAAAATTTTATTTGAAAGAAAATTGAAATGCAATGAAAATGTATATTTCGTTTCAATGAATTTTCAAATTATTATTATTATTATTATTATAAATAAGCACCTCATAGGTGCCTGTGTCTTTGATCCCATGTGGCAGCTGAGGATGACTTCACTGCCTCTGTTGGCATCACTACTGGGAGGACATCTCCAGTCACCTGTTGTCAGAGGCTGTCAGAGGCCAGGGCAATGCTGCAAGCAGGCTGTGACTGGCTGCACCACTTCAGTGCCCTGCCCAGGCAGCAGGGAGATTATTAAAGGCAACTACCTCCAACCAGTTGTGGAGGCTTCTAAAAGACACTGTGATGGTGTCTGTAAAAACCATTATTCTGTTCAGTTTCTCCATCTGAAGGTGTCTGAGAATGTACAGGAGTATGTCCCCATCCCACGAGCAGCCCACTGGAGGTGAGAGCCCAGGCATCCTTCCAGGTGGGGACCTGATCCCCTTCAGGGATAGTCAGACTCTCCAGATTGGTCAGGATCAGCCCTGCCAGGAGCTTGGCAGCAGTGAAATAGCGTGGATTAACATGTGCCAACCTTGAGCTGCCTGGCTCTGGTCAGTCTAGTTCACTAGCAGAGTCATTGTTTATAGATCTACCTTTAATTGCATGTGCTTTTTGTTTCATGTGGTGTTATCTATGAATCCTACACAGAATATAATGCTTCTACTTAAAACTAACATTGAGACATTCTAAACTGGACTCTCACTACTGTCACATTAGACTGTAGGCATGTGATTAAGTAATTTCTCTTAAATTAGACTTCACAAAAGAAATCTCTAACTGACCCGCTTTTCCTTCTGCTCCATGCTGCTTGCACATTAAAACTCATTACTTCAAACCATCCTGAGAGGCATTTGTGCTGATAGTCACAGTCCATTCTAGCCAAGAGTTCTGGACACATCCAAATGTGCATGACTTGTTTCTAGTCTGAACCTGCCTCTATTTGACTTCTAACTGTTGCTTCAAGTTACGACTTTCTCTGCTATATTTAAGAGAAATTGTTGAGAAAGTTTCAATTTTGCAAGAGTGATTTCATTTTAAAGACCAATGGTTTTCTCTGGACCCTGTAAAGCTTTGCATATAAATAACCTTGGATTTAAATACCCAGAACACTGGAAGCCTCTAAAATAGTTCTACATATGGTGAAAACAACCACAGTGTTAAGTCTGTCTGCACCCAGTCTTCATGAGTCTTAAACTGCCCATGACATTTATATTAAAAACTGTAAGTGGATTCTCAGTTGCCATAAAACCATAATTTAGGGCATGATCCTGCTTTCACTTACACCTGTATTCATTTCTGTAACTCTCCCACTTCCAGCAGAATCTGCTGTATGTGGAAACAGGTGTGGAACACACCTGACATGTCAGCAGGGTTGTTGATAGCTTCATGGAGTCCAGGGGTAGTAGGAACTGCTAGATCACTTTGTCTGACATCCCTGTTATGGAAATCCATTCAGTTACTCTTGTACTGGGTCGAATAAATTGCACTGAACTAAAATGTAGCTTCCAAAAAAGCCTCCAGAGGATTTCAAAACATAGGAATCCACCACTCCCCTTCATCATTCAATTAATTGTTTAAAGAAAGCTTGAAAAACTATGTATAGAAAAAAAAGCATAGAAAAACTATGCCTTCTGTCTAGCATGAATACATTTACCTTGCTCTTTTAGCTTTTCACCATTACATGACAAAGAATCTTATTTTCTCTCATTTTCTTGCTGTGAAGGTAACTATGCATTGCAAAGTGTTTGCTTCGTGCTTTTCTTTTTGATAAACTCTACACAGTAGCTGATCTGCAGTAAAAGAGCCTGTATAAATCCTTACCCGAGGGATGATGGGAGATAAGAGCCCTCACCTTCACTGAGGGACCACCTCCGCTCCTGTTTGCCCAGCAGAAACCATACGGGAGAGGCTGTTTAGGGTAATCCTCTGTCAGCTACCACTGGCTGGTGGTTTCCACCCAAGAGCAGCCCTGTCCCCTGCACAGCCAGTTCACACGTGCACACAGGAAATGGCCCAGCAGCTGCCTTCAACACAGGTCACTGAAGGGATCAGTGAAGCACTTCAAACTCTGCTGGTCCAAGGGAGGGAGTAGATTGACATGTGTGTATGTGTGTGTGGTATATGTTGGAGGCAAGAATTCACATACTTAAGGGTGATAGGAAAGAAGAAGGGGAAAAAATGCACATGGAGCCATTCACTCAGGCTAAAAGTGAGTACTCCATGACTGCTAAAGAGTGGCTTACATGCCACCAATTCATCCGCTAATTTGATCTTCAATAACCAATTTATTCAACCATAGCTTATGCCAAACTTGCCCAAAAATATATTTTATCTGACCTCTTTCAAACATATCCATCATTTCATTAGAAAATTAAGTTGTTAGTTCATTAAGATTATTCTCCTGCAGCCGGTGATAATCTATGCCTGTGGACAGTGACGGCCAAGAACTCCCTTTTCCTCACTACTTGTGATTATAAATCACAGTTAGAAAGCAGGATTGTTTGATAATGGTAACCATGTAGATGGAACAACATATAAACATAGATGTGATATAGTTCTAATGAAACACATCTACATCTGATTTCTATAGCGTTGCATGGATTGGCATTAATCATATCCTCCTACTTTTAATTCTTTCCCGGTATGCAAACATAATTTACCAACCTACATTATCCCGCTTGCAGCATGATCACACAACATGAGGTATGGCTGAGAAGGAAATAGCTGTGGACATGAGAGACTCACCATTCCCATTATGTCATCTTCTAAGGCAAAATTTTGGTGTGATTTAAGTGCTGCTATTGCTGCACAAAGATTTGTGCTGCACAAAGATTTGTGCCTCACCAGGCTCTGTCTCCTGATCCCTATTCAAACGTAAAGAGCATGGGGTTAAGCCAAGGGGACACTGTGTATTTCCAGAGTAATATACAGCCATCAGTAGAGGAGGTGTGCAGTCTACAAATTTAAAATATTAAAATTGGGAATTAAAAAAAAAAAAAAAAAAAGAAAAAAAGCTAGTATGTTTGTAACAAATGCTCATTTGAAAAAAATCATTTGTAACATTTGGTTATTAACCACACTGAACCAAACAAGCCCACTCTGCCCCTGAAACCTCATTTCAGAAATTATCCTAGAAATTAAGTCCCCTGTGTAGGACATACATGTCCCTGAATCAAGACAAGGCAACCAAGTGCCTGAGGAACCCAGAGATACTGGCAGCAACAGCTCCCCAAGTGTGGAGGGTAGCTATGTTAAAGGATGGACTACGGACACCCATGTTACCACTTAATCCTCTCTTGCCTGTGACAGTGCCAGAGAAAGTCTGATGTCAGGAAATCATGCTTTAGGACTCACACAGACACCAAGGACTTGGTTACTTGTATGGCCGTAGCAGAGCTTGATGAGGTAGCTCCTTGTCTGGATAAATGACAAACATTTATCATTTTTCATGAACTGCAGTGATAGGACAAGGAGTAACGCGTACAAATTGAAAGAGGACAAATTTAAGTTAGGCATTAGAAAGAAATTTTTTATTGTGAGGGTGGTTAGACACTGGAACAGGTTTCCCAGAGAGGTTGTGGGTGTCCCAACCCTGGCAGTGTTCAAAGCCAGGTCGGATAAGGCCTTGAGCAACCTGGTCTAATGAAAGGTGCCCATGGCAATGGCAGGGGTGGGACTAGATGATCTTTAAGGTCTATTTCAACCCATTAACATTCTATGATTCTATGATCATGCTGTAAGCCTGGCTTACACTACATATTGGCTAGTAGGAAGTCTGCTGTGGACAGGGGGTCAAGTAGCCTTCTTGACACACTTCTGGCCCTCTGGCCCTGTTTGGAGAGAACACTACAATATGTCCCTTGCTTGATGAGACAGACCCTGTAACAAAAGATAGTGTGACACAAATCATTCAGAGGTGGTTGGAGTATGGGAAGGAGGCTGCCTAGGGAGGAAGGCCTGAAAAGGAGGAATGCCTGAAAGCCCTGATAGACTCCATGCTTACTATGTCATGATGTACTTTCAAGGACACTCTAAACCGTCAAAAATCAGATTGTTGCTAAAAGCAGTTGCCTTCACCCTGTTCAAGGTACTTCTTACTTTTTTGCTGTTCCCACTCACCAAATAACTAATTTCTAACCTAGGTTAGTTCTCCTCATGTAGGAAAAGGAATAGTGAGGGCAAGGCTGAAACAGTTGCTTTCCCTGCCACATCCAGGTTAAAACTGCTCACACTACTTAGTTAAACTACCATCAGACTTAAACTACCGTTTAAGACAGATGGATCGTTCAAGAATCTTGGCTTTGATGCAATATGCTAAAGCCATTCTCCCCTTGGAGCACACCTGTGCTCTAACCACTTCCAAAAGGCAGGTTCCAAAAAAATCTCCAATCTAGGTAACCACCGACTTTAAACCATTTATTTGCACATGAGAAGCCCCCAAAGGGCTCCGAAGTTTTCTCACACAGTAAGGTAACGACAGGCGATAACTCGGCAAAGAGTCACCTCCGGGTTTCCCAACGGTGTCTGGACACGTCTCCCTTTGTGGGCGCGACGCCTCAGAGCAGCGACCTTTGTGGTCCTTGAGAAAACAGAACGGGGGAATGGGAAGCTGATCCCCGCCATCCTCCCCCGCGGGTCCCCGCCAGGGCACGGCGAGACGCGGCAGCGCCAGCGCGGCCCCGCTCCAGCCCCGCACCCGGCGCTGGGGGATCGCGGACCCCGCGCTGCTCCACTCGCCTCAACAGTGCCACCCAGTGCCCTTTTTGTATCATTTCAAGTGGAAACGGGGGCTCTAGAGCGGGGAAACCCGCCTTTAAGGCAGAACGGAGTCACAAGGAGCGAGTGAAAGCTGCTGGCGAGCAGCAGTGGGGTGTGCTGTGAGCTGCGGGTGCCCCCGGCTACCGGGAACCATCGACGGAGAAGAGTGGACAATTCTGATTTAAAAAAAAAGAAGTCAAACCCCCCCAAAACAAAACCCCAAAACAAAACCCTCGCCACAATTTTCTAGTTTTTAAACGGCCTAAAGTGTTTCCTGGCTTGTTTTAATGCGAGAGGCATGGGTATGAAGGTCTGTGGGTCTTTGCTTCCTTGGGTCTTTGCTACAACAAATGTTCCCGTGCGTGAATGGGTAAAGCAGGATTGAAAACGGTGAAGTTCATCCATTCATAGAGGCATTTATTAATAAAAAACAGCAGCAGCAATAACTGTCCCAACCGAATAGTGGCTGTGGGAGGATCGAGTCCCACACCCAAGCCCAGGGATGCAGGGAGTGGGGAAAGTGGGGGCTTCCCCCCACTGCGGGACATGAAGACGAAACCAGTTGGTGGCAACATATGTGTATTGCATTTCTCTGCAAAATTTGCAAGTAGCTAATTAAATTTCTGACTCTGAACTGGTCCTTGGCTGAGATCATTTCAATGGGCAGGGTTGGTTGCTTTTTTTTTTTTCTCCTTACAGGAGTTCCCTCCCCTCCTTCTTCCCATCCTCCGCCTATTAAAACAACTCAAGTCTCACTTGTTAAAAGACCCCATAACGTGGAAGAGGCAGAAAAGCAGCAGCAGCAGCAGGAAAGAAAAAGACGTCTGGAAAATATTACCCGATTGCTGCTGCTGCTGCTGAGAAACCTCATTGAAACAGTTACTCGGGCAGCAAGGTATCACCAAAGAGACTTTATCTGATGCTGTACATCTCAAACTTTTAGACGCTGCCTTGCAACTTCTCCTGGGTCCTGGCTAGCCGGGATTGAAATAAGATCTTCAGCTTCGACCACGAGAAACTAACTCCTAATTTATTACTTCTAACTTTTTTATTATTATTATTATTATTATTATTATTACTATTATTTGGGGAAAAATCCCACAACTTTGAGCTAGATACTGAAGCAGAGAAAGACAAATACACGGTAATTGTGAAACACGTGGGAGAAAATGAGTAGGACTGAATAGCCTTAAACGACTTTTTTATTATTTTCATTTTTAATTATTTTTTTATTTCTGAGCGTCTCAATAAGTCCCTGAAAAGTGCGATTTGATTTTTTTACCTCAAACTTGGAAACTATTCAGCGGGAGCAACGGTACGTGAGACCACACAGTTGGCTGGAGCCCCTCTATGACCAAAGGACAGAAGGACAAACAAGGTAGGTGATTTATGATTACGCTTCTGTCAGCTCAAGAGCAGAAGACCCCCTCCTCCCATCCCCACTATTCAAGGCAGGAAAGCTAAAACAGACCCCCAGAATACGAGTGGGGCTGGGGGAGGATCTTACCGGCTCCTATGCTACACCTATTTCAGCAATGAATAGGACCGTCGTGAGGATGAATGAGGTTTTCAGCTTCAACCCCTCCTCCGTGTAATCCGTTTAAGACATTGCTGTTTTCCAAGATCGGGGGTGCGGGGG
>VYXB01009202.1:22116-43614 GCA_013397135.1 Pachyramphus minor | reverse complement strand
CCCAGCCCCGCCTCCGCCGTGACGTAGCAGCACCGCCCCCGCTGGCGGCGGGGCCGGGGATCCCCCTCAGAGCGGCCCCGCCGAGCTCACGGCACCGCCCGCGGGAACCGCGCGGGCCCTGCACCCCCCCGCCTGCAAACCGCGTCTGTCTGTCCCCGACAGCCCTGCCCGGCACCTACCCGAGCGTCCGGTCCGTCTCTCGGACACGGCCGTGACTCACCTCGCCACACTCCATAGCAATGCTGGCAGAAGGGTGAAACGGGCCTTAAGATAAAATTTACCGCATTTCCCTTCCCCCGACAGGACCCCAATGTAGTACAACACTCCTGATGGGCGTTGTCTTAGTCTAGAGAAGGGAAAACTGAGGGGGGGGATCTCATCAATGCACATAAATGGGTGCCAAGAGGATGGTGTCAGACTTTTCGGTGGTGCCCATGGAAAGCATGAGAAGCAATGGCCATAAACTAAAACACAAGAAGTTTCGTCTCAACGTGAGGAAGAACTACTTTCCATTGAGGGTGGTAGGGCACTGGAACAGGCTGCCCAGGGAGATCGTGGAGTCTCCCTCTCCAGAAATATTCAAAACCCATCTGGATATGTTCCTGTATCACCTCCTCTAGGTGCCTTGGCAGGGAAGTGGCACTGGGTGATCTTAAAAGGTCCCTTCCAACCCCAACAGTTCTGTGATTCTTCAGGGCTGCAGTGATCCCACATCTGCCAGGGCTCAGCTGCTCCTCTGTGTTTCACTTGGCTTCATAGTCTCCTTCCTCAAGCATCATTTTTCCATTGGCACCCATGCACTTTTTCAAAAGCACACATTGCGTGCAACATGGGTGCCTCAGGGCCACTTTTGGGGACTGGTTAGGTTACTTCATCTGAGGGTGATGGCAGTGAAATATGTTCTCTTTCCCTGAAAAACTGCAAAATTCAGCACCCCCCCTAGGCCTGAGGAGTTTCGTCTCTGGTGTCAATAAAGCCAGGATTTTATTTCAGGGTAGTAAATCTTTCTTACCCTGCATGCAAGCAGAGGTAAAACCTGTAAACAGGTAAAACCTGAGGAAAGGTTTTCCCAGTAGGAAGAGCAGCTCTACTGGTTTCAGTGGAGTTTTCCATGCAAGTTCACTAGCAAAAAACTCATCCCTTCATATTTGTAGCATGAAAGGACATTTGCTTCAACGTGTTGCTACTCAAGATTAGTGTATAAAGCAGCAAAGTAGCCCTCCATTAAGTGTAGTGGGACTTGACTAAGTCAAACAAGGTACGACCTGAGCTGCATAACCAAATTGCAAGATAATGAGATATGTACACCAAATAAGTATTTATTTGCTGGATTAAGTAATGAAATAGTCAAGTTTGAGCATCCATGGACTTCATAACTGGCAACCAGAAAATATTTCTGAACTAGATTTTGTTTAACCACAATCCAAAATATCTGAGTACCAGTATGATTTACTCCTTCATTTTTTATTTAGAGTATTTGTCTGGAGGGAGTTGTTGTTGGTTTTCTTTTGTTTTCTTTTTTTTTTTTTTGCTAATTTGACAACTAGTATATCAATGTCTACATTGCAGTTAAATCCAACCAGCAGCTGTAAAATTCATTTTATATTGGTTACTTAAAACCTGTAAGAGACTAAATTTAGGCAGTTTAGTGGGAAATATACATTGATCAGACAGGAGATTCTTGGTTTGCTGATCAAAGCCTGTGCATACAGATACACTTCGCCATCATTAGTAATCCTGTTCTTTACTTTAAACCTACCCCAGAGTTAATTTTAGCTTAATGTGAGCCCTTTCCAGAAGATCAATAGCATAACAAAATCTGGAAGTGATAAATAACCAGAAGTACCAGATATGGTAACTGTGCTGTAATAAATATATACAGATGGAGCATAACTCTTCAGTTTCCTCTCTGCAGGCTGTAGACTAGAAGAGGGAGTCTGGACAGCTACTTTATGGTAGTAATTAATGTGTACCTAGAATAATTTGTACTCCAAGGATAAATGATTTAATTTGCCATCAAAATAAGGTCAATAATGAATCTAAATATTGGCTGAAAAATTGTAAGCCTCCAACACCAAGTACACACATGGACTGTGTGTCTGTAGGCCAGATACAATATGTGCATGCACACACACACACACACACACACACACACACACTTGTGTAATTGAAGCAGCTGCTCTGATGAAGCCAATGTTATTATTCTCATAACTAAGGAGGGGGATTTTAAGGCTTATAAAAATGATATTCTTCCTTTGGTTGTGTGCAAAATAGCCCTTGGTAGCTGTATGCACTTATAACCACATGTCAGCTTTTATGGTGTCAACTTCACTGATCTCAGGTGTCCCGCTGGATGAGAGTTGCATTTTTGTTGCAGACAAATCCCTACTGAGTATACGTTTAGGAAAATAGGAAGTGGTGTGTTGGGTAACCAGAGAACTGGTGGATTCTATACCACACCAGAAAGACTAACATTGCAAAATATCAGTAACCTAAGCCTTATGAGGGGTTTTGTAGACCTCCAAAAACTTCCTGCATGACCATGATTCCCATTTTACAGGTGAGAAAGCTGAGACAGAGAGGTGAATTCACTTACCTAAGGTTGTCCTGCAGGTGTATAACAACACTAGGAACCAAATTGAAATTATCTGGGTCCTGATCCACTCTTAGATTCCCTAATGTAATAAATGCGGTGGTTAACACTGACCCATCTAACAACCTTCATAAGGGAGGTTAATCTCTATAATAACTTTCTCAAACCTGTACGTAATTTTTATCTTGAGTGTCCCAGAAATAGCATCTTCACAGAGAAAGATTTTTTTTTTTTACACCTTTACTACAGAACTGCAAGATATATTATCTACTGATTTGCCTCTTCTGCAAAATACCTAAGTATACCACCTAAGTGCACACTTACCTTTAGTGGCACACTTACATGTTTTGCTGAATCCAAAGACTCAGCAGTAAGGTTCAGTAGATATTCAAGAGTTCATCTTTGATATAGGCATCTAAAACTGAGAGATTTTCAAAGGTTTTCTGTGCTTAGCACTTCCGGTTTCAACAATGATTGCAGACAAATCTGATCTGAAGATCTTGTGTGTGAAGTTGATTTGTATTACCAATTTATTTTGAATCAAGAGTGTGCCATTGAAGCCAATGCTACAAGTGCGCCCCCTCCAACTAAATTGCTTGAGTTTCTATTGCAAAGCAATCACTGGGCACTCAAACTGGATTCCTCTTGAATGAACTAATTGCAAGCTGCGTCCCTGGGGGACACTTTTCAGGGGTTTAGTCCATAGAGTCTGACCATACTTAGTTCACAGAAAAACATGAAAATCTATGGAGGGTGGATTTGGGCCCTCAGCACCAGATCTTCCTCTTTGCAGATCTGTTTCTGTAGTATTAGGCTGTTTGCTGATGTGTCCATAGCCCTTGATATCTAGAGAGAGGCACAGATCTTTTGAACCTTTATAGGTAAAGGGGACTGTGGAGGGTGGACCTTGGCTGGCTGCATAGTGCCCTCCTAGCTGCTCTACCCATCCGCTCCTCAGCAGGATGTGGGTAGAGAAAACAAGATGAAACATCACCTGGTAGGTTGAGATCAAGGCAGCTTAGTAAAGCAAATGCTGTGTAAAAAATAAAGGAAAACAAAAGATTTATTCTCTACTTCTCATCAGCAGGTGATGTTCAGCCACTTGCCTGGAAGTAGGGCTTCAGTACAGGTAGCAGTTGCTCTGGAAAAAAAAAAGTCATAATAAATTCCTCCCCCTCCTCCTCCTTTGTAGCTTTTATATCTGAGCAGATGCCATGTGGTGTGGAATAACCCTTTGGTCAGTTAGGGTCAGCTGTCCTGGTTATGTAGCCTCACAAGATCTTGCCCACCCCTAGTAAACTAGTACAGGGGAAACACTGGAGAGACAGCCTGGGTGCTGTGAGAGCACTGCTCAGCAGCAGCCAAAACACTGGTGTGTTCTAAACGCCTTCCTAGCTACAAATGCAAAGCACAGCATTATGAGGACTGCTGTGGGAAAAATTAACTCCATCTCAGCCATACAGGGAAAAAATGAGCACATTTGTGATTGAACTTTTACTGTTGTCTGCTGGATAGATATTGACTTTTGCAGCTTATTGCTGTTTTTTTTTTAAATGTCTTCGAATGTTTCGAATTAATAAGTGCTAATTCTTCCAAACAACCTTCGAAATCGTTACGCATAATGTACAGACTTTCTGTGTCTCTCCCTCTTGCTTTTTAACCTTCTGGAGAAAAGCTATCCAGAAGTACTATGCGGCAATATTTGAGTGTTGTGCATGGAAGGCAATTTCTGACAGAGATGATGTAGTGAGCTGCATCCCCATGTGTTACAAGCAAACCTAACTTCAGTTTGACCCCTCCATCAGTCACTGATTCCATGTCCTGTATCAGCAGATGCCAGGCACCACCTGGTTGCCTCCTTTAGCACAAGTGAAGTGACTTCAGATAATATTGGTGTCTTCAGACACCAATGCACATATGGTTTCTGGATATGCATTTGATCCCATCTGTTTGTTACCTTCTTGGTGTATTAGTAAAAAAATGTGCTTTTCTTTTTTTCTGTATGCCTCCTGACTTTGTGAAGGGATGAGCTGTCTTCATGTCCTGTTACTCTCGGGGATCCATAAAAGTTGATCAATAACCACGTGAATGGACTGTGTTACATGATTTTGGAGTGGTACTTTACCATGGAAGCCACCGACATTCTTTGCTGAGGAAAGACCCAGTCCAAAGCAGGACATATGAACCTGCTGAATTTCAATCAAGTGTCTAGATCTTATTAAAGTTAGATCTATGTCCCATAACTACAGTTAACTGGTTGCCTAAATATTTTTCGAAATAGAGAAAACTGAAGCACATTTTGCTATGTTCTTCTAATTTGAGATCTAAGGCATTATTCAATCTGAGAAAAGAGTGTGATCTCTAGTGCTGCAATTAATACCCCCATCATTGTATGTAGAGGGTAGGTATCACTCATTTCTTAACCTGATTTTTTTTCTGAAAATGACTTTAGAAGACTACAGCTTTTAGTCATGCCAGTTCTTGATATTAATGTAGAGTAAGTTCTCCTTCATCACAGGTTTGACAAGAAAATACTCTTTTTGTGGCTTTATCAGGATGCCAAAAGAGACACAATGCCAAAGAGTTCACTAGGTGGACTCTGATGCTGAGTACATGCAAGAGTTCATTTCTTGGCCATGCTTTTCCATAACAGCATCCAAAGAAAGGCACACTACCTCCTCCTGAACAGTCACTACAAGACACATATATATTTGGGACCTCTTAGTGAATCAAAATGTGTGAGTGAGTCAGCAACAGCCTACACAGCATTAAGGATTTAGCATATGACTTTCACATTTCATTTCTACCAGATGTGCTGGTGAGCGCTGCTCAGCTCCATCCACAAAAGTAAACAGCTGCAATATCATGACAACAAATTGCTCAATAGTAGACTTTGAACCCTCTTTACATGCACTCATCTTGTTTATACAAACCTGGAGTCTGTTTACTGGAAGCTGCATAAAGCTCGTACTGGGCTCAGCACCATGGGGTTAGGGGAAGGTGCATGTAAAGGATTTAGGTGCCCAGATTGCAAAATAGAATTATTACATTTCACTGTGTTAAGCCAGGCTAGATGCTCATAACAGAACTCTCCGACCTAAAAATCTCTAATGCAGCTACTCCCTGCTCTTGGTGCTAGTATTTGACTCAGCAGTTCATTTTTGGTCCCAGACTTGTACAAGCATCATTTCCTTTTAAGTTCTTGGCTCAATTAATGGAGAAGGGTGGAGAGTTTTTGGCTTCTTTGCCATTGTTTGGGCATGTTCAAGTTGATAAAGATCATTTCTGCTGGGCAAGCTATCAATAGCTCACGTGTTAAAGCTTGAGAATATTGAGCAACTTTTTCCAGAGTTTCCCTGAGATTCAGTCAGTTAAAAGACTATACATAAAAACCTCAATTGCACATATAAAGAGGAAGGTTTCTTTGATGAAAGGCAGGAATTTAGATCAAAACACCATTTATTTTCCTAAGGATGACAGTGGAAGGATAGGAAAAAAATGCTGTTTTATTAGCACCAGAAATCCATTTCTTGATCTTAAAAGGCTGGGGGTTTGCAACAGAGGGGAGTTGTGCTGTAATGACAAGATCAGAGAATTATTCTTTTTTTTCCCCCTTTTTGGCAAAAGCACTTCATAGATAGAGAAAAACAATAACAAATTAGTATAAAAGATGCCTGGTACAGTATATAGGCAGTCAAATGTAACCAATCCAGATCTTAATCTAAATCCTAAATCCTAAATTCTACCCATCAATGTGGTCCATTTATTTCAGCCATATAATTATTAATGTAAGCAGATGTTGGCCCCTATTCACTAACACAAATGTTCTGTTTCTGGCAAGAGAAAAGAATTGGTAAACCCCAAAAGGGAAAGCAGAATACAACTGCACCATTAATGAGACATTTACCTTGATGTTTGTGACATTTTGCATGCTTGAGGGATTAGTAAACACACAAGCTATTTGACTTTAAGGTAATCTAGAAGGGGATCCATTACTTAATCTGTTTTCTAAAGCAAGTCTAATTTGGGCACTGGGTTTTAATTCATATATACCAGTGGTGGTAAGCATATCTTTTATTAGGCTTCTTTATGACCCCCATCATGAAAAATTTTCAGACAGGCCAGAGCAGGGATGGTCTCTTTTGCTGGTGGGTGATTACAGCACCTGTCAGAGCCCAGCCATAAGTATTCAAGGAAGTCATAAAGATAGGGTCCGATTTCTTTAACAGTGCCTCCAAATATACATTTAAGAGGCTTCCTCCTGTCTTGAAATTTAAGACCCTAAATAGCCAGTGGAAAAAAAGGAAAGTCTTTGTAACCTCAGACTTCATGTTGACCTAGTTTTATTTTTATTTTGTAAGTGATTCTGTGTTGACTTTTTTTTCCTAGCCTGTAACTTGTCAGACATGTATAATTGATGACAGTTATGTTGCTGCAGCTTGGTAGTGATTTTTCAGTAAAGAGTTAAAAACATATATGATGTAAGGAAGTCCTGTTCCAACTTCAGCTTTGGCCAACAGATGGTGAAACAAATATTATCAACAGAGGAGTGAGATAGCAGCAGGGAAAATATGAATAATAGCAAGAAAACACAAATATTAAGTCCATTAGTCTGAAAGGATCTAATTCAGCAAAATATTCAAGCATGAGCTTTATTGACTTGCAACACACTTGCTGGGTTAGCCTTAAACAAATATTATCTCTTTTATGTCCTTCATATAAAATGCATCCATTGACAGAAAACATTGTCATTAACTTCCCATAATTCTGAGAAAGCATAAAATTGTTAATGTGATTGTCAATAGAAAGCAGTTAGGTAGCAATATAGTCTGCCTGTCTGCCTGTCTACAGTGTTTGTCTTGAGAATACCACAGCACCCTCCATGCCAGCCAAAGCCCAGAGCTTAGGTTAGAAGATTTTACAGCCAGGTAACCTAAGTATGTAGAAGTGGTCAGAATCAAATGATGTCCTAATGAATTTCTGAGTCCAGGGTGGAGTCTTGGCTCTGTTAAATTTATGAGTATTTTTGCCACAGACTTAATCTCAGTCGAGCTTTAGCCCCTATGCACACATGCTCACGTGTGCATATATCTATGTACACAAATGTATAAATAATACATTTTTGCAATGATATTGAGAAGACCTTTTAAAACAGATGTCTGATCATATAAATATAAATTATAAATATAGTCAGACATCTGTTTAAAAAATTATAAATACATTCAGACATCTGTTTTAAGAATGTCTTTCCAATATTTTTGCAAACATAACTAAGCGACTGAAACAATTCAGGGTGGGATGCAGTCATGACATGGATGGGGGATGAGGAGGGGCTGCCCAGACATTCAGCTGTTCCACTCGCCTGAGACTGTAGGAAGCGAGTGGTGGCCCAAGAGCCCCTTTTTCAACCTCCTCAGGGTAATACGACAGAGTGTCTCATCCAACAAGCCCAGGCTGCCAAAATAAGATCCTGACACAGACAGCAACTTCTGTGAGGACATTACAAATAGCAAACGTCTCTGCTACACTAAGTGTATTTGGGTCATGCTTTACACGGAGAAAGTACTGCAAAGAGATGTTAGGTTGAGCAAGGTGGTGCTGTAAGTCTGTGAGCCAGAAGCTCAGGGTGTATCTGTTGACACCGAGCTCTGTGTTGTAGCCATGTGAACCACTTATGAGATCTTACACCAGCAAGTGGTGGCTCTGCTAATGGTTTCCCTCTTTCTTTGCAGATGTATTGTGAGAGGTTTATATGTATCCTGAGAATACTTGGAACCACACTTTTTGGGGTGTCCCTCCTGCTGGGAATCACCGCTGCTTACATTGTAGGCTACCAATTCATCCAAACAGACAACTACTACTTCTCCTTTGGACTCTATGGTGCTATCTTGGCATCACATCTCATCATCCAAAGCCTGTTTGCCTACCTAGAGCACAGGAAAATGAAACGGTCGCTAGAGACTCCAATCAAGCTGAACAAAACAGTTGCCCTTTGTATTGCTGCCTATCAAGAGGATCCTGACTACTTAAGAAAATGTTTACTTTCTGTGAAAAGATTGACCTACCCTGGAATTAAAGTTGTTATGGTCATTGATGGGAACTCAGAAGATGACGTTTACATGATGGACATTTTCACTGAAATCATGGGTAGGGACACATGTGCCACTTATGTCTGGAGTAATAACTTCCACGACAAAGGTCCAGGTGAGACGGAGGAGTCTCACAGAGAAAGCATGCAACACGTATCTCAGCTGGTCCTGTCCAACAAAAGTGTTTGCATCATGCAGAAATGGGGTGGAAAAAGAGAAGTAATGTACACAGCATTCAAAGCACTGGGGAGAAGCGTGGATTATGTACAGGTAGGTATTAGAGCATCAAGTCAGTGCCAATTCAAACACACTTTGAAAGAAAGCAGCTTTTGTATATTTTGTGCAGCATGTTAGAGGCCATCCTAGTCCCTGATGAACACAGTGCTCCTTTCAGTCTGTTTGGAAACAGCTTGACCGTTAAAAGGGTATTTTGCTAGCTTTTAAAATGGCCTGTCTATCTGTGGCTATGTTAAATCTGTGCACCAGCTACCGGAGAAATTCAAAATCCTCCCCCGGCCTTCAGTACTTCCCCCTCATCCAAATGCTTTTGCTTCACGCAAAGCCAGTGGCCTCCTGAAAACCCCATCTACGCTCCTGTAGGTCAAGATCTTGCGTAAGGCTTTATTTTGTGAGGTTGTTAGTGGCCCCGTGTGAGCTGACAGAAAGGTATTTGATGGCACTAGGGAATATCTCAAAGCAGTGGTGGAGTCTGTAAAAAACATGACGCTATTTTAAAGGCATCACAGGCTATGTAGAGTATTCAATAAAAGGGTCAATGTGCAGATTTGAAAGAAAGATTTCTTCAGCTAAAGCCTGAAGGAGCTTTTGCTTCATCACTTACAGCTGCATTACCTCACTCACCGCGACTTGGCCTTTAAAGCCCTTATGACACTATTCACTTAAAAAAGAATTAGGCTGGGTCCTCTCTCCCTGTTTCCAAAGCAGCAGAGGCATGTTTCTTTCCAGCTGCCTTGGATCCCCTGAAAGATTGTCTATGCTTTTGCCTTACTTGCATGGGAGCTCCTCTCACGCCTGCAAACAACTCTGCTGATCGTGGGAAGGGAAAGAGGTCATGTATATGGAGGAAGATGGGTGAGATCAGGATCTCTAGCTGGACACTAAGGTCCCTTCCTTATCATTCAAAGCCAACAAGGCTCATTTGACTAATCCCACTGAATATGAGATGATCTTCTTAATGAACTGCCCTCAGTTCTTCCTGCCTTCTCCCAAACTCAGAGCATCCAGCAGCCTCCTTCAGTGGAGCAGCAGCTCCGTGTTGAGATGCTCTCTGCTGGCTCAGGGCAGCTGCATGGCTGAGCCATATGTGTTTCTGGGGTCTGTGCCCAGCCTTGTGTGGGTGTGTACACGCTCTGCACAGCACAGCATCCACGTGCACAGTGTCCAAGGGATGTGGAGAACCTGCCAGTAGCTGGGCTGAGAGCAGCGAGTCTTCCATGTACAGGAGGGGCAGGAACTGAAGAATGCCAGGAAACACTCGTTATTGGAGCTGGGAGAGTGAGGCGAAGATTTAAAACCCACCCCCTACCACTTCCCAGACTGAAACTAATTTATTCTCTGAAAACAGTGGCCTTAAGTTCTCCATTGTCTGCACTTTGATTCTGTGCTGTGAGGAACTATGACAGGATAAAAATACTGATTTTCTCTATTAGCATAAGCTTATAATCACTTCACACAGAAATACCAGGTCCCAGAGAAATAAGACAGAGAGGAAGATGATTCATTGCAAGTTTCCTCCCTCAGTCTAGCTCTTGCATTTTTCAGGGAACCCAGAAAAATTTTTTCTATTTCAAGTCACAGCATAAACTGAGAAAATGGAAGAGATATTTCTGGTCAGTTAACACTCCTGACCAGGCTCAGAAGTCCTAATGAATTAGTCAGGGACTGTAATGCTTCTGTGAGCAAAGTCTGCAGTAATGACTAATGCCACAGTCACATCTACAGTTACATCTGTAATAGGAAGGCAGCACCTTACTGGCCCTGGATACTACACAGTCATGAAGCAATGTAGCTAAAATGTGGCTTTGTTTTAAAATGAATGAAGGTTGAGATATTTTAAATGGTTCTTTGGGGGACCCAGGGTAAATTACTTTAAACAGGCCCAACATATTAAAGGCTAAGTAATCTGCATCAGTGATCAAGCACTTTAAAAAGTGAACCATTCAGCACCACTGTCCCCCCCTGAAATTGCAGGCCTTGAAATTGTACGGTTCTTAAAAGACACCTTGGGGTTATGGACAGGCAATCATAAGCTGTCAGACCAGTGCAGATAACGAGCTGTTGCCATTAATGGTGTCTCATTAAGTACCTGAAACTGCTGTGAAGGCTTATTTCCATTCTGGAGGAGGCGAGCAGTGTGCAAGTGATTAATCCAGTGGAGGAGTTAAACTGGCAGGTGTCATTAGTGCAGAGCTGGTTGGGACAGCCAGGGTGCAATTCATCTTGGCTTGATAGAGGCACCAGTGTGGACAGTCCAGCACAGTCTGAACTTCTCAGAGCAGCTTGGATAAGCTGTCACTGGCTACAAAAAGCATCTGAACAGCTTGCTTAAGGTCAACCATCCCTTTCATGCAACTCTGTGACCCAAGGCAGTAATTTTTAGGTCACTCAGCCCTTATGTGGAAAGATGGCAAATTGCCTTTTGGGCTGCCCTGGGCCACCCCTGGCTGGGCAGACCTCAGTGTGTTTTATTTGGGTTCCTAAGTGTCTATCTTTGGGAGTGTCCTCTTTTCACATGTAAAAACCTCATCCAGATGGAAAATAATGGCTTGTTAGGTTTGTCCCAGAACCCCAGACATGTCCACTGTGGCAGCATGCCCAGGGCATGTAATGGTAACTTGTAAATAAATCCAGTGTTTTCCTCGTTTCGTATTAGTGAGGGTTTTAATGGGCAGGCCTTTCTGCTATAGGGGAATGCATCTGATGGGTTGGGGGCTGCTCAAGTGACAGGTGCTGGAGGGAAAGCAGAGGGGCTGGGGAGGGAGCTCATCCCAGCCTACCACTCATGGTCACAAGAAATGGGATGCCTAAAGCTGCCTGATCACCCTTGGAATTCAACAAACTACAGATTTCCTGTGCAAAACACTCAGCAACAGGTCTTTCCAGGAAGCCCTTAGTAAAATACAGTCATCCTTTCTTGTCTTCAGTAGAATTGTTTTGCTCCCTTTCTATCACCCAAGGATTGCCACTGATGACAGCTTTCTACTAAAGCTGGAGGCAAACCGTGGCCGGGTTGCAAAGGTGCTCCTTGGGATAAGTTCTTTGAGGAAAGGAGGTGGATGCATCAAGTTAGTGCAGGTTGGAGATGTTTGTGGCTTTTCTTCTGATGGAAATATGAGAGCTTTCATCACCTTTATCCTCTTGGCCCCCTCTGAGTGAGCATGGAAGGGAGCATGTTGGCAGACTCCCAGCTGCATCCCAAGATATACAGCCCGACTATCCTGGGTAACCTCTCCTCTTGAGCCTAGTCTATGGCAGAGTCTCAAAATGCTCTCCTCTCCCTTTATAGACCAGACGTGGGGGTTACTTTTCCCCCGCTTGAGTTGAATTGAAAGTTTGCACTGAAGAACACAAAAATTAAGATACCTCATACAAAGCCTCAGCAGAGTCTGTCTTAATATGTTGTTCATGCAGAGCTACTGACCTTAGCACCCACTAACCCTGTCTGAAATCACAGGAGTCAATGTGGGGACAAACTGGAAGCAGTATGAGACTGGATTCAACCAGTCAGAGGGGTGTTTCTGGGACAGTCTCTGCTTCAGTTCCTGGGTGTCTGTGAAGCAAGTTCACACATGATGTGGGCAATGCTTTCAGTACCAGCAACTGCAAGAAGGAGACACCCACTTGTTTGAAATAGGCTGCAGCCCGTGCTGTTCTCCTCAGAGCAAATGAAAGCAATGCCAGCTGCCTCGCAGACCGGCCAGCCTGTCTGAGCCCTCCTCCTACTCTCCAGGGGAAAGCCAATTTCCTAATGTACACAGAATTTAGTTGACTAGGAGTGTTTGTGTAGCTGAAATGCCTTGTATGTGTCATCTATTTCTGCCCCGGTCTTGTGGAGTACTGAACTTCAGGAGTCACTCCTTCTGGCCTTACATATTTTTTATAAGAATGCAAGAGAAAAATAGCAAATAATTTCTGTATATCAAATGTCAAATCACAGCACTACTAATAACACATTATACATCTAAAATTAAAAACGGGTTTGTGCTGGAATCCAAGATACATATCTTACATGAATTGCTAAAGCCTTCTGTGGGTGAAAGAACTATTAGGTTTCTTCCTAGGCTCCTACTTGAGTTTTTCCTTCTTTTTTTATAGCAAGTGTCTGGAATTTACCTCCTCACTCCTTCCCTCATATGGCAGTGGGAAACATTTGACCAGGGTGTTCCAACTGTGCAGCTGATGCAGGGAAACCCTATGCTAGGGCTCAACAGGAATCTGCTGCACACCCACAAACATTGTCTTACTCTGTGGTGCCCCATATCTTATTCAATGAAGGCAGCCCAGTGTGTCAGTAAAACAAACTGATACAGAGCTGATACAGAAGAGAGGATTGTTGGAGGACACATAAATACCAAGGGCTCTGTTTCATTCAGCACCACTCCTTGCCACCTGGTACAAATGGCCTTTAACAGAAACATCAATGCAGTCTCCAAAGTCAGTTTTAATTGCATTCAGGAGAATATGCATTTACAGTCATTATAACCACTTGCATGATTTTTATTTTCTTCTCTAGTGTACTCCTTAGCCCATTTTTGTTCTTCTTTTTCTTACTTGCAGGTCTGTGATTCAGATACAATGCTTGATCCAGCCTCATCAGTGGAGATGGTAAAGGTCTTAGAAGAAGATCCGATGGTTGGAGGAGTTGGAGGTGATGTGCAGGTGAGTACAATAATTTTCAGGCTAACAGAGAGGTTTCAGCAACTGTTCTAGATGTGTACATACTATATGTATATATGTAATATGTGATACCATTATGGAGGCTCTTATCATACCTTAATCTTTCTGTCCATTGAATGGAAACTCTTACTCTTGTATGTGAGCACTGTTTTAACATCCATAGCAAGCAAACAAATATTATTCTGTCCCATATTTGGAAAAAGCAGGGCACTGGCATTGTCAGGACTGTTGTGATATCTTTGAGTCTCTGGGTATAACTGCTCACCCCAGATACCAAAGCAAAGAAATTAGCATTCCCACAGAAACCTGATTAACTTTGGAGCTCTAGACTGACTACAAACTGGGTGTCACACTCACCCTACACATGTGAGATGCCAGGCATGTGTGAGTACAAGTGGAGGGAGGCAGTACAGGCTCAGCTGTGAGAGTGAACGTTCATAAGCTTCTGCATAGAGAGATGGGAAGCACATGTGTCCTCTGGGAGGAAAAGTGGGCTTTCTTTTTTTTCCCAGTTCATTTTCCAGCATACACCAAATACAATTGAGCCAGGCTTGAGCCTATCTCCAAGCCCTGCTGCTCCTAAAATATCTGTAATTAAACTTGACCCGGTTTGGGCTCGAGGGTAGCTTCGAGTCCGTGGGATGTCCCGTACTGTGCCTCTGCAAGGCCACTCCTAGGAGTGGGGGGGAAGCATGATGTGATCCCGGGCCAAAGAGAAATCACACACACAGCAGGGTTGGTGGAAAATTGTGAACTCCTTTATTATATAAGAGGAAAGCTTTTCAAAGGGTTTCTTGTGGAAAGGGCTAGAACTTGGGTGGAATAGGGGTGGTATATGTAAAACTTAGAGATGGGATAGGGTAGGATACAGAGGAACGGTGAGGAGTATGTCTACAAGATAACTGGGGGGGTTACAATTGGCTGAGGGTAGTTACAAATCCCCTTAGCTGTCTTATCTCACAGCTGCTGCTTCTCTCCGCAGCAGGGGATACATCCAGGGCCAAATAGCTCCTCCTCCTACATTCTGGTTTCCTGATCCTTCCATTGATCAAAGTTTGTCTCGAGTCCCAATCCAACCCCGACCTAAACTGAAACAGAGACAAGACTGGCCCATGGCCTTCAAACCTAACAGAAATTAGGGCTATCAGAACAAAAGACTACTTAGTTACAGGGTAATGCTTTCTAGTTGTAGAAGGCCACAGGTCCCCCTGAAAATCCCCACACCGAGAAGACATAGGTTCAAAGCTGGCACAGCCACCCTGTCACACACTTTCTTGCTGCATCTTCTGGTACAAACTGTGTGCTGAGAACCTGAATATGAAGCCATGGACTTGTACATCTGTACTTGTACCTCCACAGAGTGTTCAGACTCCTAGACTGTGCCTATGTTGTATTTTAAGTGTAGGTCTGAGCTTCAGGTGAGCTTTGGGGTGTGCAGAAGAGAAAGATTGAAAGCTTTATGCAGGCCAAAGGACTGCAGACTCTGCTGAAATATCACCTTATGTCTTGGGACAAAGTAACAGGGCTGGTACTGCAGAGGCAGAACAGGTTGTTCCTCAGAGGGCCTACTGTTGGATATGGGGACTCAGTTAGGGTCAAACCTCTGGGGCTTTACGATACCAAAAATGTAGGGCAAAGCCATGTGCTCAGCTTTTCTCATGCTCCTGCACAAGAGCTTTAGGAAGGTTGGAAGACCACCTATGAGTCCCAAAGATGGGTGTGGGGAGAAGAGCAGCAGGAGGTTATGTCTGGGATTTCACCAGCTCTTCTTAGGAATGTCTGAGTCCATCAGGTCTTTAAGTAGGGGCAAAGGCAAAGGAAGAACAAGACAGAAAAAAAAGAAGTTTCTTGCTGGAGAAAGGAAAGTGTGCAAGGAAAAAGAAAACATTTTGATGGAACATACTTTTGAATTCTTCATCTCGGCCTTCCTGTCAATGTCCCAGCTGAGCTGTTTGTGTAAGTCCTGGGTTTGCTGTGACCTGGACTCAGGAGTGAGGTTCCCACCACATTTGATCCAATGGTTCTCTAGTCTCTACAAGTTCCTTATCAATCCAATGTGCATATTTTCTGTCTCAAGAGCTCATCTAAAATGAAAACTTCTTTTATATTGCAGATTTTGAACAAATATGATTCCTGGATCTCCTTTCTGAGCAGCGTGCGATACTGGATGGCATTTAACATAGAAAGAGCCTGTCAGTCCTACTTTGGCTGTGTACAGTGCATCAGCGGACCTCTGGGAATGTACAGAAACTCTTTACTCCATGAATTTGTTGAAGATTGGTACAATCAAGAATTTATGGGCTCCCAGTGCAGCTTTGGAGATGACAGGCATCTAACTAACAGAGTGCTAAGTCTGGGCTATGCAACAAAATACACCGCTAGATCCAAGTGCCTTACCGAAACACCGATAGAGTATCTCAGGTGGCTGAATCAGCAGACCCGCTGGAGTAAATCCTACTTTAGAGAGTGGCTTTATAATGCAATGTGGTTCCACAAGCACCATTTGTGGATGACCTATGAAGCTGTAATCACTGGATTCTTTCCTTTCTTCCTTATCGCCACAGTCATTCAGCTCTTCTACAGGGGAAAAATCTGGAACATCCTCCTCTTCCTGTTGACAGTTCAGTTAGTTGGCCTGATAAAGTCTTCCTTTGCCAGCTTCCTTAGGGGCAACATTGTCATGGTTTTCATGTCACTCTACTCAGTGTTGTACATGTCAAGTTTACTGCCAGCAAAGATGTTTGCAATTGCCACAATAAACAAAGCAGGGTGGGGCACATCAGGAAGGAAAACCATTGTAGTTAATTTTATAGGACTCATTCCAGTCTCCATTTGGTTTACAATCCTCCTAGGTGGCGTAATTTTCACTATTTACAAGGAATCAAAAAAGCCATTTACTGAGTCAAAACAGACAGTTCTCATCATTGGCACAATACTCTATGCATGTTACTGGGTTATGCTTTTGACTTTGTACATGGTTCTTATCAACAAATGTGGCAGGCGGAAGAAAGAGCAACAACACTACGACATGGTGCTAGACGTATGATATTTCCGTGGGAAGTTACCCAGAGTTGTAAAGCAACCCAACGACCTTGTAGTATCTGTGGCATCAGACATATGTTGCCAAGGGAAATGGATCACTGCTGCTGGGAATAGGACACTTATATTCCTCTGGGTTCATTTTCATCCTGCCAAAGTAAGAAAAAGAAAAAAAAAACTTTTTTTTTTTTTTTTCCAAGGGGGGGAAAACGCAAACCACACAGTTTCGACCTGTTTGCAAGAAAATGGGAGAACTTCTATGTTTATGCACTTTTTTATTGTGCATATGCCTGACAGTGTTACGTTCTATATACCTCACTGGTCATGCTTATGTGTGTGGACAGAAAGAAAAGGAGTTTGGAGAATTTGGAAAAGGACCTTACAACCCCTTGCAACCTAATTTAGAAAAGGACCTTACAACCCCTTGCAACCTAATTTATGAACTTCTCTTTTTTTATAGTTCTGTTTATAGGAAGGGTCTTTTGTTTTAGGCTGCCAAATGTAATGCCAAAGGTAAATTTTAAGAGGCCATTGGCTGAGCTGTATTTTTATATTATTGTATTATTTGTGTGTGTGTATTTTTAAGCCAACTTTTTTTTTTAAATCACATATTTTATATTTTACTATCTGCCAAAAAAAGCTGCCTCCCCAACGTTTTGTTCTTTAGCCTTTTTAAATATATTTAGGGAAAAATAATCATACTTTCGCCCCCTAAATTTCTGCTGAAATGACATTGTTCACAACAGAAAAAATAAAAAGTCTCTCTGCATTTTTGTAACTAAAAAGTCTCTCTGCATTTTTGCAACTAATGAATGGTTGTTTCTGTGAAAAAGCATTTAAATGTGCTCTTTTAAGACATTTATTAAGACCCAGCGTTGTCAGGTTTTGCATACAAGCATATTTGTGCATAAAAAAGGCCAAAAGGGTAGATATGTGCAATTTGGGGTTTTTGTTTAGATAACATTGTCAAAGGGAAATTTGCTTCTCTGCTGAGAGCTTAATATCCCTGGCATGCACAATAAACCATAAGGCAAGGCAGGCCTCTGCGCCACTGGAAAAGACATTGCTATAGAAAGACTCCCACTGATTTTATATGAGACTTGAGCAGTCAGAAATTTCTGATCTGGAAAAATATTGGGCACCCAAAAGTGCTGTTGACTTCACTGATTGTTGTAGTTGTTAATAATCTGCTAGTACCAAGCAGATAGTTCAAATTTTTTATTTAAAAAAAAAATACGTGGAAGGAAAAACTTGTCAACACTTTCATAATGTGTGTGGTGTAATATAAAATTTCTGCAGTGCCCTTCATATAGTTTACAGGAAATACAAACATCAGCTTCTCTAACATCCAGTGTAATACAGACCCCAGTACTGAGCCCAATAATTTGTGTTTGACTAGAGCACATCTACTAGAAAGGAAGCCAATTTTTTAATCAGAAAACATCAAGGCTTAGCAAATTCATCACTTCCTTGGTGCCTAATAATCAGTCTTGGACATTTATTTTGGACCATGGTTTTGAGAAATAATATTCAGGACTAAATTCTGCAGTCCTTCACCAGCCAAAGGAATGTGGCATTGAGCCTTAATATACTCTATAAAGAGCAACAGAAAGCCAGCTGCCCTTTTTAGATTCTGGTATTAAAAGCACTGTGGTAAAGCAGAAATCAGCATATGATGCTTAAAGAACTTAGAAGCGTTTTCAGCTTCTCTATTTTATGCAGACATGAATAGATTCTGCTGTAGAATGAACTGCACACACACTACCTTATTTGTCTGATTATCTTGAGGTACATGATTGCTTGAAAGTCATATTGATATTATGTTAATGATTGGAGAATTGATTCATGTTAATTACAAAATAGAACAGTATTAAAAAAAAGCAAAAGAAATGGTAAAAATAAAAAAAAACTTGACTATGCCTTTTAACTATTTATGATGTAAGTTAAAGCTTGGGTTAACATTCAGACATCAAATAAATCTTCTCATTCTATAAAAAGATTGAATAAATTGCCTGTATTTATTCTAGCAATTATTCAATGTCCTTCCAGTATAGGTTGTATATTATAATTGCTACTTTCATAAATAAAATATTTTTGATAAGATCATGACTAATTCATGGTATTTCTCATCAGCACTCGCACTTTCAAGCCACAAATCTGCACAGTTTGAAGGCTGTTGTTGTCATGTCACCAGCTTGATTTCCATGTGGGAATTTGCCATTTTACCAAGCCATTGAGTGCTCATGGAGTGTGTGCCTGTGGAAACCTGGGCTGGTCCCTGCTCTGAGAGGCAGCGCAGTACATGGGGAGCACTCAGAGTATCTGCCCACCTCTGCCAGCAGTTGCTGGATCAATTTGATCAAGTCACTTCCTTCCCTTTTTCCTCAGCTTCCTGATTTGTAAACCAGGAAAAGCAATCCAACTTCCTTTGGGGAAAGCACTTTGAAGTTTATGGCCGAAGTGCTTTACACAAGAGCTGATGTTTTCCAACCCTCCTGCCCACTGAATGTTACCACCCTCCATAGCTGGGGAGGCAGCAGAGGACATGTATGTGGCCTTCTCCTGCTCTTCATTACTGCTGTTTGTCCAGTCCCCTTTGCCCTGACACAGCTGAAATGCATGTGTATATTTTTTGTCACTGAGGATTATGGGGAGCAGCCACTGCCACAGGGACAGAGGGAGCAAAATGATATCTCAGACCACAACAGGCTCATCACAGGTCAATTACTTAAGAGAGAGCTTCTCAGCCCTCAGTGCTTGTTACCCTATGTCTGCATACTGTGCCCAGTATTGACTTCCCCAGGACAGGGACATCACTGATAAATTGGGGCAAGTTCGGTCCAGGTGCAGCATGATGCTTTGAGCTGGAGTGGAGGGTCTGAGAGAGCTGGGCTAGTTAGGCTGGAGAAGGGATGGCTTTGGCAGGAGGGCCATAAGGTCATCTCCAACATCTATAGAGAGCTTTTCGAGAATATGATTCTAGATCTTCACAGTGCTGTTTGGTGTAAAGATGAAAGACCACATGTTTGAGTTGAAAGGGCTGAGCTTTGAGATTCATCCTGGGTATGAATAAGGACCTCTTCCTTCTGAAGATAGTCAGGCATCTAAGCAGGTTGCCGAACAGTGCAACCTCCATCCTGAGAGGGTTCCAAGACTAGACTAGATAAAGTCCTGAGGTGCCTGATCTGACCTCAGAGCTGCCCCTGCTTTAAGCAAGAGTTTGGGCTAGAGTCCTACACTAGTTCTCCTGTCATCCTTTCTGAAGCAGGTGCTGACAGCTCCCACCCACATGGAAGCTCATTCCCGTCTCTGTTCCCCACACTGACCCTAGGCACAAACAACTCAGCAGCAGCTGGTACTGAGTACCCAAAAAATCTGAGCCCTTTCTGTGACCATGTCACTCTTCTCACTGTGTTTGTGGTTGTTTAAAAAAAAGGTTTCAGCAGAAAACTAGACTAGAAAACAGATCTTAATGAGAGTGTTCTCAGACAAATAAAATGTTCAATTACATTTCCTGTTTTTCATTAATAGCAAATATATTTGTGAGATCTCTGTCAAAAGAAGAAAACGTTAAAAGAAAAATTTGATCTTATCAAATTCATTTTGGACTTTTTTAAAAACACAGATTTTTTCAACCATCTCTGATAGACAGATGGTGCTGAAAAAATTTCCACAAACTATGAATGCTATATAAAAGTCTAAAAAGAATCTTTCAAAAAAATGCAATGAATTGGCAATATTTCAAGTTATAAACCACTTTCATAGTAGAGTAATTTGGGTTTGAGAGCATCTGTTTGCAGAGGCCAGGTGTGATGCAAAACCTATGATAATCAGAGGTGCAGCAGGGAGAAGGACCCCTCCTGTTCTGTCTGCTAACAAGCTTAGTTTTGGCCAAGAATCAGGTTTCTTTCAATGGGAAATGCATGAATATGTAGCAGAAATTTTCTGGGAGGCAGAAGAATTCCTGTCAGACACATACTGCCAAATATGTCTTGATGCACAAGCTGTTGAGAATCTGTTTGTTAAAAGATTTGGTCTGAATTTTATTCTTAGCAAGACATATGATGGTAAAAAGGAGACAAAAGCACTGAAAGCTTTTGATATGGTTGGTATTACTGAGGTTTATTGGAAATGCCACTCTTCCTTCAAGTTAAAACAATTATCTTAAATATAGTACAATTTTTTTCCCCAAATCTTATTTGGCCTAAGTTTGCTGCTTTGGTTTTGTATCTGATGGACAGATGGATGGGTGCTGTAAATTATTGCTGCTTCTTCCAGCTATGGAAGAAGCATATTATACTTTAAATAATAAAGTATTCTCTCTGTCAAATAAATCCAACTTACTCTCCTAGAATAACACCAAGATTTCTGTAAGTTACCATGACTGCATACAGGAAAATAACCTTGTAGTTACATTTAAAATAAATAAATGAGAGACCTAGGCCAAGTTTCAGAGCTTTGGTACATAATAATAATATTCTGTACTGTTCGAGTGTAAATATAAGCCATGGCATGTTTTTGCATAGGCTAAAAAGTCCTGCCCCAGAAAATGCTGGACACAGGGTGGATTGATATATGGATGAGGAACCAGCTTGGTTTGGCAGATCGTAGAGCTTAGATGTGATCCCTGTCACCAACTGTTCTCAAGATTGACAATAGTCTCTGGCTTTTTTTTCCACGGGATAAGCTATCAATACCTCACTGAGGAGGTCAGCTCACTCCTCCCTGGACATCATGTGGGATCTTGTTCTCTCAGGAGGTCCACAGATGTGATAGTTCTGCAGCTCTTGAAAACACCTTTCTTTTTTCCCTTCCCTTCCCTTCCCTTCCCTTCCCTTCCCTTCCCTTCCCTTCCCTTCC
>VYXB01009202.1:0-22091 GCA_013397135.1 Pachyramphus minor | reverse complement strand
TTCCCAGATTTTCTAATCCCTTTGGTTATGGGCAGGAAACAAGAAAAAACACTGCCCAGGGTAGGACCCATGGCATTAATAGTTTCATGGCTTCTTTTACAACATCCATGCTGGGCTGACTTTCTCCTGGTACTTCAATTTTCTCCAGGTGGGACACACCCTGTAGAAATGAAATGTTTATGACAGAACCTTTTTTGGCTGCTTCTTGCAAGCGTCAGTGAGAACAGAAAGCATTAAGAGCTTGATATAACTCAGGAGAATGACATCTGGAATTTAACATTATCAGCCACATTATTAAAGAACCCGCAGGAAGAGCGTGTGCAAGAGTGACAGCTAGCAAGTTAATCACAGGAAATTAGATTTTGGTAGTTCCTCTGTCCATATAATTATCTATTTCATATTCTCTATGAGTGAAATCAGCACTTTTTAGTATGCCTTGACCCTGAAGCACTTTGGGGACACATAGAACAGCAGAGCCAGGAAGAACTGAGATGAATGTGGCTAAAAATACTTTAAATGGGCAGCTTCCTCCAAACTAATTATAAGATTGTGGCCTGTATATGCTCCCAACATTGATCTTTATCTTTCCATATTGTTTCTTTCTAATAAATGTATCTTATAGGCTGAACCCATCCAGTGAGTTGATGCTGCAGATCACCGGTGATTTCTGTTTGCCCTCATTCTTCATTGTTTTCCACAAAAATTACACAGCATCTTTTCAGCATGAGTTAGTCCTGACCTGGATTCTGCCAGTGTCTATACCTGGAAAACCATGACAATACTTAAAAAAGTCTTAGTAGACATTTCAGTATCAAAAAAGAAAGTCTGTGAAGATCATGGGAGAGAGCTGCTCCCAACAAAGGGGAACCATTTGATAACAGAGATAAAATCCTAGCATTTCATAGTACACAAAGTGGATATTTTTGTGCTATACAGTAGATCAACATACCTTTTTGGAGAGGGAGTTCTGAGTATTTTTGTTGGTGGTTTGTTTTGGTTGTGTGGGTTTTTTTTGTTGTTGTTGTTGTTTTGTTTTGGTTTTTTGTTTGTTTGTTTGTTTTTGTTTTTGTTTTGTTGTTGTTTTTTGGTTTTTGTTTTGGGTTTGGGCTTGTTTTTTGTTTTTGGTGGTTTTTTTTGTTTGTTTTGTTTTTTGTTTTTGTTTTTTTTTGTGGAGGGAGGCAGTAGAGGTCTGGGGAGTTTTTTAATTTGGCTGGGTTTTTTTTAAATGACCACCAAGAAGACTTTCCGGCAACTCTTCCTGGAGATAGAAAGAGGAGAGAAAATGGATGGTTAATATTGTGACCTGCTCTCTGGCTGAGCATGTGATGTAAAGAGATTAAATGTTCAGGTGCAAAATCTATGGTGCTTGACTCCAGCCAAGAGAAACTTCAANGAGGGAGGCAGTAGAGGTCTGGGGAGTTTTTTAATTTGGCTGGGTTTTTTTTAAATGACCACCAAGAAGACTTTCCGGCAACTCTTCCTGGAGATAGAAAGAGGAGAGAAAATGGATGGTTAATATTGTGACCTGCTCTCTGGCTGAGCATGTGATGTAAAGAGATTAAATGTTCAGGTGCAAAATCTATGGTGCTTGACTCCAGCCAAGAGAAACTTCAAATAAAACCACCAAAAAGGGGTGTACCAGGTATGATACAACATGGATACACCCCAGAAGTTTAATGTAAACCAGGTATGATACTCCCCCCCTTTTTTTTTTTTTTTTTTTTTTTTTGGTGGGACTATAATACAGCTTTTTTCTTCTGCACCAGAAGTCTGACCAAGATGTGATCACATGATCATAGGTGTACTGTATGGATGTGCCCTCCTATAGGCACTGGAAGAAGATACTGAGCACATACCACCTACTGCAGAGCAAATTAAGTTGAGGGAGTTGCAGATGTGCCTCTGGACATGCACTGTCTCTGTACAGGATTTTGCACAGGCCACAACCAAAATACCTGCCTCACGCTGCCAGCATCCGCTGTCCTCAGGCTGTTCCTAGATAAACAAGAAACAGGCTGTTGGATGAATGACTGCATGTTCCCCTCTGAAGCAACTCCAGTGCATGACAGATTCATAGGTTGCACATATGATGCATCCAAGTGGTAAAACAGAACATGCTGCAAACCCATATTAGCCAGGAATCACAGGAGATGGGTGTGCAAGTGAGACATCTGGTCCTGGCAGCAGAGGAGAGAGAAGAGGGGTTTAATCACTATAAGAGCATAAATAAGGTGTAAATAAGCTATTTGACTGCACAGCACCTCCCTTTGTGGCCAGATGAGCATTACTGTGGCTGCTCTGCCCGGAGGCATTGGTATATCAACATGTTACCCCAGGGGAAAAAGAGTGCGAGCCTATAGTACCTTACACTGGGTGCAGTTGGCACAATGCATGGTCTTCCTTCTTGGCCCACTGGATGCAGTTCACTCTTTTGCTGACAGACCAGCTGCTTTACACATACTGCAACATGACAGCACAGGCAGCTGCCAGATCCATTAATTTTTTTGTAATTATTAGCCTTTAATTCTAGTAATTAATTATTTGATGGTCGTTTGGCTTAACATAGTTTCATTTCTAAAACACATGTTGTAATTGGTTGGATTCCTTCCATGGAGAATGAGTCATGCCCTCAGCAGAGCGTGCTCCCCAGGTATCCTGACAGATCTCACGTGAGTATCTGTACCTGTTGGGGAGCTCATGTTGCCCACAGCTGCCAGCTTGGCCCCTCTCGTGCTTTGTCGCTGCTCTGATTGCTCCTTATGTTCTTAATTAAATTAAAGGAGTGTAAGGTTCTGGCCAAATTAATCATGGCTGGGAATCAACGTTCATATTTCCCTTTCAGCTTTGAAGTCTGTCTAATCTCTCCTGTTATCACTATAATATCTGAGATGTGATGAAGGTTTTGTAAGTACACAGATTAGACAGATTGCGGAGTTAATAGGGACATATGGGTGTTGTTTCTCAGCCATTATTCTCTCTGTAATTGTAGTGGAAAGAATCTGTCAGCAGAAATGCACTCCTCAGTAATACATTGCTGCAGCATGTTGGTAAATGTTGTGGAGAGTGCTGGTCTGACAGAGTGTGTTCTGCACACACGATTGATCACTCCCTGCCCTTTGTTTGGGTTTTTTTTAAAACACCTAACCAGTGAAGGAGGCACTTGGAAATAAATCTGGCATTGACTTCGACTTGCCAGGAACTGTATGAAGTTTTGTGATCAACCTGGTGTTGAAGTAAAACAAAAAGCTTATTATCTTTGCTGTTTTCTGCCTGCGACTTTTGGATGATAAACTAGGAGCTAAGAAGCAAAGCTTTGGGAAACTCAGCATCACTGCACAGGACACCTGCATCCTTTTGTTTTCCAGCCACTTTCTCAAATCTAATTTGTTACTTCTCTGTTTAAATCAGTACAGCTAGGCAGGTATAAAACTAAAGTCTTAACCACCCATAGCAATTACACATTAGGTTTCATAAGATTAGGCAGGAAGCACTCCATAAGTTCCAGTAGTTAACACTTGTTTTAATTGAAGTGCTCCTGGAGTTTGAATGGAACTGGTATTCCTCTGCTCTGACGATTGTTTTTCCCAAAACATGGCTGCATAACAACAAACAGATGTTTCCCAAGGGAGACAAGCCCACGTTTGAGTGATGGTAAAGCATGCCTCTGTTTTGTACATTTATCAAGTACTTCCACATCTAAAATATTTGGGAAAATATTTTTGTTTGAGCTACATTTAATCTGGAGTTCAACACATATTAAATAATTTGGTCTTGATTCGTCTTCTTGTCCACAGGCAGGACAAGTCAGCAGGATGCAGAGACACATGTTTTTCTAAAAAAATCAGAAGAGCAGATAATTCCTCAGATCCATTTAGCCTGCAAAGCATACATAGTACTGTATTTTAGCAAAGCAGCTTTTACCTGCTTGTATGAGATAAACTACTATAATAACTTTCCCAGGCAATATTGTGCTTTAGAAGACTTGTATGTAGACTGATGATAAATACTTCGTATTGATTTAGAAATAGCTGAGGCATGCAAAGTGCTCACACCTTTATACCTGGTACCATAGGATATTTTATGTTTTGCACCCTCACCTGCTTTAGCACCAAGTCAACCAGGCTAATGTAAACCTTACTTACCAATGCTAACTTCAGATAAAATATTTGAATAAATATCACTCTCAGTCCCTTCTATGACCCCAGCTGTGGAGGCAAAGACAACAGCCAAGAGCCAGGGTTATTTACTTCTTTGAGAATTACAGCTACATCAGAAGGCACTGTCTGTCTTTGCCCTGATACATGTAGACTGTAATCCAGCTGGCATCATCCTGTGCTGCTGCTGCCAAACTTCTGAGGGAGGGGCTGCATTTTTTAAAGCCTTGTCTGCACATGTCAGTTTATTTAATATATGTTAAGTCATTTATTTTAATCAAATAGATCAATGAAACTCTTGAGAGTTTACTCAGGCACACCTGTTTTGTTTTTTTTCTTTTAAGCCTGTGTTATTTGGAATCAAAGCCAAAAAAGTCATTCTTACACCACAGTAAGTCTGTTCAAGATAGAAAAGGCCTCCTGCATGGATTGTCCTATATTATTATTATGCTCATACAAACAGTAAATTCAGACAAGCCAAAACTCATTGCAACCAGGAACATAAAAACATTGAAATGCTAGAAGGAGCAGTCTTATATTACATAGGAGCAGACTACTCTAGAAAAGTAGGTTCCAACCAACTACTTTGAGAATCCTCAAAAAATGGTCGTTTTCAGAAGAAAAATCAAAAATCAAGGCCAGCAGGCAGAGCCAAGATTGTAACTTCAGCAGTTTTGTTTGTAACATCCACCCAAGAGCTAACTGAAGGTTGAAGAGAACTGAAGGGGGTTTTTTCCCATCTGTAATGGCTATGAAGCCACTGTTGAAATTCTTCTTGTTAAATTCAACCCTAATGATGCTTTAGTATTTAGCAGAAAGCTAAGAAATTATCAATTTAAGCAACCCTGAAGCGCTGTGAAATGCATTCCCATTTAACACACCTCTGATATAAATAGGACTCCTCAGAAATTGTTTTCTACTTAAAGATCTGAGTATGTTTGTTAATTCTATAAATATAGATTCTGTGCATATAAAGGGTCAGTGAAATCAGATTTCTTTCAAAGTATTTTTTCTCAGAAAAGACAGATTAGCTAATTTTATCACTTACTGTTTTCTATCTTCCTTGCTTTTCTCCTTGCCTTCATTTTCACTATGGCAGCCTCCAATCTACTGGAGGCTCCCATGTCCCAGAGGGTCTGTACTGGTCCACAAAAAGCTCTGTATTAACTCACTGATGCTCAAAGCCATGCTAACCTGCATACATAGCTTTTCCAGCACAGTCTTTCTTTTTAGGTCTGACTGTAGACACTGGTTAGGAGTCCACAGAAGGCACATGGGCTGGAGTACCTCTGTTCCTATCAACTGTGCCCTCTGCTCCTTCCCCTGAACTTTACCTAGTTCCCAAACTATAGTCCAGAGCTACCCTCCATATTCAGGCAAACACAACATCAAAAATATGGAGGTGAATGGTGAGTTTGAAGCTTTCTCCATCTGTTCTCTCAAACCTCAACCAAACTTAACCTTTCCTTCTACATTTATTGTGGCAATCGAATCTTTAATTTCATTTCTTCTCCCTGACAAGAACTATTTGATTTCAGCTGTTTGAGCTACCAGAGTTGAAAGCAGGTAGTTGCTGCAACATTGTTTGGAGCACTTTCCATCCTCTGTCTGAATGGACTGTGCAGCAGTGAGAAATTGAGTCTTTGTTGCTGTTAAACTTTGAATCAGTTCTATCTGTAAGATAGAAGATGATTCCCTTCATTTTCTTTCCTAGACCAACACAAGACTTAATAAATTCAAGATTTGTATGTTATAAGTCAGCAGGGACACTAGGATACAGGGAATTAACTAATTGACACATACCACCACCCACACACTTCATAAAATCCAGTCTCAAATTGACTAGTACCACATTCAGAAGTAGGCTTTTCCCAATGTAACGACATGTAAAACTACTACAAGTTTCTGGTCCAGCATTACATAGCTATGAGTCTAGTCTTGTGAGGTACTAAGCCCATAGATCTAGCAGAGAAGGCAGTGAACTCTGCCTGCATCTACAGGTCTAAATTCAGTGTGTGTTTTGCCTGAGGGAAGACTATTATTTTTTATTTTACTTCTCTTAATAAAAATTCTTTGAAGTGCTAATTATGCTTCTGCTGCCACTTGTTGGTATATACAGAATATACTGCTTTGTGATATTTCTATCTTATCTGTTTACTATTTTCTGGTGAGTGGCTTACTATGAGCAATTCGTTCCTTCATTTGCTCTTTTACCTTCTTGTACTAACATTTGAGTTCAGGGTGGAAACTTCCACTTCTCTTCTGGAAGAGATCAGACAGTTGACAGAATTCTTGCCAAGGTATACAAAATTTCTACAGGGGCTTTTTCTACCTACTCTGCTATTTGTAGCTTACTTGGTCCTCTTATACTTTTAGTCAAGATATGATCAGTACTCTCAGAAAGGTTGCTTTTTTAGGTTTGGTGTTGAGACCAGGTTTTGTAAAACCCCACAAACTGTGTTAGCTGAGCTACACACCAGAGTGCAGCATATTTTAGCAACTGTCTTTTATGCACTTCATTAAGTTTAAGAGTAACAAACATCTCAGTGTTCTCCATAATGAAAGGATTCTTTGAGTGTTAAATACTCCTTTGGTTGTTTTTAATCAAGCTTAATATGTGTGAAATTTGTGGGAACAACAGTCCCATAGACTAACAGCAACAACAGGTACAGCCAGAAATCCCAACTTGCATAACATATCCAAAACATACCACCAGTTTTCTTTGCCTTTGACCTACTCAGAAGGCCTTGTTAATCAATTTTACTCTCACAGACATTCAGTTGGGGTACTCTCTGTTGTCTTTCAGCAAGGATATTCACAGGTGGCTTTTTGACATAGGAGCTTCAGGAGAAGGTGTAACATACCACCTGGTTTCCTTACACAATTCAACTCACTGCAGAACCCTGTCTATGCTTCTATGCTTTCACAGCTGGCAAAATGGGCAAGACCTTCTCACAGTTGGGCAGTGCCATGTTATCCACCTGCAGGTATTCTGGGGGGGCTAACTTGTCAGTTAGATAATCAGATTTCAGTAAAAATCTCCCAGCTATGGATATCTTGAAGTAAAGACACAGAGCAAGTGGGACAGGTTTATATATTTGTTTCAACTTCACCTAAAACAATAGGCTTGAGGTGTTATTTGCCATGTTAATTTCAGAGGGTTGTTAACTAGATGTCCAGTGCTGATAAATGTCATCACACTATGTCCTTTTTACAGTATGTTCCAGATCAAAACCATGAACTAAGCACATGTACCCTTCTTGTGTTTCCTGCTTACAGAGCAATTATGTCCTCGGCACATTTTAGCCACTGCAGAGCCAAACAAACCCATCTTAAGGTGCCTGTCCCATGGGAGTCTGTTTCAAACTGACTTCATAGAACTCAAAAAGCATGGCAAAGGTGAGGAAAAGGAGAGATGTGGAATCCCAGGAAGTTCCAGCAAAGTGGAATACAAGCAGAAGCTTCCAGCAGCCTTTTCCAGTGACATGACCCAGGCAGAGTGTTCACCTCTCAATGGGCTGCACTCAGCTGTGCAGCAGAAAGAGTATTATCCAGTAAAGCACATTATATTTACAGCCCCTTCAGTGCTACAGCTGGTCTTGTAAAACTGCCTGCAGACATAATGGGCTGACAAATGTATTCCAAAGACCATACAACAACATAGCTTAAAATGAATCATTATTGCAATGTAAATCAAATGCAAAATCCATTTTAATGCTCTGAACTGTATTTCCCCCACTTTTTTTTTATACTTTTCCATTCCATCTTCACTTTGGACCTTTTCCTGCCTTGCCAGAGCAGTCTCCCAGACACAGGGACATATTCAGTTGTTTATTCAGTAGCAGTGAAACATTTTCATATAACTCCTTCCTTGATGATAGACAGTTTAAAATGAGGGAACTTGAAGGCAGAAAGTGTTGGTGAGGTTTAAAATACATAAGTACATATATATGTTGATGCACATATTTTTGTATAGTTTGTATATGTATTTGAATGTAAGAGGAAGAATAAGTATCATTTTTTAGCCATAAGTCAATAATGAACTTTTAACAACAAACTCAACAGCTTTTAAAACTTGAAATGAAGTAAAATATGCAAGTTTCAGTTTTTCTGGTCATGTTCTATCTCCACCATCCAAGTGATCTCTGCTCTTTCCCATCTCTGTGTTCTCTCCCATGACAGCTCGAGACCTGTTCATTCCTTCTCTTACCACACAGATGCTTTAGTAAAACTCATGTTTTTTTCACACACCTGGTAAATTGCTGCTTAGATTTTAAAAAAAGAAGGGGAAAAATGTTTAGTAAGCTGTTTTCACTCCCAAATTTCCTGAATGCAAGGAGTGGGAAAGACATATGTTCTTAGTAAAACCACACATCCTGAGGGATGAGGCCTGGACCACTGGAATAGCTTTTAGCACTCAGCAAGATGGATCTACTCTTCCTTATCTACTCCACTGTGAAAGAGAGGTTGCAGTGAATTGCACTGTGTCAGTGCAAAAGCAAAGTGAAGCAGCAATGCCTCACATATTCTTTCCCTCTGATTTCCAACCCATTTGAGCAAAATCTAACCATCAAGCCTCACTGAGCTAAAGCCCTTCTCTTTTGTTCCTCATCTCCAGCTTGAATGATCCCAGATTTTCCCCAGATCTTCAAACACATCCCCTGACACTCCCTAGCCTTCACAGAAAAAGGAAAGCTGGCAACTTCAAGAGCAGCGACCACTCCTCCCTGCTCAGAGGCCGCTGCACATCTCTGCTTTGATGTGGCTGACCTCCTCTGAACTGGAGAAGGCTGTTGCTTCTCAACTCAGATTTCCCCCGAGGCAATGAATTATCCTGACAACTGACTACTGACAACCGACACCTCCCCAAAGGGCTCTGTCCTACTGTGGGAACCAACACTTCAATCGGAAGCTTGGATGTATGTCCCAGGCTGGAAGTGGGGAGACTTGGTGCTTAATGAATGTTTCTATTTTGCTGAAAAACAACCACAGGCCAGAGGGTCTGAGCTGGAATCTGAAAGTTTGAAAGTGTTTCGATGTGAGGACTCATCTGGTCTCCTGACAAAACAGAAGCCAATTGTGAAATCTGGAAACATTTCTAAATTTCCCCAATTTCTAAATAGTCTTTAAGATCAGTTCAATGCATCACTTCAACAGGAAGTCTCCATGGGTCATTGGTTTGTGACTGCCTTTACTTCCTCTTTTGTGCCATCCTTCCCATGCACACCTCCTCAACTTTCAACTTTGAGGGAATAAGAATTTATGAAATTATTTTTCTTCTTTACCAGGCTCTGTCAGCAAAAATTTTGCAGAAATGAAAAGTGTTGAAGACAAACAATGGTCATAGTTTTTTATAACTTATGTTTTCACATGTATATTTTTGTCCTGAGGAATAAAAAATCGAATTGCATAAGGAAAATTGGAAATGTTAAATTATTTTTAAAGTTCACTTACTAAATCCACTCTTATTCTGCCCCAGCTGCAAGCTTGCACACGGGCAACACAGTAACACATTCAAAAGACTGTTCACAATGTGTGATTTAGGGCTGGTCTGTTCTGTGCACGAGGGTTATAGGTAAAGAGCCAATTTTTTTTTGCTCTGGTATATTATACTAGGAAACATGCAACTGAAGAAACCCACTTGGATTATTAAGCCTAGCCCATGATCACAAGTAAATCTGTATAGTGCAGGTGGCTTGACAGATCAATCAATCCACCCCAGCCATAAAACTCTTCCCTTGGAAAGAAAGGAAAATAAATAGGCATCACCAGTGTCTTATATTAGTTTGGTTAAAAGCACAAAGATGTTCTTTAGAACATGAGTACCAATACATAAAAATAAAATGCCTCCTATCTGCCATGGTGGCTCAGGACACATTCCTTCTAGCTCTGGATTTAGTGGTGAGTCTAACCTTGAGCTTGTGAAGTAGATCAAAATATATGAGAGCAGAAATATTTTGGAGTGTCATGAGGAGCAGCCTATCTACCAGGTATACTGGGACTGATTCACCAACCCCAGACATTTTTTGTCAATGAATGCAATGAAGCATTACATAGGACACATCAAAAGGTAGATCCTCAGTTGTATAAATCAGTTTTATTTGGCAGATTTGTGTTGACTTACACCAATTAAACACATATTGAGTTTTGGATTGCATTCTATACAATACACAAATTCACGTATTTTACTATATTTTTAACAATACTTTTTTCCAGCAAGCCAAAATGGGCTTGAGCTGGCCTTTTAAAAGAATATAAATTCTTCTGCATATCTCAGCTTTGAGAATGTCCTGTTCCCTTCTTCAGTGTCACTGATGGGCAGCAAGTGATTGCAGCTGATAGTATCTGCTAGCCAGAGGATATGAATGTGCTAATCTTACTTCCAATATAAACAACAGTTGGGGCAACTTTTTGCAATGTAAATGGTCTGTTGGGTGCATTTTATGACACAGCTTGTGTCATCACAAGCCCTGGTCATTGTTTGCTTTTCTTTAAAATTAAGTCAAAGTATTTCACAGCATTGTTGGGCACCAAAATAAATTAGGTCCATTTGTGTATGGTTTAGGTGCAAGTGTGCACGTAGGCATTTGTGCTCAGTTTTCAAAGGAGATGCAATTTTCAAGAATTCGGAAGACATGAACTGCATATAAGGACTTACAGAGTTTTCTCAACAATGAATAGGATTAAATATACAGAAGAAATCATGTAGGGCTTATTTTTTTACTCCCCAGTTACTGAGACACGCTCTAACATTGTATTTTCAGGCATTTGTTTCTGTCAAGAAAAGATGGACACTTACCCTGGTTGCTTATTCTTTGCTTGAAAATTAACCTTCACTTTGTTTGGATGAGTTTGAGACTATCAAGATGCCCAAAACAGCCTGAAAATCTACAAGTCAGAAAAACTGGATTTGAGTCTTTCTGTTTGTTTGTTTATCCATAGTAATTTTGAAAGACACTTAAAAACTGCTATTAACTGAAGTGAACTTCACATTTGTAGTCACTGAGCTCACTGGGAGATGAAAAGATCCTCCTGGCCATTACTCAGCACTTTCCCTTTACACTGCCCTGTCCCACCATGGAGGTTATTAACTTTTTACAAGTGCTGCTCACATCCTCCCTTTGATGGATGGTGCTAAGCTTGTACTTAGATTACAGTATTTCCTAACCAAGGCTGTTTTGCTATTGAGGGGGAGGAAATTTTAGCATAAAGTTCTTTTTCATGTCAACCACTCCATTCTCCTGATGAAAATTTACACGGGGAATTTGCTTTGAGGAGTTTTGCACCACACCAACCCAAGGCCTTAATGGAAGGTCAGGGGTGCACAAAGGTGCAGTGGTAGGCTTTGGACTAGTCCCCCCCTGCTTTTAGTGTCCAGCTGCAAGTTACAAGGGGGCTTTGCCCTGAGGTTTTCAATGCTGCTCTCTTGCAGCTCCCGCAGGGAAGGCAGGAAACCTGGGGTGACCCTTGGGAAGACTTAAGTGAGAATAGAGGGGAAGGGGGCAGAGAGGGGAAAGAAAGCACCCTTTTGCCTTTCTGAAACTCTTGTCCTCTTTCAAACTGAAATTAAAAAAAAAAAAAAAAGAGAGAGAAGGTGGAAAGGGAGGCCAGAGGGAAAGATATTTCCCTCCCACCTCATTAGTCTCTGTTCACTGTAAACTCCCAGTTGTGGCCAGCCAAGCTCCCACCCTTCTCTGCCCTCTGGCCTCTGCACCTAAATTTCTCACAATCTTTTTCCCAGCTGGAAATGTAAGTTAAGACACATTCAGAATTAAACAAACAAACAAGGAAACCAGCCTGAGTAAGAATGCTCCATTCTCCTTTATGGATTATGTAGAATCAAAACATGGCTGGTCTTCACCATCTCTAACTTTCTGTGATTTGTAGCTGAATTTTCATGACTCATGAACTTACTTTTCAGTTTAAAAAACTTACTGGCTTTATTTTTTTTTCTTTAATGGAAAAAAGCTGACACCAGATGTTTCTTTAGACCCTTCCCTGTCCTGAGTGAGTAAACACCAGAGACAAACAGGCAGTTCTGTCATCTTGCTCCTCTCCAGAACACCAACAGTTTTATCGCTTAGTTAAGAAAAAGAAATTTAAACTGCTACCAACTGCATTTCTAGCTAAAGATATGTAAGTCTTCACTCTTAAAAATTAAATAAAAGTTTTTGCTCATGAATAATACGACTGTTTATGAGCAGTGTGGTATGATGCACTGATACAATAAAGCTCTTGTGCTGTCCGAGTCTTTGGCTCCAACGAGCGTGTCTCCTGGCCCAGGAAAGCAACAGCCCTCACTAACAACCGCCTGTCAGTATTTTTAAACCTCCTCTCCTAAAATAACATGTCAATGTTTGCCTACTGAACTTACAGGAAGGCTGAATGAAAATTTGTGGGCACACCACTGTAAATGTATTTTGTCATGGTTTTTATGATGTCATCAGACTATTTATTGTGCTATGCTGAGAAAGTGAGTGAGAATTGCACTTCCCCCTGTGGCCCCCTCAACTCTGAAGGCATTTTTGAACTCTTTTTTTTTCAACACCTCTGAAAGTAGGGAGTTGAAATTGTGGACTGCAAACTACCACTCCTCAGGTAAAGGTGAGCAGGTTGGATCTGTTCTGCCAGCTGGCATTCAATCTTGCTGTGTCATTTACAAGTGAATTACAAAAAAACACCACACAGACAATTTTCATTCTTTCCCTGTCAGTAATGGCACTACATTTGTTTAGCAACTAGGCATGGGTGCTAGCCAGTATTTTATATTCTGGTAAAAATCTACTTATTTTGTATCAAGACCTTTGAAAGAGAGGGAAGAGTAAACAAGTTCTCAGGTCCCAAGATGTTTTTGTACTAAGACCACTACATCTGCAAATTACAGGTATTTTAAACTTTTCTTCAATTATGCACACATAAAATATTAAATCACTGCATGGTTAGCTAATATTTTTGCAATATTACCTTTCATGTAGAAAAATATCAGTTACTTCTACCTCAGGCTTTGCTGAACAAGTAATTCAAAGAATAAATCTGAGTGTAGGAGTTTTTTCAGCTTACCAAAATTGTTTAAAATTAGATTTCACTCTATCCTTCTTCTGTAGTCTAAGGACAGAGTTATGTATTTTCTGTGAGCTACTCCTCCATTCAAAAATAGATGTCTAATTTCACATTGACACAGGTAGATTCTTTTCAGTAGGATCCTGAGGTGCCTCAGGCTAAGACCTAATGGTGTGAGTGATTTTCACTATAGACAGTAAAACACATTTTATGCATATGTGCATTTTGCAGCACGAAGTTCACTCAGTCATTTGCATCACAATTCCCAGAGCTGTGCCTTCACCCCACAAGCCCAGGGGTTTGGGTTTCAGTGCTGGGGTGGGTGGAATGTGTTTGTAAATGGCAGGGATTTCAGAGTGCAAAGCTATCTGATATAGGTGTGGGGGACATCTTGGGGGGAAGACAGTGTTGTCTCACACTGTCAGTGGGAACCAGACCCTTGGGGAGCAAACCCTCCAAGAACTATAGCTGGGTTATGTCTCAAGGAAAACCAGTTGCTTTATGCTGGGAAAGATCCTGAGTTAGAACTAATGCACAAAACCTGTGGGTGATGTGGGGAGGAGAGCTGGGACAAGGGACGGAGCAAGGGAATTAAAATAACCAGGAAGTCTATCTGTAAACTGCTGTTCCAGTAGTGCCAAGATCTTCAACTTAATCTGAAATCTGATTTCTCCTTTGGTCTCCAGGAGGCTGTGCAATGCAGCCTTTCCTGCAGAAACCACATACCTGAGTGTGCCTCCTAGCCAGAGTGTGCTTAAATAAGAACTTGCAGAACTAAGGGGCAAGCATGAGGACAAGGACATCTTCTTGGACAATGATACCTTCTTGGACAATGATATTTGTGAAATATTAAGATAGAATATAGCCTTCAGTGCTGCAGCAGGTCTGGGGTTTTGTGGCAGGGTGTCAAAAGCTGTTCCTGGTATTGTTTTGGTTTCCTTCTGAGCATGCAGAGTTGCCCTATTTCCTTCAGAACTTCAAGCTGTCCAGATGCATCAGGGTGATAAACGGTGAGAAATTGCTTTGCAATTTAGCTACATATGGAAAACATGCTTCAGAAACCGTATTCATTCGTCTTTTAAAAGGTGAATGTGGAGATTTTCTAATCTTAGGCATATTTTTGAGTCTTAATTTAATTTCCCAATATACATCTATGTCTTGATTCCATCAGAGTTAAATTTAATATTATATTTGTTTTGCAGTCAGGAAAAAAAATGCTTTATCCTTGCTTGTTTCACATTTCTGCACTATTAATTCATGGTAAGATGACTTTTTAATACATAAGGTGACTTTTTTGTTGTCCTCTTTCAGTCAGGACTTTATAACAATGGCAGATTGAGAAGTGAAGACTCCTCTCTACTTCAGGACGAGCCGCATCTGTGCTTCAACATACATGTCCAGACCACCCTACTGCAGCCAAGTGGCACTGAATCACCTATTGCTCTTACTTTGCTGCTGAAGGAACTGGGTCAGACAGACTGGAAAACTCCACACTCTGAAATGACCTTTCAAATTCTGAAGGATGACAGCATTTAAGTGGATAATCTGGATGTGGCCTACAGCTCTGATAATATAGCTACTTTCTAAATAGAGAGCCATTAAACACTGGTATAACTTTGGATACAGATACAAATTGTTTGAGCATTAGTTTTCTGAGTGTTTACAAAGACCATATAATTATAATCTGATGTCCAAAAAGTGTGGCAGCCTAGTTTGTAGGCAAAATGAATAAGAGGATAAAGGAATGAGGAGAGTGCTACCAATGGAATCACCAAAGAACTGTGAGTCAGATACAAGCCACTCACTTTCTCCAGCATCCAATGAAATGCCCATGCAGTAAGCAATTTACACAGTAAGAGCAAACAGCTGCTGCTTTATTGTATCACTGCATATAATAAAACAAAACTGTGAAGAAAGGTTGTTTTCTTTATTAACCCAATCTCTGGGATGAGTTTCAGAGCTCCAAAGAAATGTCAATGCTCTCTTTCTCATGAAGTGTTAACAAGGCTGGAAGTGTTGTCCTAGCATAGTTGCACTGGAAACTCGTGCTCTTGCTTCATTCTTTGTCATTCCAGGGGAGCTGGTTCTCACTACGTGGGGTGAAGGAATCTTCTTTTTGTTGAAGGCTGCATGGTCTTTCTGAGCATTCCTGGATGTCCACACTAGCACAATGCCACACACAATTACTACATCCATACAAAATATGGTCCAGGCCTTATATAAGGAAGTGGTGGGAATATCCATCCGTGGGCTATAGGAACCCTATTTTTCAGGTGCAAACCTTATGATCTGAAGATAGTCTTAGGCATTTTATGGGGTCTCCTACACTGAAACAGAGGATAGTAGATTGTCTCAGAAAATTAATACACTGAAGAGCATTCAGACTAAAAATAGTTATCTCTTGCATTATCCATCTTAATGCTGGTAGTTTCTAGAACTGATTTAGTTTAACTATGCAAAATAAGAGACTATAAATCAGCTTTCCCAAATCTATGTTTGTGAAACCTAGCCATGATGATGAAATCAGCTTAATGATGTTTATGTGTTTTCCTTGTAAGGTTGATAAAATGCTTCTTGCTTCATCTTCTCCCATTTACCCCTATTTTTCCAGATGCAGTTGCCATCCTAGTTAATTGGACTACTTCAGATTCCTGCCATAAGACATTACCTTACAGAACTTCTAATTGCAGGGCTGACTGTACCGAACTGATTTCAAGGTTTTAGATTTATGGGGTTATTAGAAATATGGTCCACACATGCAACATCTTCCCTCAGGATGTCTGAGGTTACATTAATTAATCGAGCATCCAGGATAGGAAACATTAATCATTTGTCTCTGTACGTTGTTGGGATTATTCCAAAACCTCTTTTACGTATGGTCAGAGACAGAGAGCATGTCCTCTTCTCCAGGAGCGTACATCAAAGATTGCAGAGATTGGACTGATTGATCAGCAACACTCTTAGGCCAGTACAGGGCCAAGGATGTGAGTAAGTTACAAGCAATGTGACTTTAAACTTCCATAAACAATTTTTACAGATGATACAATTAATTTATGTTTTCGTTGCTCTACTCCCACATTCAATAGTCTGCTATATTCCCTTTATAGCAATTCCTTTTGCCTTTATCTCCAAGACACTAGAAATAGACATGGATGTAAAAACCTGAAAGTCTTGAGCAGAGTCCAGGACTCAAAAAGCCATGTGATGAACCAAGATGCAACCAAGTGTCCTATTAAGTCAGTGTCCTTAGGGATCATGTTCATGGCAGTAATGATGGGAGGCAATCAATAACATTATGGTGTTCTTGAAGTGTAGTGTCTGTTCATGTCAGATACAGGTGAAGTTTTCCAGAAGAAACACAGCAAGCTAAGAATAAGATTGGTAGTTCCTAGAAAGATCAAGCTGAATGCCATCTACATGGAGAATTTTTCATCAAAAACTAATAGTCTTACTTTGCTCTCACTACATGAGAGAGCCCAGGTTACTACAGCTAAACCAGTGGAGTTGCTTAAAACTCTTAGTGGTGTAGATGCACTTGATTTCCAAGAAAGCAGTGGGAGTCTTATTATTCATTCCATTTTATTCTCTTGATATGTTCTATTTTCAACTAATTCTTCTTAATTCACCTTTGCAAACTATAGGCAGTAATTCAGGTTTTCCATGCTTTAGGGTGTTTACAATACTGCAAGAATCTAAGCCATCTGATCTTCTTTTCTTGAATCTGAATAATACCATCAGTCTGAGTTTGTTTTCTACTGCTCTGTTCTGAAGAGCTAAGCTATCCTGAAACTATCTTGGTCTCTAGAATTGCATGGTCTAAGTTAGTCATAGGCCAAAAAGATCAGTCAAGGTCACAGTCAAGACATGCAAAGTTTTAAAGTTGTGATACATCAGTTCTATAGATTTCTTATATTAACTTTCTTTCCCAGAAATGCACAGAGAGGAGAGTAACAGAAATTAGCTCGGGAAAAAGGATTTTCTCCTGTTCCCTGTGGTACTACAAGGAATTAGAAAAATAAATATTAGATAACTAAAAGGAATAACGGGCTTTGAAAGAACATTATGTTATGATCAAAAGGCTGCATCATACCCAGAGTTTTTCTGTTTATACTTTATAAGTTTAGCCATTTGGACTTACTTTTGTAAAAAAATGTTCCATGTCCCTGAAGGATAAAACCATGCGGGAAAAGAGCAACTACCTGAGATTTTTGTCCTGCTATGGAATTGCTGCACCCTTGTACAAGAGAGTGAACCTTTTCTTGTGTATATTCCATAATCACTGGGCCATTCTCTTGGTTTCAGCTGCCCTGAGGCATCCAGTCCACATCAGCAGTCATCCTACTTTTGCAAACAAAAAAAGAAGGTGACTCCATTAGTCAAGATGCCAAATCCACAGAAGAAACAGCGTGCCAAAGCGCACAGATGCTAGTAAATGTATGCATAGTTTCAGTATTGCTTCAGAAAATGTGTAGTGTAGCTCATTACCTTTCTTTCCCACAAGAGAAATTGCATTGAAGAATAGAGAACAAATACACAGCTTTAAATGGAACTGATAATTTTGATGTTACTTATAAGGAAATAGTCAGATCACGCTGGCAACAAAATGTATTTTTCTTCCCTCGATTCAGAAACCTACAGGAGAAGGGAAGTGTTTAGCACCTCCCATAAGATATTCTGAGTGTGTAGCATAAAATACAAATCTCCATTTGAATCTTTTGTGTTTAGTGAATTCTTTTCAGTATGACACATAGATAGAGAGGAAATTTTAGTTAGTATTGGTTTGGAACAAAAAAATTAGCCATTTTTTTAGTAAGTAATTTTGGAAACAACCCCAGTTTTGCAGAAATCTCTGTTCTACCTCATCCTGTTTTACAGAGTTTCCTTTCTGTGCAGATTCTGGCAGAATTCTGCTTGTTAATTCCCAATGACTAGAATTAGCCACATAATGGTTTTTATGGAGCTGCTAAAACATTTGACTCAATTAATTGGCCAAGAATATGTTTACACTTACAAATGGCCTGCTTAGGAAATTCCCAAGGAATAACCTACGCATTGAAACAATTTCTGCAAGAGATCCAGCCCCTCTTGCCTCAGTTTTAGGAAGCCTCATCTACAGGCAGTGCCTGCATGCTTCAGATGTAAGGGGACCACACTAACAGATGTTTTAAGGTGCTTTTAAGGGAGCAGGAGGCAGAATTGAGACGTCTAAATCTAAAACTACAATCCACAAAAGCCTAACTCATACTGCAGGAGATGAAAAGAGCCACAACCAGAGATCATTTCCCCAGTAAAATTCACTAGGTGCTTCCAGTGCTTGACAGCCTGATTTGCTGCCACCCCTCCGGAGCTGAACATTTTGGTGCCTTTCCTATGACTGCAGTCCTTTGGGACTTGCAAACTGGACACTCCTCCACCCATGTATCTGGAAGCACAGTCTAGCAGGTGTTTTCTGGAAAAGTTGGATGTGTATTGGCAGCACTTATTTCTGCATGAATCTCAGCCGGCCCTTGGATAAATCCTGCATCTGGAAGGAAAGCAGAACTGTTGCTTTTACCTAAAAATTTAGAGATTTAAAGCACTTACACAGGAAGCTGAAGCTCAACTCCTCCTCAGCCAAAGGCAGTTCCAGCTCAGATGTGCAGGGTCCCAGAGGAATACTGGGAGGGAACATCCTCCTCTTGATATCTCAAAACTCATGTGCCCAAAAAAGCCAGAATCAAAGGGGCAGGAAAAGAGTAAGCCACAAGTGGCTGATGTTGTCCTTGTGCCTATGAAGCACAGACTTCAGGCTGTACAGTACACTAAAGATCATAAAGAAAGTTAATAATTTTAAACTAGAACCCCAGTGAAGGAATTCATCCCCAACACCTAACTATTGCCTTTTTGTTGTCTCAGCTACTCATATACACCATTCATTTTAGACAGAAGACAGTAGGTAAGAACTTCCTTGTTTGAAGGACACCTGCTAGAATTTGAGTTAGCAAATTAAAAAAAAAAAAATCTGGGAAATAAATTTTCTCATGAGCCCTGAAAAAACAGCAAAATAACAGAACCATGTAACCTAACATTTTCTTTTCTTAAACTCAGATTTATGCTAATTCTTTCATTATTTGTTCAAAATATATTAAAACAAGGAGTGCACCTGAACATCTTAAACAGTGCAGTGACTTAATTCCATTCTTCAGTATGAAGGATAGAAATTAATTTTATTCATATAAAAGAAAAAGCAAAAATGTGTATCCACAAATTGTTTTTCATCATGAGCACTTCAGCTGATGGCTTCTAAATGACTAATTGTACTTGCAAATTAATTTCCTCACATTAAAATGGAAAGAGATTAGTTATTAAAACTTGGCATATTAATATAAAGTATGTCTGTAGTGTTTTCTAAAGTAAATTGAATATACTTTTGATGTTGCATGTACAGTTGGAAGACTGTTTCAACTTGCCCATTTCTCTAATAGACTGAGAAAGACATTAAAATATCAGTGTCAGTCATAAAGGTAAGGAAATAATGACAGCCAGTTGTGAAGATTTTATAAAAACCAAGGTTTCTGATTCACATATTTTTTTAATCAATGGGAGAATTATGTAAAAGCCTATCAGACTTCTATAATTAACCAAGCCACATCTGTACAAAGATTTTCAAGAGTATAGAGAGTTTTTAAAGTTCATTTCATAGTATCACAGAATCACTAAGTTGGAAAAGACCTGTAAGATCATTAAGTCCAACTGTTAACCAGCACTGACTAATCCACCACTAAACCATGTCCCCAGGTGCCACAACTACACATCTTTTAAATACCTCTGGAGATGGTGACTCCACCACTTCCCTGGGCAGCCTGTTGCAGAGTTTGACAGCCTTTTCCATGAACAAATTTTTCCTAAAATCCAATCTAAGCCTCCCGTGGTGCAAATTGAGGCCTTTTCTTGTTGTATCACTTGTGACCTTGGAGAAGAGATCAACCCCCACCAGCTACAACCTCCTTTGAGGTAGTTGTTGAGAGTGGTCCTCCCTGAGCCTCCTTTTCTCCAGACTGAGCCCCACCCAGCTCCCTCAGCTGCTCCCCATAAGATTTGTGCTCCAGATGCTTCATCAGCTTCATTTCTCTTCTTTGTTGATACCTTTGCAATTTTGGAAAACTTTTTCTACTTTCCACCCATCTGTTTTGGTTAATAGCTAACTTCACTAGAAGAAGTTGAAGGAAGAGAACAGCCTTTTCTATGAAATCTCATTTTGTATCCAGAAGCAATTAGAGCAGTGATTTTTCTCACAAATAATATATTTTTATTTCAAAGGGAAGTGGGCTTCCTCATAATGACATTTATGAGGAAAAACATTAATCCAAAATACCAAAGGACCCTACTAAAAGTTGGAATTGTTTGAAAGAGGAAGTTTATAAATAATTCTTCCATATTATATACATATATCTATACGTGTGGATTTAGTTAGCTATTTTGTAAAACCCACATCTTTGTAAACAAGTTTGTAAATCTTGTTAGCTAGTTTATAAAACTTATATCTAATTCTATAGTCATTAGTCCTACAATACCCAGCCTGAGAAATTATTTTTAAATTTAATACTTAAAAAATGTATAATCTAAATTTACATCTCTAAAGTATAATTTATACATGGAAGTGACAGGGAAACTGTGGAAAAATGTGCAATATTCAGAAACTGAGTAATATTATAGCAGATCAGGTTACAAATTAAACTTTTATTTGAAACTAGGAGATCTGAACTATGCATTTGATAAAAACTTAAATCATATTCTCCAGAGAGGAAAACGGAGGGAAAAGTAGCATATGGAGGTCAGTCTGGGTGTGACGTCCATTACCGCATCAATCTTAGCCTCATTAGTCATTTCAGTGTTTTGTTTTGTTTTTTTTACTTATGGTGTCACTTTGAGAGCTTGTGCACATTGTGGGAAAGGAAAGGGAAGAGAAAAAGGAAGAGGAAAAGGGTGAGGGAAAGGAAGAAGGAAAGGGAACAGAAGAGAAGAGGGAAGAGAAGAGGGAAGGTTTGGTAAGGGAAGGGTTAGGAAGAGAAGGTTTGGGAAGAGAAGAGGAAATGTTTGGGAAGGGGAAGGAGAAGGGGAAGGAAAGGGGAAGGGAATAGAAAAAGGAAGAAGAAGGAGAAGAGGAAGGGAAGAGAAAAATAAAGGGAAAGGAGAAGGGGAAGGCAGGGGACAATAGGAGTACACACATTGGAAAGCTGGAGGAATAAGATACAGCATGCAAATAAACTGTTCACTGTCCATGGGCCCTCAAAGGCACATGGGCCTTAACTGGGCATGTGTGGTTGGTTGTTCTTCAGGGATCCTGAGCTTACACTGTTGTTGGCTATTTTTCAAATGTAATTTTTATACTGCTAATGTGATAACTAAGTGATGACCATCTCTTATTCCCAGTTTTCTCCTATTTTCCCCCAGAGAAGGGTGGAGCCCATTTGCAACCTGGACAGAGAAAGAATGACTTCACTGAAAGATTTTAGATGTATTCATGAAGAGAAGGTATCTGCTTTGCAGGATAGCTCAGGGAAATTGCTCATGGGACAAGAAAACCAGCAGAAAACATAGTGATGTAGCAGTGGTATGCTATTACTGGACTGGACAGCGATATGGGAAGAAGGAATTCACCAGAATCACCTGCAGGGGTGCAAAAAATGGAAAAAAAAAATACCCTTACCAAGGAGCATGTTGGCACCCTTGCCTTCATAGAATCATAGAATAAGATTGGTTGGAAAGGACCTCTGAGATCATGAAGACCAACCCTTGATCCACTATCACTGCAGTTACTAGACTATGGCACTAAGTGCCACATCCGGTGTTTTCTTGAATGCCTTCACGGATGGCAAATCCACCACCTCCCTGGGC
>VYXB01009201.1:20627-31945 GCA_013397135.1 Pachyramphus minor | reverse complement strand
CTCTGAGATGTCTCTTCTTGCACCTGCACTCTTTCTTTCTCTGAGCCCATATCACCCCCTTTTCCACTGCCCGCCCCACTCTCACCCTCTCTTACTCACCCCTCTCCCCTTCTCCCTCCATCCCTCTTTCTGTCTCTGCTACCCAAGTTCTCCCTCCCTCTGCTTCTTTACATGTGTCTCTCTCTGTGGGTCACCCTCTCTTTGCGCTGCTGCCCACCTTTGGGTTGCCCTCTCACTCTTTCTTTCTGGGTCAACCTCTCTTGGGTTCTGGGTTCAGGTCCTCATGTCGGCCTTTATCTGTATTTACCTCTTGTTCACCTCCTCCTCCCTATCTGGGTATCTCTTCTTCTGTAGCACCTAGTCTCTCTCCTTTTGTGTTGCCACATCTCTCTCCCTTTGGTTCCCCATCCCCTTTTTGGCTTGCCTTCTCTTTTCCCTCATCCTGCATACCCCCACTCCCGCTTGGCTGACCTCTTTTGCCCTCATTTAATCTCTCTTCCTCTTCCTCTCTGTGGGTTACCCTATCTCCATAAGTTGCCATACCTCTCATTTGGGTCATCCTCTCGCTCTTGAGAGGGTCGATCTCTCTGGCACACTCTTTGTGTGTCTCGTATGTTGTCTTGGATCTCCTGTTTCTCTCTCTGGGTCTCATTCTAGGTCCACTTGCCCGTCTCTTTCTCTCTGGGTTGATCTCTGCCTGTCTGTCTTTCTCTCTTGGTTGCCCCCTCCACCCCCTGAACACCACCGCCTGTGTTGTGCGCAGTCTCCCTCCCTTTGGTTCACTCCCCCCCTCAATTCCTCTTCCTCTTTTTCATTGCCAGTCATCCCCTATCCCTCTCTCTCAGTCACATAAGTTCTCTCTTCCTTGTGAGTTGCTCTCTTTTTCTGGGTTGAGCCACCCCTCTTTCTCTTTCTGGGCCCTGCACACTCATTCTCTCTTTTAATTTCCCCCATGTACAGCGGTTACTTGCTCTGGGAAATGGTTTATTTTATTTTCCTCTGGATCTCTCTCTCTCTGGGCTATGCCCACTCTCTTGCTGGACCATACCTGCCATCTCTCTCTCTCTGGGTCAAGCTCTCACTTGCTCTGAGTCATGGGTGGCCCCCCCCCCAGCTCACATGTTCTCCCTCCCTCTCTCTGGCTCTTACTCTCTCTAGGTCACACTATGGCTCCCTGAGTTACACACACACCCTGACTTATGCTCTTTCTCTATGGGCCGTTCTTTGTCAGTCAAACACACTCTCTCTCTCTGGGTCATGCCCCTTCCCTCCCCATCATGCTATCTCCCCCATCATGCTCTCTTGTGGGTGATGCTTTTGGTCCTATTCTCTTGTCTCAGTCACTTCCTCTCTGGGTCATGTTTTGTGTCTGCCTGGGTCACACACCCCCTCTTTCTTGCTCTCATCCACGCTCTCTCTCACTGGGTCTCTCTCTGTCTCATACTTTCTTTGCATCTGCATCTGGGTCACACGTGCTTTATATCTTTCTTTGGGTTGTGGTCGATCCAGTTCACGCTCACTCTCTGGGCCGTGCTTATGTTCTCTCTGGGTCATGCTTGCTTTCTGTTTGTCTTGGTCATACTCATTTCTCTGTGCCATGCTCTCTCTTGGACCCACGCACTCTCTCTCTTTGGGTCACATGCACTTGCTGCCTCTTTGGATGACATGCTCTTTCTTTCTCCCTCTGTGTGTCTCTGGCATGTGCATGCTGCCTTTGGGTTGCATGTGGTCTCTCTCTGGGCGAGTCACATGCTCTTTTGCAGTTTCTTTGTCATGCACGCTTTTTCAGAGGATGTGCTCTCTGTGTCATAGGTATACTCTGAATTGGGCTCATGCTTTGTCTTGGTTACATGCTTGCTCACCCTCTGATTTCAGAACTCTCTCCCTCTTTGCAGCACTCTCTCTCTGGGTCCCTCTTTTACCTCTTTTGTTTCCAGTAAGTTCTTTAGCAATATATCCTATTGAACAATAACCTTGTGGATATTTTTCACCCGTCTTCCAGTAATAGTGTTCCTGTGACTTTCATTAGTTTAAGGGTTTTTTTTCTCTTTCTCTTGTAGATATTCTGTTATGTAATTTATTCTTAGAGATGTGAATCATGCCTATATATTTGTTTAAAGTGCCCTGGCAGTTGTAAAAATCCAGGTGTCTTCATGTCATATGTCTCTTCATGTCCATTATCTTTTGGTGAGCAGTCAAACTCTATTTTTTATAAAATGCATTCTTGCATAATAGCTAGAACTGTTAAAGGATGTTAGGAACAGCTGCCTCCTCCAGAAGTTCCAGTCCAGGACTTCCTCCTGCCCAGCCACTAGGACCAGTGGCTAGTCCAGCTTGAAGTTAGCTAGCAAATACATCCCCCCCACCCCATGCACGCTCAGTTTGGGGAAGCCTGGCACCAGTCACATGGCCTGTGACCCGCTCCAGCCACTGATGCAGAGCCTCTTACTCGCCTCACTCATACCAGTCCTTCCCAGTAGCTGGTTGTTGAGACACACACCGTTCCCACCCCAGTGGCTGGAGTTTAAAGACCCCTACTTGCACCAGTATATGACACCACGGACCAGGATCACCTACATCCCCAGTCTGCCTCCAGTAACTGGCACCAGATTCCACTCACACAGATCTCACTAGTAGCTGGTACTTAGTCCTTGCAGCACACGTATACACAGGATAGAGTGAGATTACACAGACTGATAGTTAAGAAAAGATTTAAAAAGATATTAGAAGACAGGACAGACTGTGGTGATCAGATGCAGGGCTGTCAGACAAGTGTACCAACTGGCCTTGTTTTACATGTGTCTGGTCCCTTTTATACCCCTTTCTGTCTACCACCCTTTCTGTTCCTCCCTGCTCCCCCTTCCCACTGTATGTTATGTCATGAGTTCCATAGTTCTATGGATTCCTGCACCCCTCCCAGTCCAGTATCCAGGATGCCCTCTGGTTTGCAATCTTATCAGTTGCAAAGTCCAGGTTGATCTTCCTGGAAGTGGAGCCTGTGGTTTCTTAGTAGTTCATCAATTAGTGTGACTGGTCAGGTTTATTTCCTTGTTATTGTCTCCATGTTTGTTCTGTCGGGTCTGTTTCTGTATATTTTCGTTTCTGGTTTCCCCCTTTTTCCCTTGGTTTCTCAATTGACAAGGTCCTTGATCAGATAACCTTGATGGAATAAACATTCTCACACTCTTAGTGTGATTGAACAGGTTTGGTTCTCATCACTGACTCCCTTATCATTTTTTGGCCAGGTTTATGTCCCTGAATGTTCTTGTTTATGGCTTCTTCCTTTTCTTATTATCCTTTTTTTCTGTTGAAGAAGGCCCTTGACCAGATACCTTTAAAAGGAACAACTCCACAGAACTCTCAACATACCAGTAGCTATCATACCAGGTTATCTATTAATTGTGATTCTCACATGAAAGCAGCAATCTGATGTATGTAAGATTCTTCATGTCTAGCTTCAGGATCATTCATTCCCCCTAAACCCCTCGCACAACTTGCACTTTTGCACCTCTGGTTCCTATATCAGGGCCATATCTTGATTAATCCTTAAACCTTTTTACGAGACATCTGGTAGGCTATATATCAACATTTCCTCTTGTAATCACAACATCCAACAGTTTTGGCACTTTTGGTTCCTTTTTTTGGGGGGAGGGGCTATCTTCAGGCTGCCTCTCCAGTGCACTGAGGTAATTACAGTCTAAGACTTGAACATACAATGTGTTATGGCCTAGTTTTGGTCCTCAGGAGTTGCCGAATGAGATAGTTGAAGTATATGGGGAATCATCTGAACACTGATGCACTTTGTCTTCCATTTGGGTATGATGTGTCCACGGACTCACCATGTTGCTATTTGATGAATGCTTGCAGGACAGGATAAAATTTCTTACTTTTACGCTTCCTCTAACTTTGTCAACACTTGTAGTTTCCGACTAAATGTACCACGTATTTTTATCTCACTTTTTTTCATACCTTTACCATATTTTTTTCACACTTTTTACATGTCCCTAACGCTGCATTAAAAAAACTGACCCCTCCATCCCGCACTCATCCACCTCACATTCCTCCACAAATCAGGATCAAACAACCCCCTAGGTATTGTATCAAACTGCAACAAAATCCCATTCCACCCATACTTTTCCATAAACACTTTCACAGAATATGACGGGTTGGAAGGGACCCACAAGGATCATCGAGTCCAACTCCTGGCCCTGCACAGGACCATCCCCAAGAGTCTCACCATGTGCCTGAGAGTATTGTCCAAATGCTTCTTGAACTTTGTCAGGCTTGGTGCTGTGACCACTCCTCTGGGGGGCCTATATTTTGCATTACTCAGTCCATCATACATGCTTTTAAAAAAAATTTGCATTATCTCTGTTTACTGATGATACCTCTGTGGTAACAATATTCAGGTGCAGAATTTAATTTCAAAAGAAAACACTTGTGATATTTTGTTTCAACATTTCAGACTCTGATCTTTTTCAGATACACCAATGTGGGTTTCTAAGAGTCTGTATTTTGTCCCTGTGATGAGCATAGGTGTTTTGGGGGAGGTATTTTCATGTAGAATGATTGCTAATCTCTGTGTGCTTGTGATGACTGGCTGTGATACTTTTTTTTCTTTTGTTCTCTTTTTGTTCACTTATTTCTGAAGTTAGAAACCATTCTATTCTAGGTTTGTTAAATTTGTTGAGAAATGGAAAACATTTTTCTGCTTCTTTCATAACCAGAGCTCTTATCCTTCCATTAGTGTTCTTGAATATTTCACCCTTGTATTAGTTTTGTCATTTTATGTACAACTTGCATGCAGTCAGTGTAGCCCTTTTACCTGGGAGCAGCACTTCCAGAATAATTACTTGCCACACATATAACATCACATCACTTACATTGGACATTTCACTTTTTCTTTCAGGTGTCTCCATGCTTAACACAAAACAAGTCTTATCTAGGAAATTTGTTTCCTATTGTATTCTGTCTTTATGACTTGGAATGTATTTGGAACCAAATTCACTGCTGTTCATTATTTCTTTTCTTTCACTTCTTTTAATATTTTTCTATAATATGCTTTCCCATAGCCCTATAAATATGTATGGCTCTTGGTATTGCCATGTCCACTTCTTGTAGTAAACTAACTTTGACTTGTGTGATGGTTTGGACTTGGCTCCCAGCCAAATGCCCAAACCCACAGCGAGAACCTTTCCCCCTCCCTTCCTTTCCCAGGGCAAAGGAAAAAAAGTTATAAAAAACTGAAGAACCCAAGCCAAACGAATTATATCTCTCTATATATAGATATACCAAAGAAATTTGGAAGTGCTCTAGCCAAGCAGCTCTTTTTTCATCCAAGACTTTTCTTATACCATGCAACACAGGCATGCTAAGAGTCTGGTCTTTGTTTTCTGTCATCACTGATTTAACAAGGATCTAGAGTTGTCAGAAAACAAAACTTTGAGCCCAAAGCAGGTGTCCACACCTTCAGACTTCAGACTGTTTCAACAGGGAGATGCACATAGTTTGTTCTATTTGTAATAAGTCTTACACTGAAGGAGGACATAGGAATTTTACTGCTGAGTTCAACAGGAAAAGAATGTGGACCACATTTTGTTTCTTCTGTGAGCTGATGACTTGCCTGTATTTTGCTCACCCAGGTGAACATGCCTACAAATGTTCCTCCTGCTCATTTTCCACCATGACAATCAGCCAGCTGAAAGAGCACTCCTTGAAAGTGCATGGGAAAGCACTGACACTACCAAGACCCCGTGTTGTCAGCCTCTCAGCCTCACTTGGCTACTGCACCTCCAAGAAACACACTTCTGCTGAAGAGGTGGAGGACTCTAATGGTAAGAGGTGCCTCAGAGCAAGAATTTAATTGTCTAAAATACTACTTAATATTATTAATGTTATTATTTTTCTAAAAATTAAGGTGGCAATTAGAAAAATTCAAAGTCGCATGAAAAGCAAGAATAAAGGTGGTGTACTAGTACATGACCTACAGTTGAATCTCACCAGTTTATTCTTTACCAAGTTATATTGCCAATATTCCTTTGGAATAAGTCAAGCTGACCTTACTTTTCAGCAAAGATTTACAACATAGGAAATTTCAGTGGCAGAGCTCCCATTAAAATTCAGTGAGAAAGAGAACATCTAATTCCATTTGCATTTCTAAAAAACACTCTTTTATCTTGTTAGCAGAGAATTTTAGTGAAGCCACTAAAGATTAAGTGTGAAAAGTAGAGGGAATAGCTAGACAACTTCCTATTTTATGCTTTTTATGGAAATGGGTGTATACACAGATCCTGATGTTTGAAATACAGACAGATGGCTTATTTTTAAGTTTTGCCTTGTATTTAGGCTATGGAGTTTTATTGCTTGTGCTACAAATAAGAATCCCGAGTTCAGTTCAGGACCCTCATGACATGAAAGGCATTGAGGGGCTGGAGCGCGTCCAGAGAAGGGAACAGAGCTGGGGAAGGGTCTGGAGCAGCAGGAGCGGCTGAGGGAGCTGGGGGGGCTCAGCCTGGAGAAAAGGAGGCTCAGGGGGGACCTTCTTGCTCTCCACAACTCCCTGACAGGAGGGGCGAGCCAGGTGGAGGTCGGGCTCTGCTGCCAGGGAACAAGGGACAGGAGGAGAGGAAATGGCCTCAAGTTGCTCCAAAGGAGATTTAGATTGGATATTAGGAAAAATTTCTTCACTGAAAGGATTATCAAGTATTGGAGCAGGCTGGTGTGGAATCACCATCCCTGGAAGTGTTCAAAGGGCATGTGGATATAGCATTTGGGGATACATTCCCATTTTTCCCCAAGAAGTTTTAAATACTCATTGAGGTTTTGTGCACTTACTCTACGTTTGCTCTGAACTCAGAAGTTAAACATCTCCTTGAAGAGTTTCTTTTGTCAAATAGATGCTGATCTGTCTGATTCTGTAATTGATATTCTAGTATGGATTTACCAGGTGTTCCAGGGAGGGTTTGGAGGGATGCCAAAATGGAAAACAAAACACTGCTGAAAGCTCAGAAAACCCAATATTTACTACTAGGAAGTGGCCAACAAATCGAGAAACCGAGAGACATGAAAGAGGAAAGGAAATAAACCCTCAGTAAAACCTCCCACTCACGCAGGTGTTACTTACGAGGTTGTCTTACCGACCCCAGAATGACCAGAATTTCCCCATGGCAGAAACTGCATCCTTGGAATGTCAGCAGGCTCACAAGGTAACGGGCATCCCTGCTGAGGCAAGGTTGTCCTCCATGTGAAGCTTAAGAGCACTCCCACAGGTGCTGTCTGCCTTTTATATAATTTAGCTGGTTACGTCTACCTGGGCAGGTGTGGCCAGCACCGCCCAGCCAGAGGCCTTCTGTCCCTCCCCTCGTTATGTCAGTGATGTTCCTTTTGCGCACGTGTGTGTACATTGGAATTCCCCCCGCGCCTGCGTGATACACCTGGAGGGGTCTTCCCTAAATGAATCTGGGGGCTTACTTCATCTCCCTCCTCTTCACTTTCTCCTTCAAGTGCCCTTGGAGGGCCATCAGCCAATAGGAAGATACCAATTAATTTCAGTTTATACAAAGTACTGTCTTCAAGGACGAAGTTTTCGTTTATCAGGCCTTGTTTTCCCACTACTTGGCAGGAAACAGAACAAACTTTCCCAGGTGGCTGGGCCAAACACAGACCAGAAGAGAAAACATCCACATTCCCCGATACACCAGGAAAGTGTGTTTTCAGTTTTATCTGCCTTGCTCCCTGTGGTCATTGAAATATTTCTTTATTCGCATTTTGCAGATATGTTATCAATGAACTCAAAACATTGAGTCTATTGCTTTTCTTAAGTAATATTTTTTCTTACATCCCCAGCTCTGATTTTGCAAGCATTTAAATACATATATTAGATTTGCCTAGTTGGGGGGAGTTGTGAGACACTGGATTATTATATTGGCTCAGAACAACTCAGGTGTGTGTGTGTTTGTGGGGAGGGATAGGTCGAATTTCACAGAGATGAGGTAATGCCCTATCCCACATGCCAGCCCCTGCAGCCTTGACAGGTGGCCCCAGAGCAGCTGTCAGTCAAAGGCAGCCTGGGAGCACACCCACACCACACCCCCTGGAACCCCTAACCAAGCCTAGATTGGCTGGCACAGTGGGAGCACCACCCCTCACCCTGCCCTGGGGCCCCAGAGTGGTCAGCGGGCCATAAGTCCCACCTGGGAGGGGTGGCCACAGCAATAAAAACAGCAACATGTACTGTCTATCTTTGCTTGAGACCGTATGGCCATGTGGAAGCTGGGCTCTCACAGGACTCCAGTGGTGGCTATATAATAATCTCTTTTTCTCTCTCTTTAGTCCTTCTTCTTCTAATCTTTTTTAATATATTGGGTAACTTGGGACCAAATTTTGCTGAGTTATAGGGGTTAGCATGTGCTAAGTCAATGCTTTGTGGAATGCTTTGTTTTGGTTGTGTGTTACCCTTTAAATTTTTCCAAGATCTCTTATTTTCTAAAAGTTTACCAGTAAAAGTACCCTCTGAGAAAATGTGTGCAGCTTTTCTCCTATGTGCTCTCTCTTAAAGTGTTAAAAGAACCAAGGGCTCTTCTAATAATTTGGCCGGCAAATTTTTGGAGCCTTGTATATTTCTAAAGTAAAACTCCCTTGGTGAGCTCGTAGCCCGAGACTTGGGGTCTTACAAGAGTGTTTAAATACTATTTTCCCTCTAATTGTTCAACTGCTCTGTTTCTAATACTTAAACATTTACATGTGTTGTTCTGATTTGTTCTTCTAGCATGTTTTAGGCGAGTTGTTTTTAGTGTTTAACTGTTGTGTCCATGTCCATTGATGGCTCTTAAAGTACCTACAAATAGCTAGAGCATAATTTGGCTTCCAAATAAATTTTCTGTAACTGGATGAGAAACTTAATTTTAAATATTTTGTTCTTTCTGAAATTATCATGGTTTCTCTTGAGACTCTAACACACATTTCATAGTTTCTATGTAGCAAGTGCTGAAAGAGAAGCTGGCAGGGAAGAAGGCCGGCTTGGCTGATCAGAGAGCTTTGGCTAGAACGTGGGGGGGGGGGGGGAAAGAAATACCAGCTTTGGGAGGCTACAAGGATGTTGTGAGGTTATGCAGGGAGAAAGTTAGAAAGGTGAAAGCCCAGCTAGAATTCAATCTAGCCACTGCTGTAAGAGATAACAAAATATGTTTTTACAAATACATCAGCAACAAAAGGAGGGCCAAGGATAATCTCCATCCTTTATTGGATGGGGAGGAAACATTGCCACAAAGGATGAGGAAAAGGCTTCTTTGCCTCAGTCTTGTAATGCCCCAGTCCCGAAGCCTCATGCTTTACTGGAAGTATTACTTTTATTTAAGGCTCCAGAGTTCACCCATCAAATTTTTACAAAGCCTTTTAGTTCTTTAATACATTGAAGTCACGTAAAGAGAAAAAGGCATACACTTTTCCCAAGAGATTTCTTTTAATTTAGTGAGAAAACAGGCATTTTGGCAAAAGGTTCACAGTGGTAACATATAACCAAGGAGAACATGCCGCTAAAGTATCCAACACACACCAGCTCTTAGTAAAATACAACCCAGCGGTTTTAAGTTACCCACAAGAGATTAAGGAAAGAATAAAGGAAGAAAAGAGATTAAGAGACAAAAAAAGGAGTAAAGAAAGTTTAGAATAAGAGAATTGCATAGCTACAACCAAAGGATCCTATAAAAGTCTGGGGACTTCACATAACAATGACAGACCCCAAGAGAAAAGGCAAAATAGAGGCCATGTGCTCCTCTATTTATGTGTATCGGCTACCATGGCTACCTCTCCCAGGCGGGACATCCAGCTCAACTGACCGCTCAGTGCCCTCAAGGCCAAAGTGAGGGGTGATACAGCCAATCAGAGGCTCCAGAGGGGTATGGTGTTGGCAAGCTACCAGGCAGGCCTTTTTTGATTGACAGTCATGCCACATGGCTCCTGTGCACTCAGCCATATGGCTTCTGATGCAGTCTGTGGCAGGCCTAACCATGTGAATTCCAACCTGGAGGCCTGGTCTTTAATAGTTAGACCAATTGTCCTCAAGGTACCCAGGCTCCTTGATGCCTAAAATCGGTTCTTAAAAGAAAACCCCTAAGACTGAATTTGTGAGTTTTAGCAGGCACTATTCCTTTTATTATGACATTAGATGCACGAGAATCTAATTTCTTCAAAAGCGTGCATGCAGAGTTACAACAGCCTCTTGCTTTTATTTAGTTACCTAATTAACAATTCAAAGCATTACCTAATACTGTTACACCCACTTCCAAAACCGTCCCTCCCTTAGTACCACCTTCAACACGCCTCCCAGAATTGGGTTGCTGGTCCCAAAGACCCCTTATCTTGGTGTTCCTCATCTTGTTTCTTGGTCTTTGGCACAGTATCGCACCTTCTGAAATGGTTTCAAGGCTTCTGAGTCCTCTGAATAGTTTTGACTTGGTTTTATCAAGCAATGTGCTTATGTCTTATTCTACCTTGCTACACAATCTTTGTCCATTGGAATCCTTGACAAGAAATGTTAAGCAGCATTTTAGAAGTCTTGTACAAAGGTGCTAACAGGCCAAAGGCACTAGCAAGCTATACCAAATGTGTTAAAAGCTATACTAAAATCTATATAATATCTATTTAAGGCATCACCTTAGAATCATAGAATCAATTGGGTTGGAAAAGACCTCAGAGATCATCAAGTCCAACCCTTGGTCCAACTCCAGTCTGTTTACTAGATCATGGCACTAAGTGCCATGTCCAATCTCAGTTTAAAAACCTCCAGGGACAGTGAATCCACCATCTCCCTGGGCAGGCCATTCCAATGCCTGACCACTCTCTCTGTGAAGAATTTCTTTCTAATATCCAGCCTAAATTTCCCCTGGCACAGCTTAAGCCCGTGCCCCCTTGTCCTATTGCTGACTACCTGGGAGAAGAGACCAATCCCCACCTGGCTATAACTTCCCTTCAGGTAGTTATAGAGAGTGATGAGGTCACCTCTAAGCCTCCTCTTCTCCAGACTAAACAACCCCAGCTCCCTCAGCCTCTCCCCATAGGTCTTGTATTCCAGTCCCTTCACCAGTCTTGTTGCTCTTCTCTGGAAGAGCACCTTGAGCTGGAAGACAGAGACAAGGAGCAGAATGAAGTCCCCCATAATTCAGGAGGAAACAGTCAGCAACCTGCTGATCCACTTAAACATGCACAAGGCTATAGGGCTAGATGGGATCCACGAAAGGTTACTGAGGGAGCTGCCAGAAGAGCTCACCAGCCACTTTATTAAAGAATATATGTGTATAGGTAACACAACAAAAGAACAA
>VYXB01009201.1:0-12468 GCA_013397135.1 Pachyramphus minor | reverse complement strand
CAGGGCCGGAGGCAGAAACTGAGCCAGGCAGTCCAAGCAGCTGGAAAAGCAAGCCTTGCAGCCTTCCCCTTTTCCCTCAACCCACAACTCAGCCGAGCTCCGACCACACCAGCCAAAAGTGTGTGATTTTTCCCGGGGAGGGAAGAAAAAAGGTTCTTTTCCCTTCCCCCCAAGAGACAAAAGAAAGCCATCAGCTTGGAATGCTACCTGGCCAGCCAGTTCTTTTGTGATAGTTAAATGCCCCATCCCCCAGACAAACCGACCCTCCCTTCCTCAGAGGGAGAGGGGAAAGGGAGAAAAAATTCTAAACTAAGTTCCTTTTCTTCATTAAACCTATGACATAGAGCTAAAAGTAGGATTAGGGATTCCTATTCTGTTAACTAAAGACAAGCTCAGAAGAGACATCTTTTGTGGTGCCCTTGGCTGAGATTCCTGCTGTTTTGGATTAACACTGGTGGGAAGCTAAGCCCCACAAAGCTGCTCGCTCACTCCCCCTTCAGTGGGATGGGGGGAAGAAACAGAAGGGTAAAAGTGAGAAACCTCATGGGTTGAGATAAAGACAGTTTAATAGGAAAAGCAAAAACCACACACACAAAACAAGGAATACATTCATTGCACCCATGGGCAGGCAGTTGTTCAGCCATCTCCAGGAGAGCAGGGTTTCATCTTATGCAATGGATACTTGGGAAGACAAATGCCATCACTCAGAACATCCCTCCCCTTCCTTCTTCTTCACAAAGCTTTTATGTGACCATGACATCATATAATATGGAATATCACTTTGGCCAGTTGGGGTCAGCTGTCCCAGCTGTGTCCCCTCCCAACTTCTAGTGCACCCCCAGCCTACTGGCTATGTGAGAAGCAGAAAAGGCCTTGATGCTGTGTAAGCCTTGCTCAGCAATAGCAAAAACATCCTTGTGTTATCATCACTGTTTCTAGCACAAATCCAAAACACAGCACCATATGGGCTATTATGAAGAAAATTAACTGTACCCCAGCCAAACCCAGTACACCTGCCTACAGTTATCACACTTGTAGGTCTGTTGACTGTCAAAATTCAAACCTGTGTATTTGGATAGTGCTCTGCCTGCTTGCAGTTTAGACAGAGTTTTTGAGTATTGTATTGTTGATGAGCAAAAGCGTTTCACATTTCTTGGAGGAGCTTCTGATGTTGCAACCATTGTCATAATATGTTGTAGCAAACCACTTTTCAATGGTCGTTATTTAGGGTCCTTCCCATACCAAAGCAGTGAAGTAGATGTATATCATTCAAACTTCTTTCTGCTGTAAAGGCTATTTTGAAGGAGCATTTGAGAAAAATGCTAAGGACTGTTCAAGGACCCAAAAAGGATATAAAAACCCATATAACAAAGCTGTCTTACTAAGTGTAAGGATTCAAGAGGTGCTTTTACTTAGGTGCAAGCTTATTCTTGAGGGTATCATAATGTTGCATTTTGTCCAGTTTTAGGGTATGCTCCAGGATTACTCCTCTGGAGAAAAGGTGGGTTTAGAAGGCAGGGTGGGGGTCCAGGAACAGAAACCCTGGGGCTCCAAATATTGTCTTAGGTGCCAATATCTTGTGAGATAGTGTTCTCTGGTTCATGGTTGTGCCCAAGATAAAGTGGAGAAGGTCTGACAGTTCAAATACAAATAAACAGAGAGAGGAAGATCTTGCTGGGCCTAGTTAGGCTGAATCCGAAAATCTGGTATGAAGAACTGCTCAGAGACTTTGGATCTTTTAAGCAGCAAAGGTATTTATTCCAATGTTGGGGAGCAAGCCAGCTCCCTCTGGACAAACTTGCTCAAAGGCATCGATTCAAAACAAGGTAATTTATACAGTCTACATTCATGATTACATCTTAACATACATATTCATATGATTACAACATCTAATCATGCATATTGATAATGGGAGGAGTCTGGGCAGAGTCCGGGCAGAGCTTTCCAGATTCTTCTTTTGGTAGTGGTCATTCTGGTCTTGCTCCTCAAATTGGGGGTCTATTTCTCTTCTTCCTCGCTTTGACCTCTTCAATTAGGTGACCAGAATTCTTCAAGCTTGCAAAATCCTACCTTTGGGCTTTCTATATCTTATTCAAACATCTAATTTACCTAATTTATTACCTTGTGTATACTACTATTCTTTCTATAATAAGGACTTTGGTCTGGTGAGCAGAACAGAACATAATATTAACCAGTGCTTCTAAAATGTTCTTCTAGCAGAACAGGTAGAGCAAACAGGACAAGGTATACAAGCTGAACCTCTGTTAACTCTTTTTTTGTGCCTTTTTGCCATCAGGAAAACTTCCGGCAAAAGTAGACAATGCTGGGATGGAATGGTGGAGTAGCACTTCATGGGTTCAAGGCAGTTGTGCTAGCTTTACAGAGCTGTTTCTGACCAAATGGTAGGAAGTAGAAGTGGTTACCCCCGAATATGTTACACCAGACCTGTTTTCTTGTATAGCTATAGCTTCAGTTGCACAAAGCACCCTTTAGCCTTTGTGCTGCTGAAACAAATCTGTAATAGGAAGGGATGTTGAGTGAGGTAAAACAGAATAAAGGATTTAATGTAAATGAAAATTTAGCCTTTAAAGAGTTTTATAGACCCCAAGGGAAGGGCAGGGATTTTTATCAGTCATAAAGCACCCAGACTGTAACGGAATTAAGGTCCATTCTTAAATTTTTTCTTTGTGGTGTATATATCCAGACTAAAACCTATTGTATCAAATTGTGGGAGCAAATGCAGAGGATTTTGATGGGGTTAATGTGCACAGAAAGAAGGTGCTGCTGTGCACACAGGACTGAGGGATGTTGCACAGTCTTAGATAGCCTTCCTTACTTGTAACCATTTGGATTTTTTAAATAAGGACAGTCTCAATCTGTGGCCTAAGCACATTTGTTCTCCAGGTAGAGGAAGCAGTATATTGCATAAACATATACATTGTATAAAATTTATAAATTAAAATAATTATATAATAACTATAAATATATATAAAATATATATACATTAAATAAGTATATTGTATAAAATACATATATTGTATAAAGTCAGAAGATTGAAAGTTTTGATGTTTTCTGTATTATCTTCTCTCCTATGCAAAAATCCCTCCAGCAAAGCAAAACAGTTTTAGATCTCTAACTTACATTATAGCTTTAAAAATGGTGACATTGCAAGTCCCTGATTTGACAGCATGCAATTGAAATGAAGACTATTTGTCTCTTAGTGAATAGCTACAGAAGTTGATTCTTACTGAGCTACAACATTATTGTTATGGCCAGGAGGATGTTGCCACTTTGCCACTGAGAGCCTTCAATCATGTGTCACCTACTCTGCTCAATCAGTTCTTCAGAATGATTTAACTTTGATTCATAGAATCATAGAAAAGTCTACATTGGAAGAGACTTCTGGAGAACATCTGATCCAACTATTTGTTGGAAGCAGGACCTTAGATTAGGTTATCCAGGGCCCTGTCAAACCAAGTCTTGAATATTTCCAGCAAGGGATATTCCACTTCTTCTCTGGATAACCTATTCCAATGTTTTAATTGCTTTCATGGTGAATAATTTTTCTATATCCAGATGGATTTGCCCCTAAAGCAACTTGTGCCCATTGCCTCTTTTTCTGTCACCACACATCCTTATGCAGTACCTCCATCTTCTCTATGACTACCTTGGGATTGGTTTGCCTTCGTTGTTACGAGGGCACACTGCTGTTTCATATTCAGCTTGCTGCCCACCAGGATCCCCAAGGACTTTACAGCAGAGGTCTACCTCAGCCAGTTAGACCCCAGCCTGTACTGCTGCTTGGGATTGTTCTGTTCTAGGTGCAGGACTTGACATTTCTCTTTGTTAAACCTCAGTTAATTCTTCTTGGCCCAATCTACCAACCAGTCGAGGTCTCTGTAAGGTTGCTTTTTCTTCTGGTGTACATACCTCCGCCCAGTTTGGTATTATCTGCAAGTTGGGGAGGGTGTATTCAATACTGTCATACAGATCATTTATAAAGATATTGACCTAGAATCAACCTCTGAGGAACTCCACTCATGACTAGCTGCCAGTCTGATTTTTCTTACCTCAAAAGATGGCTCACTTTAGAGAGTTTTCTACCCATCTTGTGGTCCATTTTTATGGTCCAAATTTTGCCAGCTTGTCAACAAGGGTGTTGTTAGAGGCCATGTCAAAGATCATGCTAAAAATCAAGGTAGATGATGTCCACAGTTCTCTTATCCACTGAGCAAGTTATTTCATCATAGAAGGCAGTCCGGTTGGTCAAGCACAATTCATCCTTTGTGGGCTGAAGAAGAGAGTGAAAATGGAAATAGCAGTCAGTAGCTACTTTATAGGTAAACACTGAGAAGAGATTTGGCTCTTGAGTTCCTCTTGGCCTTCATAACAGGCAAATCTTGTGAGCTCTTGAAATTTCCATAATGGAGACAGAACTCCTGCTCCCTGCCCAGCAGAGGTCCTGCTCCCTGCCCAGAAGAGCTGTTGCCCTTTCATTTAGACCAGGCAGTGCAATTAGTTTTTATTATCCTTTCGTGCAAATTTGCCCATCGTGAAATGCCTTGATATTTTTCCAGCACTGAACACAACACACCAAGATCAATATTAGGGATCCTTGTTTATATTTCTTAATGCATTTGTTTTTTAGTAATTATTTTACTTTTTTTCTTGGTATAAATAATTGTTTTTTCCTTCCATTTCATATAATTGCCACCTGTTTCTCTGAGACAGTAAATTTTCATATATAAGGTCTTTAGAGTGTTAAATGTGCACTTTTTCCATGTTGTAATCAAAATGTATGCCTGCTTTGACTTTACATACTACAAATATTTAGTGCATTAATTGCTTTTCTCTTTAATCTTAGATTTGTATTACAAATAGCCAAAATGTTTCAGTCTAAAGAAGTGAATAAATTTCTTGAGAGATGATTCTAGGGAGGGATGGAACAGAGGTCCCCTTAGTCCTTTTGCTAAACTGTTCCACAGCATGTCATCTTTTTACAGTGCATATATGGTAGACTTTGTGGGCACTGCTGAACTTGAATGAAATTTGTGTACAGAAGCCAAAGCTGAGTTTCACAATTTTTGGATAGGACTCATATTTGTTTCAGTTTTGCCAATTGCTCAGATACAATAAGTGTATAAATGAGTAGCCAAATATAGAGGGGGTGGAGTATGTGATGACTGACAGCTATTAAAGTGGTCAAATATTGTTAGAGTATCAATGATGTTTTAAATTCAAATCACTTTGCAATTTTTAAGTTAATTGTTTAGATAAAGCTCACTGACATGAATACATGTAAATTTAAGTCATTAGTGTCATTGAGCAGCAAGGACCAGCTGCTCCCCAAGGTCAAGGGAGAAGAGAAGGATAACATAGTAGGGGTGGAGCCTTGCTGGCTAGGGCTCAGCCCTGCTAGTATCAGAGCAAGGCAAGCAGGGCAGACTCAGGTGATGGCCAGGTTCTACCAAGAATCCAGATCATCAGGCAAATTTGTAGCGATTCCAAGATCCAATATCAAAACAGAAAGTTAAACCACAGGTGTAATGGTTTAGGAATGGTATTCCCCAAGTTAGTATTCCCACTAAAAAGAAAACCACAAGCTGATCCCCTTCCCCCCTCTGGTGGGAGACAAAAGGCACAAATTTCCGGTTGAGATAAGAACAATTTACTGGAAACAGCAATAAGATAAGAAAATTAATAGTAACAGCAACAATACTAATGACAACAGTGTGCAAAGAGAGGGTGATTTACATGCAAAAAGCCTGGTCCAATGTGGGTTCTCCACACACACTTTGTTCCACCAGAAAGGGATGCCCTTCTTCTCAGAAGTGAGAGTCCCTTTTCCCTGCCTCTGGCAATGACAAATGGTGGTATCAAATAACACAATATCTTGGATACACCTCCTCCCTCTGATGTGGACTGGAACCAGGACAACAGGTCAGAAACAGATCCAATGATTGCCAAGCAGATCCATGGTGATAAGGCAATTACAAGATCAGGCTGGGAAGTCAGTTCATGTTGTGTTGCCTGTGATTTATCAGGTGTGGGGAAGTGACTGTCAGTGAGATGATGGGTTTTACTGATAGGAATTCGGATGGTGCATTGCTCTGAAGTGGTAGATAAAACCTTTTATCCCATCCCCTGCTTTAATGTTGTTTTTTTTAAATATGTGTCACATGATAGAGAAAAATCTAATTTTCAAATGTTTTAAATAGAGTTTCTCTTTTAAAAACTTTTTGTTGGAACTTTTTTTAACTTTTAAAAACAAGTTACCTTATTTCAGTGAATTCAATTGCACAGAGCTGTAAATACCTTTTAAAATATTCTTGTTATGTGTTCAAAATCACAGCTTTAACTCCTGTTATTTCTTAGGACATGTGCACCCCCATCACTTTTCCCACTTGACACAACTCAGCATTTTTTTGCAACAACTTCTTTAGCTGGAGAGGAGCCACAAGTTTTCAGGGTGTCACTCATATAGCTTTGGGGGAAATTTCCACTTTTACAGTGCACAAAGATAATAATAATAGCTCAGTGAGAGGATTTTCAATATATGCTTGTAGCATAATCAGAATTGTGGGAAACATGAAATTATGTGTGGATTTTGAATCATAGCTATTAAAAAGATGAGGGTCTATTGAAAATTTCTGCCCCTGGCTGATCTCTGCAGAACCACGTTCAGGAGAAGATACTGCTGTACAGTGAGTAGCATTAGATGTGATGGTGACAATACTAGCTCTGATCATCAGAAGCTGGGAGGGTGATGTATTGGGAATCACCCTATATGCTCCCTGTTTATTACAGTTCTAGCACCTTTTACTGGCTTCTGTTATGTGTTGAACCAGAATAGAGCTTGGTCTGACTGATTTCTGTCTGCTTTTATATTCCTAGGCTCTGCTACTCTGTCTCACAAATCTGCCCCAACACTTATCTGCCCCAAATCTCATCTTCCCATCCTGTTCACCTGATAAGTGGTTACATTTGCAAGGACACCTGCATTGGTAGTCATGTAGGATTGTTGGTCCAGTTTTAGCTCAGCAGATGGATTGCATACACAAATAGTAGATCCTGTTTCTTCTGTGGGTGGTATGTTACAATTTGTTGACACATTGCCTGATGTTTTTTATTTCTTAAATCTTAATAAATATTCCCATCTTCCCACAGAAGAGCGGGTTGTTCCCATTGAAGTTTGCCGTTCCAAACTGTCAAAATACTTGCAGGGAGTTGTTTTCTGCTGTGATAAGTGTACCTTTACCTGCTCCAGTGATGAGAGCTTGCAGCAGCACATAGAGAAGCACAATGAACTGAAACCTTATAAATGCCAACTCTGCTACTATGAGACCAAACATACAGAGGAGCTGGACGCTCACCTTCGAGATGAGCACAAGGTAACATCCAAAGGGATTTAATTTGTAACAATCTACTTCTTGCAAATGCTATATCAAGTTTATTTGCATGTCCACTCTGAATAGCCAGCCTGCATTTTTTCCTTCCAAAATTTGGACAAGGTTCCTGTGCTGGAATTTCTCTCAAGTTCTGTATTTTTTCAGAAATTCAAGATTGTGAGTTTCTAAAGCTGCTGAGATTGACCAAAATTCACTGACTATTCAGTATAGAGTATGATTATCTGGAAAAATCATTTTTATATATTGTGAGGGGTTTTTTTTGAGTTATGAAACAGCATTAAGACTCTGTGGTCCAGATACTCTCAGACACAAGAGCTTCCAAAGCATAAGATTGCTCTGGCAACTTGGACAAAGTGACATGCCATGCATATTCTAATAACACCAGTCAGTACATTCCAGTTTGCATTTAACTAGGTAAAAATAGAAGCTTGTTATACTTACTGCTTAAGTTAAGGCTACTTTGGTGTTTATGTGGAACCTTCTGAGTGCAGACCTGATCCATACTTAGAGAAGTCACTAGAAAGCTTTTTACAGACTTCTGTGTGCTTTGGATTTCTGTAGTTCTCATCCGTGTTGCTGTGAGAGTAGCAAAATTCTAGAACTGAGGCATGTTTACAGAGCATTTTTTTTGTCAGTTTGTGTGGAGGGAACTCATTGAATAGAACTATCAGGAGCTGAGCTGCTTGATTCTCACTAAAAATGTGTTCACATTTTGTTGACGGAACAACATTTCTCCCCCCCCCAAAAAAAATTGACAAAATGACTGTCAAAAGTACCAACAGAACTGACTGCATTTTAAAAATTAACATTGCGAACTTATGTTGGCTTGGTATGCTTGTCTTGCCTAATTGCTCCTTATTGCTACTTGAGAATCTTTCTACAGTTTAACTGGTATCTGAGATGTTGCATATCTCTCAGTGACCACAGCAAAGATCCTAGGAGATCCAAGAAGTGCTATTCCCCACCCCTCTGACTGAGTGCATCAGTCTGGGAAGATTTTCCTTCTACTTGTGTCTCTCTTCTCTCCAATAAAAACCTGAACTGATTACTCCCAGTAGTAAGGGAGTAAGTTCCCTTATTCTGCCTATCTTTCTTTAATCATTTCTAAATGTTAACTGGCTACACTGTCTCTCACAAGATCCTCATAGGCACACTCAGGAAGTGTGGACTGGATGAGTAGACAGTGGGGTGGATTGAGAACTGGCTGAACAGCAGATCCCAGAGGGTCATGATCAGTGGCACAGGGTCTAGTTGGAGGCCTGTCACTAGTGGTGTCCCCCAAGCTTCAATATTGGGCCCAGTATTGTTTTAACTTATTCATCAATGACTTGGTTGAAGGTGTAGATGCCTCCTCAGCAAGTTCACTGATGACACAAAGCTGGGAGGAATAGCTGATACCCCAGAGGGCTGTGCAGCCCTTCAGAAGGACCTTGTCAGGTTGGAGGGACGGGCAGAGAGGAACTGTCTGAAATTCAACAAAGGCAAATGCAGGGTCCTGCACCTGGGGAGGAATAACTTCATGCACCAGTACAGGCTGGGGGTTGACCTGCTGGAAAGCAGCTCTGCGGAGAAGGACCTGGGGGTCCTGGTGGACGACAAGCTGTCCATGAGCCAGCAGTATGCCCTGAAGGCCAATGGGATCCTGGGGTGCATTAGTAAGAGCATTGCCAGCAGGTCAGGGAGGGAATCCTGCCCCTCTACTCAGCCCTGGTGAGGCACATCTGGAGTGCTGTGTCCAGTTCTGGGCTCCTCAGNGGACAAGAGGCAACGGGCAGGAACTGATGCCCAGGAAGTTCCACCTGAACATGAGGAAGAACTGCTTTGCTGTGCAGTGACCAAGCACTGAACAGGTTGCCCAGAGAGGCTGTGGAGTCTCCTTCACTGGAGATATTCCAGAACCATCTGGACACAATCCTGTGCCATGTGCTCTGGGATGGCCCTGCTTGAGCAGGGAGGTGGGACCAGATGACCCACTGTGGTCCCTTCCAATCTGACCCATTCCGTGATTCTGTGATTACTGTCAGGGACAAAACAGACTTGGTTTGAGGAAAATTAAGTTAATTTATTGACAGTTAAAATATAGTTGGATGGTGAGAAGCAAAGACCAAAAAAAACCTTCAACACCACTCCCTCATCCCTACCTATTTTTACCAAGCTCAACTTCACTCTTTCCTTCCCAACTCCTCTACCTTCTCCCCCCACCCTAAGTGGCACAGGGAATATGGGCCACTAGCCAAAGATGAACCCATGAGTGAAGCTGGTGGCACCTCTGTGAAAACATATTTTAAAAAGGGTGGGAAATGATGGAGACAGTAGATGGGAATGCAGAGAGAACGAGGAAAGTGAGAGGAGGAGGGAATTGGGGGAAACAACAGAGGAGTAGGAGGTGCTCTATGGTAGAGCAGATACTCTCAAAGGGTCTCCAGTCTGTGGAGAACCCACACTAGGGCAACTATTCCCCCATTCCACACCCCCCACCCCCAAATGTCCACAAGAACAGTTTACTTTGGCTGTCTGTCAAAGTGATCACTCAGGTCCCATCTTTTCACACATGAAGCTGAATAAAGCATTCACAGAGGATTTTTCTGCAGTGATGGTATGCAAAAGTGATGCTTGATCCTATCAGTTTTACAGTCCCATGAAAGGGGGGAAACAACAGTGTGCTTAGCATTCCTTGGAATTTTTATTTTCAATATTTCAAAATGAGGGAAGCTTCTGAAATAATAGGACCATTTTGAGAAGCAAAATGGAGACATTTAGTATAAAAAAGAAATGAAGAACCATTAAAAGTGAATGTAATTTAATTTGAAGGGAAACGTATTAATTTGACTAGATGTCCGATAAATTTCCCATTTCAGCCTATAGCTTTGTGGATGGGTCAGGTTTTTTCAATAGTTTATGATGGTGTTTATTATTGAAAAAAAACATTTATTTTAAGGTGAGTCGTAATTTTGAGCTGGTTGGACGGGTTAACTTGGATCAGCTGGAACAAACGAAGGGAAAAACAGAGAGTTCCAGCAGCGACGAGGAAGAAAAAGAGTCAAGTCACAAGACTGAAGAGACAGGTCAGTATACTTGTTTTTTCTTTTAGACTGGATACTGTCATGGACCCTGCTGGTTACATCAAGCAAGATCAATTGTTGACTAAACAGGAGATTCCTTAAGTCCTGTAAGCTTGTCAGTATGGGCAAAATGGAGCTTTTGTCACAACACTTCATGAAGGAATTTTGTGTTTTTAATGCTTATGATAAGATTTCTTCCCCTAACTTGCAGCTGTAGCAAACATTAATGTTTTGTGTAGAGGAGGTCCCATCCCACAGGAGACAGTCCTTGATGGACCTCTCCTTCTCCTAGTGGGTCCACCCCTCAGACAACTGTTCTCTTCAATCTGATGCCTCATGGGTCACAAGTCTTATCCAGAAAAACTTGCTCTGGCGTAGATTTCCTTCTCCAAGGGCCACAGGTCTCCAGAAGGACTCCACTCCATCTTGGGCCTCCAACAGGGTCACAGCTTCTTCTATGCAATCACCAGTTTCAGCATGGGCTCTTCCATGAGCTTGCAGGGGGGTTTCCACACTCTGAAAGTCTTTCATGGCCTGCAGGGGCTTCAGCTCTCAGTCTTTCCCCTCCTGGAGGGAAGAAAGGCCCCCCCCTCCTTCTTCCCCTGCTCCTCCGGCTGCAATGACCTTGATGGCTGCTTCTCTTTCAGCTTGGAATTTCTTCTGCGCAACAACCTTTCTCTTCCTCTGTTCTTAAATATGTTATCACAAAAGCATACATTATCACTTCTAATTGGCTCAGCCTTAGCTTTCAACAGGAAACTCACTTGGAGATATGTATTATTGGCTCTTTTCATAGGACAGTGGAAGCTTCTGGCAGCTTCTTACTCAAACTACTCCTATGGCCTCCCTATTTCCAAAAATCCAGCTACCTGAACCCACAAGATATATATATATATATATATTTATGAGCACGACTATACCTGTGCTCATAAATATTGCCTGTAAAAGTAGCTAATGTTGTCACAGCTTTCAAACTGCACCAAACTGTAATGTCTTATACCACTTGGATGCTTTTTCTGGTTTTAGTCTTCATGGTGTTACCAGGAGGTGGGATTTGCCTATCTTCCGTCTCTGAGTACTTGTGAGGAAATGTTGGCTCAACCTTCTGAAGTCCCTGACTTCAGTAGAGCCAGGATTTCTTCCTGTGAGACAAGCTATGGCCTAGACTGACAGCTTAAGAGTGATGTCTGCTATACTTAGGTACACCATTACAAAGAATGGGCTGTTGGGACACTGGGCCAAAGAATCACTATTCCCCCTTGGAGAACGAGAAGTTGGGCATGTCATTGTCATGGAAAGTGGAAGGTTTAGACAGAGTTACTAAAAAGTAAAGCCTTGCCGGTGAGTCTCGAGATGCAGAAAGGACTCCCTTGCTTTCTAAACTCCTTCTCAGAGAAGGGTTTAGGTGCGGCTGAATCCTATCTTATCCTTGGACTGTCTTAATGGTTTAAATTTAAAGGAATTATAGAGGTATTAAACCACCATGTCCCGCATATTTTAATGATGGCAAACCAGATATATTTATATAAATGATTTATTTATTACGACAAATTAACAAACAGGTGAACAGATGAAAGATCTTAATCAGAATTATTTACTACACAGTGTAAAAGCTAAAAAATCTATTAGTAGGGTATTATATAACAAAGCAATTATATTAAAGCAATTGTATCGAAGTGTCCTAGTTAGAACAGCTGGGACCAGTTCATCACTGTGTGGGTGTAACCCAAACTGGGTATTCTACACCCTCTATGCCATTTCCCAGAAGCTATAGACCATCTGCAGCAGCTGCCCAGAGCACACCTGACCCCTCAGGCTATGAGCTGGGTGTTAAGAGGCCTGTGAGATAAGAAGATGTTCCTGTCCTCACACCCAGCACACTCACCCATTGGGGAACTCCCCGCCCTGGGAAAGGGGCTGGGCATTCCAGCCTGAATCTGGAGATACATAATCTCGGGGGCTTGGGAGCTTTTGGTTCCACTCATGGGATAGAGAGG
>VYXB01009199.1:329871-351651 GCA_013397135.1 Pachyramphus minor | reverse complement strand
CTCCCGTCTCTTCCCGGGTCACCGTGTCACTCACAGACTCCATCGGGGACGTGTCTCTGTCCCCCAGGACGCTGCTCTCCACACCCAGACCCTGCAGCTCGGCTTCCCCGGCTCCCCCCTGCACTTCGGGGTCTTCCCCGTCCCCAGGGGCCTCGCGGGGGTCCTGCCCTTGCCCCGTCCCCTCCTCCCCAGCCCCTCCCGAAGCCTCTGTGGGGAAAACGGGGCCGGGGGCGTGGGTGTCCTGGGGGGCACAGGCGGCGCTGAGCGGGGGCTCTTCTTGGGGCTGAGCTTCATCTTCCACTTCCTTCAGCGCGTCCTCCAGGGCCTCGCTGACCAGCTGGGCCGGGTACTGCAGCCTGCGGGTGGGCACCGTTCCCGGGGGCTTCCCGCCGTCCTCGGGGGGCTCTGCCGTGGCTCCGGGCAGGGGTTGCTCCGTCCCTTGGCTCGTCACCCCCCCGGCTCCCCCCGGCCAGGCAGGACCCTCTCCCCCTGGGCTCCCCGGCTCCGGGGAGAGAGGAGGGGCAGCTTTGCCGGGCTGTGAGGGGCTCGCTGTGGGACCCCCGGCTGTGCCCCCAGCCCTGCCAGCAGCTGTGCCGTGCAGGACTGCGCTGATTCTCTGCAGCTCCCTGGCACCGGGGCTCTGGCTTTGGGGGGTCGGGGCGTCGCTCTGGGGTTTCGCTGCCTGACCCCTCCCCTGTGCCCTGGGGAAGGCAGAGGGGCTGCTGCAGTGGTCCCGGGGCAGCAGCCGCCTGGGCTCGGGGCTTGCTGGTACCAGTTTGCTGCTGCTGCTCACCTCCAGTTTGAGATCTGCAAAGAGGGAGTCGGAGCCGTGAGCGGCTCGAGAAGTTGCTCCATGGCTCCCTCCGCCCTCCCCTGCTGCCGGGCAGCCTCTCGCTGCCCCCTCTCCTATTTTTAAACAGCCCCTTCATGGAAAGTGGGAAATTCCTCCCTCTCGAGTGCAGCGGATGCTGATGTTCCCGGGGGATTTGGCATCAGGCCGGGACAACGCTCCGTGCCGGCTGCAGCCCGCGGTCGGGTCCTGCTGCTGGGGAAAGTGTGCAGGTGGGAGGCTTTCCTCCTCATTTTTTTTGGAGGAAAAAGGAAATGCTCAGCTTGTTACCGCAGCCCGTTGTCCCGCTGGGCGGGTCCGCTGCTGCCCAGAGCAGGGCGGGCATTAAAAAAAGAGGCAAAGAAGCAGATAAGGCTTATCTGGGCTGATAGCCCCGTGCCAGGAGCCCCCCGGCCGCTGTTCGCACCTTCCTATCTCAGCCGGGAAAATGTGTCTATATCGAGCCCCGGCCCCCGAGCCGCGCCCCAGGGTGACACGGTGGCGGTGCGGGGGCTGGCGCGGGGGTCTCTTACCTCGCACGCCGTTGGCCAGCCTGAATTCCCCGGCTGGAATCTGGAGCCGGGTGCTCTCTGCTTCCAGCAGCGTCCTGCGGGCAGAGGAGAGCGGTGGGTGCTGCGGGGTGGGTGCTGCAGGGGGGGTGGGCGCTCCCTGTGCACCCCCAGCTCGCCCGGCAGGTGAGGGAGGAGGTAAACCCGGGCATGGAGGGGCTGCGGGTGTTTGTGCTGCCCTGTCACGGCCCGGCGAGGGCACGGGGGGACCGGAGGAGCCCCCCTCGCTCCCGTCTCCCCTCCCATCCCCCCGTGGCCGGGATTAGTGCGCTCGCAGGGTGACATCATGCTCTGCCGGGGAGGCCCCTCGCCTGGGCTGGGACAGCCCCTATTCTCATGCTAATTGTCCCCCCAGTCCCTGGCAGCGGCCTTTGTGTGGGGCCATCTGGAAGGGCTGAAGGGGCACTGGGTTTCCCCTGCCGGGACCTCCCTTGTGCCCGAGACCCCCTCTGTGCCCCCCGGGCTTCAGCCCCTGCTCCCTGCGCGCTGGGGAAGCTCCCCGGCCCCGTTCCCGTCGGGATCCTCACCTGTAGGTCGCCACTTCCAGGCTGAGGGACATCTTGAGGTGCATGAGCTGCTGCCTGTCCTCCAGCACCCGCGCGATCTGCGCCCTCAGGCTCTGCTGCTCCTGCTCCAGCGCCTCCATCGCCAGCTGCGGGCGGCACAGGGGGGTCAGGGGAGCCCCAGCGGCACCGGAGCCCCGCTCGTCCCCTCAGGGTGCTGCGGGCAGAGGAGTCCTGGGCACGGGATTTTAGCCCGGGAGGGGCTGAGGATGGGGCGAGGAGAGGAGCGGGGCTGAAAGGCGATGGGGAAGCAGCTGCTGGAGGAGGGAGGAAAGGCCCGGGGGGGATTTGGGACTGTGCGGTGCCAGCGTGGGAAAGAAGCAACTTTCGGGCGAGCAGCTGAGGCCGCAGCACCCTCTGCCCCCGACACCCGGGGCTGGTCCCGGGACCTGGAACAAAGAGAGACCCTTCCCCGGGCAGCGTTCACGCCGTTCCCACATTTCCAGCCCCCTCTGCCTCCACTTCCCTCCGCTGAATCACTTTTGCAGCTGTTGAGTTGCAGCTGCAGCAAAGTCGGTCGGAGTTTATCCTGCCCAATAATCCCGTCCCCCCCCCTCCGCTGCCTGCCCCCCCTGCCTGCACCCCCTGCCTGCACCCGCTGCCTGCACCCCGTGCCAGGGGGCCACGGGCAGGGGCTGCCTTTCCCCGGTGTCCCCGAGCCTGGAGCCCCCCAGGACACGGAGCAGTGGCCTCGGGCGGGTGTTGGGGGAGGTCTCTGGGTGCTGCTTCCCTACAGCGGGGTGGGGGCAGGTCCCTGTTGTGCTGGGGACAGGGATGTCCCCAAGGTGCTCTGCTCTATCTCCCACCCTCCCCAGCCTCACCTCCCTCTGCAGCTCCTCCAGGGCCGCTGTCCCTCCCTGCCCTGGGGTTTGCTCTCTCCATCTTGCCTTCTCCCATCTCTCCCCCCTCCCTTTGCTGCAGGGGGGGTTTGTGTGCCCTGAGCCCCCTCCCAGGCACCCACAGCCCCCCATTGTCCCCCTTCCCGGGGTCCCAGCGCCTCCCCACCGCCCTCGCTCACCTGGAACTTCTCTGCCTCCCCACGCTGCTCCTGCCACTGCTGGGCCAGGCTCTCCTCCAGCATCTCCTTCCTCGCTTTGAGCCCCGCCAGGTCCTTCTCCAGGTGCTGCAGCTGCAGCTGGCTCTGGTGGTTGTCCTCCACTGCTTTCCACAGGTTCTCCTTGGCCTGGCAGAGGGAGCCCTCCAGCTGCGACACCTCGGTCTTGTAGGTCTCCACTGCCCCTTTCCAGATCTCCGAGAGCCTCTTGGAATAGTCCTCCACCTCCACGGGCTGGAAAGCCACCGGTGCACAGCGGAGGCTCTCCAGGCTCTGGGAGTAGCTGGCGATCTCCTGGTCCAGCCCCGCTTTCTCCTCCTCGTGCACCTCCAGCAGGGCTTCCACCTCCTTCTCCAGCTGCACGGCTCTCTCCTTCAGCCAGATCTGCGCTCTCCTCTCCTCCTCCAGCTCCTTCCTGCTCAAGGACAGCTGCTTCTTGGCCTCCTCTCGGGCTGCCTGCTCCTTCTGGCACTTGCTCTTCACCTGCTGCACCTCCTCGTACAGGTTGTCCCTGGCCAGCTCTGCCGTGCACTTCTCCCTGAAGGCGCGATCCAGCGCATCCCGCAGAACCCGCAGCTCCTCCTCGTACTTCCCCCGCCGCGAGTCCCCGCCCGGGCTGCCCTTGGCGCTCTGGATTTCAGCTCGCAGCACCTCGTTCTCCTCCTCCAGGAACTTCACGCGGGCCAGATACGCCTCCAGCCGCTTGTTGAGGTCCCACATCTGTAGCGATTCCTCCCCCAGGGCTCTCGCCCCCGAGAAACTTTCCGTGCTCAGCATCGGCGCTGCCGGAGGGGGCCGGGGCTCTGGAGCCGGAGGGAAAACGCCGGGAGGAGGATGCGGGGAGGATGCCGAGGCTCTGCAGGAGAGGGAGGGCAGGGAGGGAAGTGAGTGGCTGAGAGCGGAGGGGAGAGCAGCTATTCATACTCTGCGAGGACGAGTGGGAGGCCCCCGAGACCCGGGCGAGCAGCCGGGTTTAACTCTTGCACAGCCGGGCTGGCTCCGGCCCACGTGGGCTCGGCGCTGAGCTCGGCTCGATGTCCCGGCCCTGGGGAGGGGCAAGGTGTTCCCCCACGGTTTGGGAGGGTGACTTGAGGGGTTGGATCCTCCCCTGGCGCGGCTCGGCTGGGAATGCCGTCCCCAAAGCCTGAGTGCGGTGCCAGGGAGCTGGAGGGCTCGGCGTGGAGCTTGGGAGATGTCCAAGGGTGGTTGGCACATGCCCATCCCGGAGGGCTTGGCTGCAGCATCCCCTCCCTCCGCAGCGTCTGAAATCGGGGTGCAGGGGAGCCCAGGAGGAGCCCACCGAGGGTCCCACAGCCCTGGGGAGGGGACGGCTGCACCCAGAACACCGGTGCCTCTCGGGGCCGGGGCTGTTCGGGCTCAGCACAAACCACGGCGGATCCACCAGAGAGGAGAGAGGGAGAACAGCCCCGGGGGCAGTGGGGGGGACACGGAGCGTCATCCTGGGCCCCCCCAAACCTCCTTGTGGTGCCGAATCCAGCTGCGTCCAGCTGCAACCCTCCTTCTTCCCAGATGTTGTGGTGGACCCGCTGCCTGGAGCCCAACGGGAGCTGCTCCTCCGGCAGCCTCTGAACCTCGGCAAGCGCCGGCCCCGCGTTTGATTTCCTCCACAGCTTCCACCCGCGCGGTCACGGTCGGGACAAGAATCGCCTCACGGGGAGCGTTTGGGGATCAGGAGTTTTGATTTTCCAGTTTTATTTTCCCCAGTTGATTTATCTGGGGGAAGGGCAGCGAGCTGGTAAAGAGGAGGAGATTTAAAAATTCAACCCGGGGAGGTTTCTGTGAACAAAAGAGGCAGGAAAACATCACTTGGGGAGAGACTTGTTGCCAGCTTTCCCCCGGTCCTCCCTCTCCCGAGAGACGGTATTTTTTTCCCACAGGAGGGTCCGTGCTCTGTCCTCACCATGGCAAGGAGGACAAGAATGTCCCCTCCCGAGCTGTCCCACGGGAGAGGCTCCAAACGAGAGCTGCTGGAGAGACAAGCAACAGTCCCCTCTGCTGGCAAAGGACGCCCAGAGCCGTCCCCGAGCTCCTTCCAGCCTCGCACCACCCGGGAGCTGGAGAGGGGCCCCGACACCCCCCACGTGTGGGAGCAGCGGTAACGGGGTCCCAGCAGCCGGGGGTCCCCCGGTGCCTGGATGGGGGGGAAGGGGGGATGACCCGGCCCGGGGTCCCCAAAGGCATCGCCTTTCCGGCTCATCTCCGGCCAGACATCCTGTCTGGCTCCCTGGCCCGGCTCTGCTTTGCCTCTCACAGCCAGGACTGAAGTGCCATTAAGGAGCACGGGGAGCTCTGAGGTCGGATAATTCATCCGGGGTCCCCAGAGCCCCGGGCAGTGGGGGGATGAAGCTTTGCTGTGTGTCTTCATCCCCCCCTCATGGTTTCCATGGCACATCTGCTCCAGAGCTGACCATCCCCACTGCTTGGCTGCTCCCACTCTCCTCCTCCTGGAGTGTGCAGAAGCCTGCAGGGTGTCCCGGTGCCCCTGGGGTGTCTGGGTGCCCCCAATATTGGTGTTTGCCACCAGACAGCCCCCAGTGCCTCTGGCTCCACCAGGATGTGCCCTGGGAGGGAGCGTTTCCCTCCTCCCTGGCCTTGCTCCCCTCTTCCTCCTCATGCCTTTGCTTTGGGTTCCTCACCATGCCCAGGCCCCTCTCCCTCAGCCAGGGCTGGGGATCGGTGGGACAGAACAAATCCTGCAGGACTCGGGGTCCCCGGGGGTGCTGAGGGGTCCTTGGACTTCTCCCCCTGCCTGGGGGAGAGCTGGGGGCACCCTGAGGTGGGCACGTCTGTGCATCCCCTCCTTCTGCTGGGTGCTGGGGTTGGGAGTGACTTGGGATGGGGTCACCTGTGTCCCTGGGGAACACTGGGGGTCAGGACCCCCTGGGATGGGGGTGTCTGTGTCCCTGGGGAACACTGGGGGTCAGGACCCCCTGGGATGGGGGTGTCTGTGTCCCTGGGGGTTTCTCGGGATCAGGACCCCCTGGGATGGGGGTTTCTGTGCCCCCTGTCCCCGTGGGGTGCTCGGGGGTGCTCGTTCAGCAGCAGCAGAGGTTTTTAGGGGCAGCAGGTGTGAGGGTGCCCCAGTCCTGCAGCCTCAGGGTGGGGGCAGGCGGGAGCTGCCGAGCCTGGCACGGGCTGCGTGGCTGCAGCTGGGACGTGACTCCAAGCAGGGCTGGAGGAGGAGGAGGAGGAGGAGGAGGAGGAAGCACAGCTGGGCATTGAGGCCCTTCCAGACTGGACACAGCTGGGACTGGGGGGGGGAGGGGTGCAGTTGTGGGGGTCCCCATGAGGCTGGGACCCTTTTCCATGGCCTTGGCTGCTGGAGCTGGGCCTGGGGCCATGGGAAGGGCTGGGAGGCCCCTGCACCTCTGGAGCTGCAGGAGGGGATGGATATTCTCCGGTGTCTAACAAGGGTTAGACAATCCCTGCTGCTTCCTTGCTCCTCTCCCTTCTCCCCTGCCCATTCCAGGAGCTGGATATCCCAGGAGCTTTTCTCCCTGGATTCCAGCGGCCAGGAGGGACCAGCAGGGAAGGAGCTGGCAGAGCAGCAGCCCTGGAAGGTTTGCTCTGAGCCAGCAAGGAAACCCCAGCCACGCCGGGAACATTTGTTCCCAATTAGGATTGGGGGATGCTGAGCAGACACTCCGCGGCTCCCCGGCCTCGAGCCCTTTCCCACAGAAGCTCCTGGCGCAGGATGTGACCTCATGGCTCGGGGTTTTTGGGGGGCAGAGGGCAGAGCTCTGTGGTGCGTGTGTGTCCCCGCCGGAGGAGCATCACCCGCTGGACTCGCACCCCCCACAACTGCTCCGCTACCGACACCGTCTCTGCCGCCTGCAATTATTTCCCAGGGCGACGAGTGATTAATTCTGCTCAGGAGCTGCGGCTTTCTGCAAACTCACCCGAGCAATTCCCCGTCGGGCTCCGCGCCAGCTCCCCCCGGGCAGGGGCTGCTCCGTGCCAGGGGAAGTTTGAGCGAGATCTGGTTAAAAAAAGCCCCAGTGCCAGAGCTGCCCCTCTGCCAAGGGGTTTGGGGCTGCAGATGTGGGGCTCCAGCTGCCCCAGGACCCCACTGGGTGCCCAGGTCCCCACACATCCCTGCAGGAACAAGCAATCAAGCCTAAAGATGCATTAATTATCCCTGTGTAAATTAACCCCGGCGCGGAGGCAGGCGGGTAAACTGAGGCACGGCAGTGCTGGACCGAGCTTGGCTGTGCCAGGGTGGGATCTGGCTGCTCCCAACACACTTTTGGGACGGGCCAAGGGTCCCTCCGGCCCCCGATGGTGCCACCACCCACTGCGGCCTCGCAGCGAAGGGGCTTTTGCACAACAAAACCTCCGCCGGGTACCGGGACCTCCGCCCGCCGTCCACTCTCAGCTGAAGCTGCCAAATATTGGGAATAACCGTCCCAAGGGCATTCCCGTGCCACGGCGGGGTCTGGGGTAGCGGGACCCCCATCTCCGGCAGGGTCCGGGGCACCCGGTGCCTGCTGCTCTCCCGTTTCTGCTGCATTGGGTTAACACCGTGCCCGGGCTGAGCATCCTCCTCTCGTGCGGGGTTTGCAGCTGCCAGGAGGGAGGGACGGGGAGGGACGAGGCGCCTGCCAACACGGTAATATCTTTTTTTTTTTCCCTTCTTAATTAGGGGAAGGAAAAAAAATAAAAGGAGGGGGGAAAGGGGAAGGAAAAAAAAAAAAAAAAGAAGAGTGGAGGACACGGACACACACACAGAGAAGCCTCTTTTCTCGGTGCCTGCACTTATGCCTGGTGCAGCTCTTTCCCAGCCGTCCTGCCAACCTGCTGCCGCCCGCGCTGCCCCGCAGGAGCCGCAGCTCAGCCCCGCACCGGGACCCCGGGCAAGGGGAACCCGCGTTCCCCGCGCCGCACAGAGGGGCCCTCGCCGCGGGGCCGGCGCCACGCACGGAGCCAGGTGGGATGCGGGGAGCGCGTGGGGCCCGCGATGTCCCCCAGGGGTGCGGGGCCGGGGGTGTCCCCGGGGCTGTGCGGTGTCCCCGGGGCTGTGCGGTGTCCCCGGGGCTGTGCGGTGTCCCCCGGGCTGTGCGGTGTCCCCGGGGTTCTGCGGTGTCCCCGGGGCTGTGCGGTGTGTCCCCGGGGCTGTGCGGTGTCCCCGGGGCTGTGCGGTGCCCCCGGGGCTGTGCGGTGTCCCCGGAGCTGTGCGGTGTCCCCGGGGCGCTGCCGTACTGCGCTTTTCATCTCAGTGTCGCGTTTCCCCCCCGCACGGGAGGAAAGTGAGACGGGAGCTGAGCCGACGCGGGGATGCCGAGAGCTTTCCCCGCGCTTTTCCCCGATGCGGGCACAGGGCATCCTCCAGCCCCGCAGTCGGGGGGTGCTCGGACCTGCGGGTCCCCGCGGTGCCGCTTCGGGGAGCTTTGTCCTTGTCCCGGCGCCCCCGAGCGCAGCATCGCGCTGCAAGTTTTTTTTAACAAGGGATCAGCTCGAAGCGGCTCCGCAGCGCCGGGGGCAGAGCGGGGGGCTGGGGGGGCTCTTGCGAAGTTGGAAGGAGGAAGGACTTTGGTACTGCCCGGCTGCTGCAGCCTGGAGCGCAGCCCGTCCCGCAGCGGCGTCCGAAGGGTTGGGGACGGGGGCGATTTATGGGGCTGTTCGAGCAGCTGCTCCCACGGGACCCTCGATTTGGGGCCGGGGATCCAGGGTGGGTCTGGGGTGTCCCGTCACGGGGGAGCTCCCCCCGTGTGTCCCGCAGAGTCTCCCGTGGGGTCCCGGTCCCACGGGCTGCGCTCAGGGTTGCAGGGGAAAGGGAAACTGAGGCTCGGAGCTGGGCAGGGATTCGGCTCCCGCCGCTCCTGCGCGGCCGTGTCGCTACTCCCCGTGGAGGTGTGTGTGTGGGGATTTAGGGGCAAAGCTGCCCGTTCCGGGGGGCTGGGGACGAGCCCTGGGCCCGGGGTGGCTGTAGGGCACCGCCGGGTCTCCCCGTCCTCCCCCAGCTCTCCCGGCTCCAATCTCTGGCTCTGTCCCAGCGAGGGGGACGGGAGGGACCGGGGGAACATTTCCCAGGATTTTCATGGCGCTTCCCAACCGAGCAGCCCCAGTGTGACCCCCAGGTGCCCCGTGGGCTGCCCCAGGTGGGGCCGTTTGCCGCAATCCCCCTCCCGCTTCCAGAGCCTTTCGTCCCCGGGCCGAAGGCGCTGCCCTTGAGCATCCGTGCCAGGGAGCACCGCCCGTCTCAGCCCAACCCAGAACCTGTTGCTCTTCCTTTTGGCTGCTGGGGGGTGGGAGAAACTCCCTCTGCCCCAGCCCGGAGCCTTTTCCAGCTTCTGGGCACAGAGAGAGGGTGACCAGGATACTTTAGTTCTGCTTTTCAAGGAATGGGTTTAGGCTGGGAAAACTGGGAGATCTGGTGATCTTGCGCTGGGAATGGGGAGATGTGAGTTTGCTGGTGACTCCCAGCTGAGCAGCAGCGCTGAAGTCTGGGACCCCCCATCCTCCACCCCACGCTTCTGTCCCACCCCGTGCCTCAGTTTCCCCCCCGGAGCCGGGGAAGGGTGTGCAAACCTTCCCGTGTGCGTGTGACACACTTACGGGGGGGGTTCCTGCGGGATCTGCTCCCGCCCCCACCCCCCCGTGCGGGACTGTACCTCCCCAGGGACCCTCCCTGCGCTCCCACCGCCCAGCCCCGCAACAAGGAGCCCCTTTCTCCCTGCTGGGGTGGGGGATCGGGGGGTTCTGGCAGCTGGAGGGGCCCCGTTCTCCCCACCTGCTTCCGGCCCTTTAAGCTCTGCCAGCAGCCGCTGCCAAGGGGCTGCCGGGCTCTTCCCCCTGAGCCGGCGCGTCCCTGGCACTGCCCCGCTCCGGGGACCCCCGCGGGGGTCGCACCCACCGCCCCCGGGGGTGGGGACGAGCCCTGGGCGCGGCTCCGGTTCGCAGCGGGGGGACGGACACAAGCGAACCGCGGGTCCGCCGGGGCGGCAGCGGCGTGTCCGGAGCCCTTTGCGTGGCCGGGGATGGGGCTGGAGCGGGGCCAGGCTGTGCCGCCGGCTGCTGACTCATTCTGCAGCTGAGCATCCCTGGAAAGACACCGCTCTGCTCCCGCCTCCTCCGGCTCCTGCGGGCTGCCAGGGCACCTTGGGAGCCGGGATGAGGAACCGTCACGTGCCGGGGACGAGGGGCTGCGGGGGAGAAAACCCCTCCCCAGGGATGAGAAGGGACCCCCTCCCAGGAGCGGCCCCTTGCAGCGTCTCCTGCCTCGTGCCCTGGAGCTGCGGCCCCGGATCCCGCGGGCCCCACGTTCAAGGAGCCGCCTCTGAAAGGAGGGCCGAGCTCAGGGGAGAAAGAAAGATCACTCCTGTCCCAAAATAGACTCCAGCTCCATTTTCCACCTGGTTTCCCACGGAAATGGAGGTTATCTGGCCCTGCCACGTGCCTGCCTGTGTCTCGCTCCATCCCTGGCATCTCCTGAGCTCTGAGGTCTCAGAGGCAATTGAGCCTCTGCCATTCTCCCTCTTCAACCTTTCTGGCTGCCCTTCCCTAGTCCTGCTCCCAGCTTTTCCCTCATGACGTGTGGGTCAAAAGATTTTTCCATCTGTGGAAAACAAGGAAAACCCCCAAGCCAAAAATCCAACCTCAAGCCCCAGATTTGATGGCTGAGAGTCTCTTGCCATCGTGGGACTCCGGGACCTCAGGACATCACCCACGGGGTGGGGTGAAACGAGGTTTAACCCTCTCCACATCCCAGCAGGCTGGTCCAGCCAGGGACGGGCAGGGGAAGGGAGCAGACACCCGCTCAGCCCAGCTTGCCCCATTCCAAGAGTTTTATCACTTGGATTTCCTCCCTGGGGCTGCTGCCCGCGCCGCCGCGGCGCCGTGGGATGGCAAAAAAGGTGCCCATGACAAAAGCCCTCCTCGCTTGGGCGCCCTGGGGGTGGCAGCCAACCCCCGCACTGGAGCCCGGCCATGCAGGAGGGTTTTGTCCCTCGCTCCAGAGCCGTGGGGCTGCATCCAAATTATCCTTCCGGAGCGGAGAAAGCCCTTGGATTGGCCCTGGCACCACCGGCCGGGCCCTGGGTGACTGAGCTTCGGCGGCTCCTGCTGAGCTCCAGCTGGGAACGGGAGGTTTGTGGTCTGCACGTGGTGGTCGATGTTCATGGTGGGTGGTGCCAGGGGCTGTGTGTCCATGGAGGGTGATTCCAGGGGCTGTGTGTCCATGGTGGGTGATTCCCGGGGCTGTGTGTCCATGGAGGGTGATTCCAGGGGCTGTGTGTCCATGGAGGGTGGTGCCAGGGGCTGTGTGTCCATGGAATGTGGTGCCAGGGGCTGTGTGTCCATGGTGGGTGATTCCAGGGGCTGTGTGTCCATGGGGTGTGATTCCAGGGGCTGTGTGTCCATGGAGGGTGGTTCCAGGGGCTGTGTGTCCATGGGATGTGGTGCCAGGGGCTGTGTGTCCATGGGATGTGATTCCAGGAGCTGTGTGTCCATGGAATGTGATTCCAGGGGCTGTGTGTCCATGGGATATGGTGCCTGGACACCCTTGGTTGCCCGGTGCCAGGGTGTGGGGGCCCAGTGCTCAGTGTTGGGGGCTGCACTCACACCCTCTCCCCGGAGCACGGGTGCCCTGGGCACACTCCAGGGGCACAGTTTGCAGGGGGATGCAGAGGTCCAGGGCAGCCTCCCATCAGCCTGGCCCTGGCAGCCGGTGATCTGCCATGGAGCTGCCCCAGCCGCTCCTGTGGCTGCCGAAATCAATGCAGCACAAAGAGCTCATAAATCACAAAGCTGCTCTGAGGCTCAGGGTGCTCCGTTCCCAGGGAACGCTGTGATGCAATCCTGGCACGGGGGACTGAGGAGCTCCCAGCCCCTCGAGGAGCCTTCAGAGGGGTGAGGGGGTACCAGGGCTGTGCATCCTGCAGGGGACCCCCCCCACATCCCCACCCTCCCCTCTGGGGGCTGCACGAGGCCGTGGGCAGCCTGAGCCCCTCCGTGACATCCCTCCCATCCCCTGAGCTGCTCCCTGGGAAGGGCTGGGGGCCGGCGCTGGCCACTGGGTCTCCTCTCAGCACTGGTTCCCCAGCCCTCCGGTGAGAGCCCTTTGTGCCAGGCAGCCTGAGAGAGGCCTGGGACATAATGGCTGCTTTGGTCAGCCCCGCTTTTCCCAGCCCGCGCCGGGAGCCTCCGGCGTGAGCTGAATGGCAAAGAAGCCGCCCCGTCCTTCCCTCCCCCTCTGCCCTGTGCTTTGTGTGCCCTGGGCTGTCACCCCCCCCTCCAGCAGCTCTGTGACCTCAACCCCCTCCACAAACACTCCCTGCTCAGCACACGCGTGCACGAGCGCACGCACACGCGTGTGACACCCGCACGTGTGGGCTCTGGGACACGCGTGGAGAGCACAAGCACACGTGTGTGCCCCCCTCGCTCCCTCCCCTCCCCAATGCCCCTTTCCTGCTCCACAGAACCCTTCCCGAGGTTTCTCACGGTGGCACCGTGGGTGCTGATGCCCAGCACTTGTGCTCAGACCTTCTGTGCCGGCGGTGCCAGGCTGGACTCTGCTGTCCCCAGGGAGGGCTGGTGGGGCTGGATGGCACCGGTGGCTCCCAGCCCATGGTCCTGGAGCTCACACTGTCTCCTTTCCCCTGTTACCCAGGGCACATTTCCTTCTCTTCCCGCTCCTCTCCACTGCCCGAGGGTCCCTGGGGCTGTGCCAGTGCCGGTCTCTGCCCGTGCCCCGACACCCCAACCCTGCACAGATGTGCTGGGGGCTCTCCCTGACCTCTCCTGCTCATGCAGGGATGGGATATTCCTGATGCTTTTTTGGATTCTAAGCACAGCTGGTGGTTTTTGCTCCCCCCTTGCAGGGCAGAGCATGGCCCCAGCCCTCCCGCTGCTGCTGCTCTGGGCGTTTGCCCCCTCAGTGGTCCCGCAGGTGTTTGGCCCCGGAGATGGCACAGGTAACTCGGCATCATCTGTGACACACCCGTGTCCCTCCCTGCCCTGTCTGTGCCCCGCAGTGGGGGCTCCAGGGGACCCCCACCCTCGTCCTGCTCACAGCTCCTCTCTTCTCCCACCCAGAGGACCCCAAGGCTCTGCAGGTCTCCATCCCACGTCACCCAGCCCTCGCCCCTGTGCTGGCGGGCGACATCACCATCCCCTGCCTCATCTCCTACCTCGGCCCCCAGCCCACTGCCGGCACTGGCGGCCGCCGGGCGGTGCTGGGAACCCCCCGGGTCAAGTGGACCTTCATCTCTGAGGGCAGGGAGGCGGAGATCTTGGTGGCCCGGGGGGACAGGGTGAAGGTGAGCGAGGACTATCGGCTGCGCGCCTCGCTGCCCATCTTCCACCAGCGCTACACCAACGCGTCGCTGCTGCTCACCGAGCTGCGCCCCAACGACTCGGGCATCTACCGCTGCGACGTGCAGCACGGCATCGAGGACGGCCACGACATCCTCCCCCTCAAAGTCAAAGGTACTCCGAGGTGGGGAGCGCTGGGGTGTGGGGCGGCTTGGGGCCCTCTCCTGGCTCAGCAAATGCCCCCCCCAGCAGGGGTGGGGGCTGCCACGAAGCCGCTTTGCCCACGGCCCCGTGCTCCCCCAGGGGTGGTGTTTCACTACCGGGAGGGCTCCATGCGCTACGCCTACACCTTCGCCGAGGCGCAGGAGGCTTGTGCCCGGATCGGTGCCAGCATTGCCACCCCCGAGCAGCTCTACGCTGCCTACCTGGGCGGCTACGAGCAGTGTGACGCCGGCTGGATCGCCGACCAGACCGTCAGGTGGGCACCGCAGCCACCCCACTGCCTCCCCCGTCACCCCTCTGGGAGTCACCAACCCTCCCCTGTGCTCTCCTGCCCCAGGTACCCCATCCAGACCCCCCGTGAGGCCTGTTATGGAGACATGAATGGCTTTCCTGGGGTCAGGAACTACGGGGTGGTGGACCCGGAGGACATGTACGACGTGTACTGCTACGCCGAGGATCTCCCAGGTGCCTGTGGTGCCACCCTCTTGCCCTGCCCTGCTTTTGCCCCCACACTAACTCAGCCCCCTAACCGGTCGTGAACCCAAGGAAAAAGCTGCCCTGAACCTCAGGCTCTGGCTCCAGGCTGTGGACACTTGTTGTGCTGCTTCCTCAAGCGTCCTGGTTGGGTTTGGCAGGGTGGGGGCTGCACCCCTCGCAGCAGGCAGTGCCCAGGCTGCAGTGTGCCCAGGGTGACCTGCCCTGGTTTGGCAGCAGAGTGTGGGTAACGCTGAGAGGTGGTTTGGGGTTGGCTGTGCTCGTACCATGCTCTGCATGTGCTGCAGTGCTGCAGATCCCCCCTGGCTGTGTTTGTGTGGGGGCGGCTGGACCCTCCTTTGGGCCCTGCTGGGGGCTGTGGGGTCAGTGTGGGTGATGCCAGGGTGGCAGGGACAAGGGACAGGTTGTTTGTGTGCAGGGCACGATGTGCTGGGACAGGGAGGTCGGTGTGGCAGTGGGGGCTGGCACGTGATGTGCCCAGAACTTCCCAGTGTGAAGCCCCAGTGCAGCATCCCCTGGGCTTGCAGGTCCCCTCGAGAAATGTGCTGCATGTGGGTTGTGCTGTGCAGGGGGCAAACCTGCTCCTCCGGGGTCCTGTTCATGGTCCATGGATGCTTCAAAGCCTGAGCTCTGTTTGCAAGGGCAGGAATCCCCCTCAGAGCTCCGGCCATGCCTGCACTGGGGTTGCCATGTGCATGTGCAGGGAAACTGGAGGCAGGGGTGCAGGCAGGAAGGCAGGGATACAGGCAGGGATGCAGGCAGGAAGGCAGGGATGCAGGCAGGGATGCAGGCAGGGGTGCAGGCAGGGAGGAAGACAGGGATACAGGCAGGGATGCAGGCAGGGATGCAGGCAGGGACATGGGCAGGCTCCTCCAGCCCTGGTGTGCCTCCACACGCTGCAGTCCCCACCTCCACACCACCTCCTGGGGTTGTGCGGAGAGCGGAGGAGGTGAGGGGGCTCCCGCAGCCCCTGCCCTCCTCCCCAGCTCTGACGCCCCGTCTCCTTCCTCTCTCCGCAGGGGAGATCTTTTTGGAGACGGCCCCAGCCAGGTTCACGCTGGAGGAGGCTGTGGAGCGCTGCCGGGCGCTGGGCGCGGCGCTGGCGAGCCCGGGGCAGCTCTACGCGGCCTGGAACGCGGGGCTGGACGCCTGCAGCCCCGGCTGGCTCGCCGACGGCAGCGTCCGCTACCCCATCGTCACCCCCCGGGAGCGCTGCGGCGGAGCCCTGCCCGGCGTCAAAACCATCTTCCTGTTCCGCAACCAGACGGGATTCCCCGATGCCCAGAGCAGATACGATGCGTACTGTTTCCGAGGTAAAGAGGGGCTCTGCCCCCCGGCCCGCGGGCGCTCCTGGGCAGGGACCGGGGGGAGGCCCCGGGCAGCCCCTGTCAGGGTGCCCCAGGGACGGGCTGTCCTGCAGGGCTGGGGTCGCGGCAGGATCCCCGCCTGTTCTCCGTGCCGCGCGCTGCGCTATCGCGACAGGGCAGGGAGGGGTGTTCTGCGCCATCGCGACTGACCGCGGTAGGACAGGGACGCCTTGCACGGTCTCCATGTCGTGACAGGGGAGGGGTAACCTGCATGGTCCTGACACTGCGCGCTGGTAGCTCTCGGTAGAGGAGGGTGCTCTGCCTGGTGTCGGCAGCGGGTGCTGAGATATGTCGCGACAGAGCAGGGATGCCCCGCACGCCACTANAGGAGGGTGCTCTGCCTGGTCTCGGCAGCGCGTGCTGAGATATGTCGCGACAGAGCAGGGATGCCCCGCACGCCCTCAGTACTGCGCGCCACTGTATCGTGATGGAACAGGGATGTGCTGCGCGGCACCGCCGGTGTGTGTGAGCTCTGGGAGCACAGCTGCTGGCCTGGGGGGCCCTGCTGAGCCCTGGGCGCTGTGGGACACGGCCCGCCGGGCTGGTTTGGGGCGATACCGCCCGCGGTGGGCAGCGAGGAGACCCGCGGGCAGGGGAGCCCTGCAGGTGATGAGCTGCAGGGATAACGGGCATGGAGGGAGCAGGAGCTGCCCCTCCACTCCTCCTGTCCGATCCCACCTCTCCGTGTATCCCCTCGGGGCCATGAGGGCTCACAGTGCGCGGCCACTGCCCCCGGAGCAGCGGGATGCTGCACATCCCCGTGGCTCCGTGTCCCCTCCCCTCAGCAGGGTCAGGCAGGACGGGTCAGGCAGAATGGTTTAGGCAGGATGGGTCAGGCAGGATGGATTAGGCAGGATGGACCTGTCCCTGAATCCAAGCCCCTGTAACACACTAACCCCCCGTGCATGTCTGCTCTCCCCGGGGTGGGGAGGGGGGTGTGGAGAAGGATCCTCCCTGAGAGGGGAATTCAGGGTTAAGGGTCTGACCCCCCTACGTGCTGCCAAGCCCCAGAGCTCCCACTGGGGCTGTTGGCTCTTCTGGCTCCAACAGCAACTGGGAGGGCTCGATCCTGCCCCGTGCTGACCCTCTTTAGGCGGGGAAGGGGAGGTCAATGAGAGCTGGGTCCCTGCTGGGGTGCCAGGACTCCAGCCCCACTCTGGGGCGAAGGCATCTCTGCCTGCCGTGGGGTCAGGACAGGGCAGTAATATCCCACTTTCTTTCTGCCCACAGAAGGGACAAACTCTTTCCCTGAGGCTGCAGGAAAATACCAAGCCCAAGAGCCCGAGGAGAATCTCCTCCAGGAGATTGTCACAGTGGCAGAAAAGCTGGAGGAGCTGCAGCTGCCCAGAGCACCAGTGGAGCTTGAGTCGCGAGGGGCTATTTACGCCGTCCCTTTCTTTGAGGACGCTGAGCTGGAAAAGCCGAGCCCGTCCCCCGAAGACACACCCGGGCCAGGGGCCCGGCACCCCCCACTAGATACCTCCGTGTCCTCAGGTCACCCCACCCCCGCCTCCCCTTCCCCCTCGGCCCCAGCCGTGCCCGAGGCAGGTGTCCCCCTCGGCCGAGGAGCAAAGCTGGGGAGCCCGTGCCCCGCGGAGGAGGACGGGGGGACAGGGACAGTGGGGCAGCCACCGTGACCGGGCACGGGCTGTCCCACACCGGCAGGTTTGAGCAGCTGCTGTGGCCGTGCCAGGGCTCGGACACAGAGAGGAACCGCAGGCACAGAGGCAGCAGGATCGCAGGGAGGGGTTGGGGGCACCCGTGGGTGCCCAGGTCACCCCTGCTGTCCCCGTCCCTCCCGCAGAGGGAGCCCCCGTGGCCGCCGCACTGGTGTCTTGGGGTAGGGCTGTGCACTGGCGCGGGGACATTCGTTGTGTCCCTCCCTCGGCCAGGGCCCAGCGAGCAGGGTCGGTGCAGGACCGTAGTTTAGCAGAGCAAGGAGCTGGACAAGGGCGCTGGCAGCTGGAGGGAAAGGAGTCCAGGCCCAGCGGTGAGGGGCTGAGCGCGGCCCCTGCCACAGGGAAGCCAGGGCTGGGCTTGGCAGCGGCCAAACCGGAGCTGCCAGCCGTGCCGGTTCAGAGGAGACAGTGCCACACGGGCTCGGGGCCGCTTCCATCTCCCCGCGCACCTTTGTGCTGGTGTCGCCCCCCGGCTCTGCCCACCGCGGGGGGATCGGCAGCGCTGCCGGGAGATGCCGGAGCCCGCGGCCCCTCGGTTTGGCTCCCGGTGCCGGCGTCTCACGGCCTTTCTGCCTTGCCCTTTGCAGAGGAAGAACCGGGAGCAGCGCCGGGCAGCGGCCCTGGCAGCGCATCGGCGGAGAGCCCGGGCGGAGCCCCCGGCACAGAGACGCTCTCCACGGCCCCGCGCCTGGGCGCAGAGGGACCCAGCGATGCCCCAGCAGGTGACACGGAGCCTCCCGAGGGCTTTCCCCGTCCGCGCAGCCCTGCGGCCCCCACACACCGCCCCGACCGCCCGCGGGACTCCATGGGGCGGCCGGTCCTCACTGCCAGCCCCGGGGCACCGGGGCACCGGGGGCCATCGCCAACCAGCGCCGCTTCTGCCACCTCGACAGAGCGCCGGGAGCCTGGCGGGACCCCGCGCCGCGGCCACGAGCCCGGGGGGACGAGCGGCCCCGTCCCCGCCGCTGAGGACGCCGAGCTCTCCGGAGACGTGGTCGAAAGCCCCGGGGCTTCCCCGCTGCCCGCTGCGCCCTCGCAGCCGCAGGAGGAGGGAGAGGAGCTGTCAGGGGCCCCGTGGTTCCCCTCGCCTGCGGCCCCGGGGGACGGGAGCACCGTCCCCGCAGCGGAGGCAACGCCGGTGCCCGGCGACAGCCGCGCCCCAGCCCCGGGAGGAGAGGAGGCTGTGCCGCGACCCCCGGGCGCTGACCGCGGGATGCCTGCTGCACCTTCCGAGGAGGAGGAGGAGGAGGAGGAGGAGGAAGAGCAACCTGCTCCCTCCGTTGCAACCGTGGAGGGTTTCCTTGCAGCCGTTCCTGGAGAACCAGGTGGGACCCGCAGGGATGACCTCACCTCTCCCCGTACCGGCAGCTCTGGGGTGACCCTGGCGGGGACCCCGCTGGGGGACCCGGCCCCCAGCACGGCTGTGCCCCTGCCCGCCCTCCCCACGGAGCGGGCGAGCGTCGGGGCAGGCGCCAGCTCGGCCGGGGGTCCCCGCCGTGCCACCCTCGCCCTCGGGGCAGCTCTCTTGGCTGCTCTTTGGCAGTAGAGAAAGCCAACACCTTTCCTTCACGCTGTGCTTCCCTCTGTCTGTCCGTCCCTCTGTCTCTCCTCTCTCTCTCTCTCCTCCTCAGCTGGGTAAGGGAAGGTTACAGGTCCGGAGAAGCACATATTTGTCAAACAAATTGGTCCGAGCTCTGCATGCACTTAAATCTCTTCTACTTCTGTGAAGTGTTTTAATGACTGTTTCCATGAAAAAGCCCAATAAGCAAAAGGCGGTCCCAGCCCCCGCTCTGACTAACCGTGGTACTAATAAAGGGAATTAAAAGCTTTCTAGAACAAGCATCTCGGCGAGCTCTTCCCTTCGTCCTTGCGCCTGCTGCCCACGCGCCTCTCCCACTGACGAACTAATCCCCCACCCTCCGGCCCCTGAGCCCCTGGGAGGGGGTGGGAGGGACCCCCCGTGAGGTTGGGGGGGGTTCCGTCTGCTTTGCACACTCCAAGTGTCCCCCCCGGGTCTGGGTCACCCAGGAGGAGCAGAGGGGGCTGCATGGCACGAGCAGGGGGAGAGAGGGGCACTGCTGGGGCGTGGGGTGCAGAGCCGAGAGAACCCTGCCTGGTGCAGCCTTCGGTGGGCGAGCACCCCAAAATTGCTGCAGTCCCCCCGCGGAGCAGTTTCCCCATCGCCCCAGGCCTGGTCCCTGCACGGGAGGGCTGAGATGGGTGAGTGGTGGGTGCATGAACTGCTGCAGGTGGGTGTCACCCACCCAGACCCTCCCTCTGCCCCCTTCCCCGGGGGTGCTCCCAGCTCCAGTGCAGTGCAAGACCCTTCCCCTGCTCCCTGCAAGGGCAGCTGCAGCAGAGGGGACCCTGTGAGATCCCCTGCTCTGGCAGTGCCCTGCCCGGTCCCGTGGCACGAAGGAGGCTCCATGGAGGGTGGCCAGACCTTGTGGGGTGGTTGCCCTTGCCCTGGCAAGGAGAGGTGCTCAGGAAGAGCCGTCCATGTGATGTTAAGGGCCCTAAATCACCATCCCTCTCTGATCTTTGGGCTGCTGGGGACGAGCTGGACACCCCGAGTGAGCTGCTGGCACCTCGTGGGGAGGTGGTGGTGCCTGGGGGTGGGTGAGGGTGACAGCATCACCCTTGTCACGTCTCCACTGAGCCAAGGACCATGAAATGGGGCATCATTAGGATGAAGAGGGTGAAGGACTTTCAGTTATCGCTCCATTGGCTCTGGCAGCAGCCCTTCATCACCCTCTGGAGCTGGCTGGGAGCACACGGAGTGCTCGGGGGGCATTAATGACCGTAACGGGCTGTGGGGACACGAGGGCTGGGGACAGCACGGCTGAGTTATCAGCCCTGGCCAGGCTGGAGGTGACACCAGGGGACAGGAGCGTGGCTCACCTTGCTGCCAGGCTGAGGACGTGCGGCTGGGATGTGCCAAAGGGTTTATCCTTCGCATGTTCCCCTCCTAAAATACAACGGCTACGTCACTCCAGGGAAAAGCAGGAGCAGCCCAGGGGCTGGCACAGCAGCCAGGACACTGATATGGAGAATGAGAGCACCCAGCTCATGTCCCTGTGCCTTGAGGGGAGCCCAAAGCCCCAGGTCCAGCCAGCTCTGGGCCGGGGCAGCTGAGCTGAGTCCATCCCACGGACAAAGGGCAGCGTGGGACGGCTCTGGGCACATCACCACGCACCTGAGTCCTTCACCTGCTCCACACTTGGTGTCCCCAGGGGCCAGCTCAGAGACCTGGTGGCTGTGGGACACTGCAGGGATGAGGCTCTGGCGATGCTGGGCCCTGACAAGGTCCCCGAGCCCCCGCAGTGAGGACGCTGCATGTGCCTTGCAGGTGGCTGTGTCCCCAACCCCTGCCTGAACGGAGGGACCTGCACAGAGGACGACACCCACCTCACCTGCCTGTGCCTGCCCGGCTACGGAGGCAGCAGCTGTGAAACACGTGAGTCCCCCAGGTTCCACCGTGGCCACATCAGGTTGCCCCTCTCCAGGTCCTGCTGCTGCCTGAGCTGCTGAACCAGCGGCTCAGGAGACATAAAAGTGGGGAAATCAGGAGTCTGGGGTGAGTGGGGATCCATCAGCCTGACCCTCTCCTCTCTCCCTCCTTGCTCCCCCCGGGGCTCAGCGCTGAGGAGGTGCAGCCCTGGCTGGGACCCCTTCCAGGGAGCCTGTTACAGGCACTTCTCCACCCGGAGGAGCTGGGAGGACGCAGAGACCCAGTGCAGACATTACGGGGGACACTTGGCCACCATCCTGACCCCTGAAGAGCAGGAATTCATTAATGGTACGTGATGTCCCCCCAGACCCTCCTGCACCCCCCAGACTGCTGCTCAATGACCCTCAGTGCTGGGCTGCAAGGTTTAAACCTTAAGCCAAAAAAGTAGCCAAGAGCTGAGGCAGAGCCTGACCCTTCAGAGCTGGATTCAGGGCTGGATTGTGACCACAGAAGGGGAACAGAGCTGGGAAGGGGCTGGAGCACCAGGAGCAGCTGAGGGAGCTGTGGGGGCTCAGCCAGGAGTAAAGGAGGTTCAGGGGGGACCTTCTCATCTCTCCAACTCCTTGAGAGGAGGATGGAGCCTGGTGGGGGTCGGGCTCTGCTCCCAGGGAACAAGTGACAGGACAAGGGAAACGGCCTGAATTGCACCAGGAGAGGTTTAGGTTGGATATTGGGAAAACTTCTTCATGGAAGGGTGGTCGGGCACTGGCACAGCTGCCCAGCCCTGGAGGGGTTTGACAGACATGTGGATGTGGCACCTGGGACACGGGATCGTGCCTGGGCAGTGCCGGGGGAATGGTTGGACCTGGTGGTCTTGGGTGGCTTTTCCAACCTAAACAATTCCAAGATCCAGTGTCCAGTGGACAGACCAGCAGAGGGTTGGACATGTGGAAGTAAATTTGAAGGCAAAGCAAGAACCTGCCTGAAAACAGCTGTGGAGGGACAGGGGGGAAGGCAGGGGGAGGCAGATCAGGGACAGGAGTGGGGATGAGACAGAGAGCAGAGAGGCCTGGAGGGACTGGAGGGTGAAGGAGGAGAGAGACAGGGACAGAACTCCCAGGGAGCTGCAGGGCCAGGCAGGGACTGGCCAGACCAGAAAAGGGACCGGCAGAGCCGGGTGGGGACCTGCAGGGACAGGCAAGGGCAGGCAGAGAGCTGCAGGGACAAGTGGTGACAGGCAGAGCCAGGTGCGGACCTGCAGGGCCAGGTGGGGACAGGC
>VYXB01009199.1:309680-329687 GCA_013397135.1 Pachyramphus minor | reverse complement strand
GCCATCCCAGTCCCGCCGCTCCGGGGTGCGGGCCGGGGGGGTCCCGCTGTGTCCCTTTCGGGGCTCCCCTTGTCCTCAAATCTCCCATCCCCCTCCAGCTGCAGGGCGAGGGACACCTTCACTTCCCTGCGCTCCTCCCCAGACCCCAAATCTCCCCCAAATTCAGCCTCCAGCACCCTTCAGCCCCCTCCTGCCGGGTGGTGCTGGGCTGCCTGGGTGTGTTCCCGCCTCCAACACAGCCCCTGCCCCCAGACCAGTACAGGGAATACCAGTGGATTGGCCTGAACGACCGGACCATCGAGGGGGATTTCCAGTGGTCTGACGGGAGCCCCTTGGTAAGTCAGGCTTGGCAAGTCCCCTTGTGCCCTTGTGTCCCTCACCCTGCTGGCACCTTGTCCTCCTTCTCCAGCACTGGGGTCCAACCCTGGGGCCAGGATTTGAAGCCCCTCAGCAGGGCTGAGCACCCTCAGGGCAGCCAGACCCCGGGATTTGGGGTGCTGAGGTCACACCAAGGGCCGTGGAGGTGGCACCTCGTTCCCGAGGGGGATGTCACAGCCAGGAGGCTGCAGACGGGTGTGTGCTGGTGCAGGCACCCCCCACACACTTAGAGGGTGTGCTGGGGTGCCCCGTGCCCCCTGTCGTGCCTGTCCCCCCAGCTGTACGAGAACTGGCACCCCGGGCAGCCCGACAGCTACTTCCTCTCCGGTGAGAACTGCGTGGTCATCGTGTGGCACGACGGGGGCCAGTGGAGCGACGTGCCCTGCAACTACCACCTCTCCTACACCTGCAAAATGGGGCTGGGTAAGCTGGGTGACCCTAACCCACCCCAGCCTGGGGCTGCACCCCTCTGCGACCCCCAAAGAGGGGGTTCCCCACCGTCCCCACGGCCGGGAACCAGATCCTGCGCGGGGGCCCCTTGGCCTGTCGGGGGTTTGTGGGGCAGCAGTTTGCTCCAGGCTGAGGTGGGGGGATCCCTCCGTGCTGCCATGACCCCGATCCCCCCCTTGCAGTGCAGTGCGGGCCCCCCCCCGCCCTCAGCAACGCCCGCGCCTTTGGCAAAGCAAAGCAGCGCTACGAGATCGGCTCCACCGCGCGGTACCTGTGCCGGAACGGGCTCCTCCCGCGCCGCTCGCCCGTCATCCGCTGCCGGGAGGACGGGACCTGGGAGCCGCCCCAGCTGCTCTGTCGCCCCGGTGAGCTCCAGGCCCCCCCTGAGCTGCCCCAGCGCTGCCCACCCGGCTGCCCCTTCACCTGGGCCCTCTTGTGTCCCACCCCAGGCCTGGCTCAGCCCCGTGACAACTGAAGGAGTCCCTGGGGCAGCAGCCACCACCTGCCCAGGCCCTGGAGCTCGTGGGGATGGGGACGGCACTGGGACACCGGCACAGACACCAGCGTGGGATGAAACCCCACTGTTGGGTGTCTGCCCCCTTGTTTGTTTTATATCTGTACAAAGAAATCCTAATAACTAAAGCCCCCCTCGAACGGAACCGACAGTGACCCGAAATGCAGCACAACGGGAGTTTTGTTCCCAGAGTCACAACAGAGTTGAAATCAAGGGGGACACCACGGGCAGGGGGTGGCAGTGACACACCAGTGTCACCTTCAGCCCCTTTCTCCCACCTCTGCCCCAAGGGTTCTCATCCTGTGACACCTGGTGAGGGGTGACACGGGGACATCCAAGCTCTGCTGCAGCTCAGCACCATCCTGGGCTCTGGGGGTGATTCTGCACTTCCCAGGAAAGGCAGAAGCCACCGCTGCAGGTTTGGAGCCGTGTCCGTGTTGCCCAAACCCCTCTCTGTGCTCCTGTGGGTATTAAAACCAGTAAATGGATGGTGCAGAGTGGTGGCCTGGTCATTTTGGGGGGGGTCAGGCACAGGGGTGGGACAGGCAGAGCTGTACAGCCCCAAAACAGAGACCATGTCACCTCCAGCAGCAGACTGGGAGATGGGCACAGAAGCAGCGAGGCACAGCCCAAAGTGCCCCCACATCCCAGTGACACTGGGCACTGGTCAGGGCTTGGACTGGGATGTTGCTACCAGCAAACACACGAGACAGGTGCCAGGGGATGCTAATATCTCCCCAAGCTGTTCATCCCCTGCACTGTGCCAGTTCCACAGCTTTTTATAGCTCTGCTGGGCTGCATCAAACAGCAACACCCGGAAACCCCCGGAGCCTGGAACACAGATAACCCCGGGACAGGGCATCAGGGGTGGAAAGTCCCCGTCAAATTCCCCTCCTGGAGAGGCCAGATGGTCCCAGGGGAAGGAGCCAGGCAGGACTGTGGCTTTGCTGTGCAGCTTTGCCGTTGCTTTATTAATTGAGAAGGCGACACGCCATTAGTCACGCTCGTTAATGCCCGGCCCAAGTCCTCTGTGCTCACACCAGGGAGAGTCCTCATGGCTGCAGGGAGCGAGGGTGGGGTGAGGGATTCATGGGGGAATGGGGACTCTGTGCTGCCTGCTGGGGGGGCTGGATTAGCCCCCCTTCCTGGCCCAGCAGCGGGTCTGGCTTCTCCAGCAGCCCACAAGTCCTGCAGCAGCCCACAAGTCCTGCAGCAGGCTGGGCCGTGGGGAGCAGCACTGAGAGCCTGCACTGAGCACCTGAGTCCAGCTCTACTTCTTCAGCAGATGATACATGAACCACCCAAACCCCCCGGGAGACCACCCACCCCCTCATTCCCCAGCTCAAACCCTCTGCCCGGGGGACGAGGGCCGGTGTCCCACCACCATCCCCTCTGCTCAGCCCACCTCTCCCCCGGCATTCCCTACTTCCCCACGAAGCAGTAGGTGCCGTAGGTCCTCATGTCCTTGCTGGGGAAGCCGAAGCTGCGGACGCCGGGGTCGGGCAGCCCCCCGCAGCGCTGGCGGGGGGTGGTGATGGGGTAGCGCACGCTGCCGTCCGCCAGCCACCCCCCGTCACAGCGATCCAGCCGGGAGAACTTCCAGGCAGAGTAGAGCTGCCCCACCTTGGCCATGGCAGCCCCGTGGTTACGGCACGCCTGGCTCGCCTCCTTGAAGTTCAGGTGCCCCCGGATGAAGTAGACCTGGCCTTGGGGAGGGAGGGATGGAGGGAGGGATGGAGGGATGGATGTGTGGATGGATGGAAGGATGGATGGATGGATGGGTGGATGGATGGATGGATGGATGGAGGGATGGATGGAGGGAGGGATGGATGGATGGATGGATGGATGGATGGATGGATGGGTGGATGGAGGGATGGATGGATGGGGACACAGCAGGTGAGCAGCCGCCACGATGCCCTGGGAACAACCCCCCAGACCTGGCACAAATCCTGGGGGGCATCAGGGCTCTGTGGGAGGGACAGGGGACCCCAGCACTACCTTGAAGGGCAGAGGTGAAGCAGAAGGCATCGAATCGGTCCTTCTGCTTGTCCTTGGCCCCGTAGGTCCGGACGCCGGGCAGGAGGAGGCGGCCACCACAAGGCTCCCGTGAGTTGATGATGGGGTAGTGCACGGTCCCATCGAGGATCCAGCCGGCATTGCACCAGTCCAGACCCTCTGTCCAGGCTGTGGGGCAGGAGGCAGCTCAGCACCAGCACTTCCCTCCTCCCCATGCCCAGCCAGGCGTGTTTTGGGTCTGGTTTTGAGAGCTTCACCTTTGTACAGCTGCTGGTAGGTGGCGAGGCGGGAGTCCTGCTGCTCGCAGGCTCGCTTGGCTTCGTGGTAGTTGAATTTGTAGCGCCCGTTGCTGGGCTGGTAAGGGAAGACCACACCTGGAGGGGCAGGGACAGGGTGAGGGAGCTGCTCTCCCTGAGGAGGCTTTGACTGAACATCCGCAGCGATTCAGGGCTGAAGACAAGGCTGAGACAGTGCAACGAGCAGCCCCAGACAGGAGTTACAGCAGACGGGAGCTACAGAACATTCTGCACTGGGAGGGACCCACCAGAATCGATCCACTCCTGAGTGAACGGCCCACACAGAGATCGAACCCACCAGACCTCAGGCGGGGTCTCAGTCTCCTGCTGCACCCCCAGGGCGGGGGAGCCCGAACTCACCTTCGAGGTGCAGCGTGAGCGAGACGCTCTCATCGTCCAGCCCGTTGACCAGCTGGCAGCGGTAGCGCCCCTCGTCCTCCAGCGCCACGTCGCTGATGGTGAGCGAGGCGTCGTAGCGGTGGCTGTGCCGCAGGCGCACCCGCGGGCTCAGCGGCCCGTAGTTCTTGTGGTACAGCCCGTTGGTGATGAGGATGATGCTCTCCCCGTAGTTGGCCGGCTCCACCTTGCTCCACTTGACGCGGTAGTTGCGGGGCAGCGCGCGCAGGACGCAGGGCAGGGTGGCCGTGGCCCCGCGCTGGGTGTGCACCGTGGGGTGCAGGGGCTCCAGCAGGTATTGCAGGTGTGGGGGGGCTGTGGCACCCCCAGCACAGGGTCACCACGGAGCGTTGCTGAGGCCCCACCACCCCTTCGACTCCTTCCCGGGCGCCCCTCAACCCTCAGCAGCGTTTGGTGGTTTCTCTCCTGGCTCCTCGTCCCCTCTCCTGCATCCTCTGGGAGCACAGCTCAGACCCCAGCTGGACCCCCCCAGAATCGTCTCTGCCCTCCAGCACTGACCCCAAACAGCAGTGCCCCATCTCCCCCTCAGGTCCTGCTCCCTGAATGGGTTCCCCCATCCTCCCCCCAGGCCCTGCTCCCTACCCGGGCTCCCAGTCGGCCTCTGGAAGATGCTGGACACTGTGGGTGCTGTCAGGAGCCAGAAGCAGCCAAGCAGGAGCAGCCTGTGCATCCTTAGAGCTGGGGGCAGGACGGTGCCTGGGGGGAGCACCGGGGTCAGGGACAGGCAGTGGGACATCCCCCAGCTCCGGTGGGGACCAGGGGAGGTGGCCCTGCCCCGTGGTGGGCTCACTGCAAAGGGGACATGGAGCCCCCAGACTGTGCCAACCCTCCTTCCCAGCACCCGCTGCCCCATCTCTTACCGTCCCCAGGTGTGTCCTTTGGGGAGCCACTGTTCCCATCCCCAGCCCATGTGCTGCCCCAGCTCCTGCTGTGTCCCGTCTCCGTCATATACAGCCCATGGCGGGGCCGAGGGCTCCGGGAAGGTCGACCCTGCAGGGAAGAGGTGGCACAGGGACACGGGGGTGTGGGAGGTGGGTGCTCCCAGCCGGCCCCTGCCCTGTCACCGTCCTGGGACGGGCAGTGTCCCGGCAGCGCCGCGGCCCCGTGGGCCCTGGCTGCCCGCTGCCATGGTGCCGGCTGTGCCCGCACTCCCTGCCCTGTCACCCTCTCTTCCCGCTTTCTTCTCTTTTTTTTTTTCCCCTCCAACACCTCCCCGAGGAACGCACAGGGAGGAGGAAGCACAATTTCCCATTGTGAGTGTCTTTCTCTTTATTGTTCTGCTCTGCAAAACACAGCGTGCCCGGCTAACAAACATCCCTTTATCCACAGGCCACAGCTTTGGGAATTCAGGGAAAAATACAGCTCTGCACCGGGCTCCAGCAGCTCCTGGGCCTGCAAAGCCTCTGCTCAGCATCGGGGCCCAGCGCTGGGACGGTGCTCTGTGGTCCCACACACATCAATGGTTAATTTTAGGCCCACCCCAGTCCCCAGTGAGGGAGAAGCAGTTCCCACCCCTTGGGGCTCCCATGGGCTGTGCAAGGGGGGGTCTCCCCACTCCTCACCCCACTGTCCTTATGCTGCCTGTGGAAAGGCCTCAGAGAGGTTTCCCTGTCCCCACCCGGGGCCGGGACGCTGCCGGCACCGAGACACAGGCACACAATGGGACTGTGTTCTGGGCTCCCACATCTCCTCCCTCCCCCAGGGTCCATCTCCAAGGGTGGAGGGAGCTCCTCTCCAGGGAAACACAGGACAAGCAGCGCCTGTCCCCAGCTCCAAAGGACACAGTGATCCTGGCTTGGCCGTGGCACACACGGCACAGCAAACAACCCTCCCAGGGAGCGGCACCAGGGGATGCTCTGGGGCCCTGGGCCCTCACCCAGCCCCTCTTCAACTTTGATGCCAGCAGGATGAATTGGAAGCCCCTGAGCTTCTCCCAGGTCAGAACAGTCAGAGCTTTGGCTCATTTTGAGGAGCAGAAGGTGGCCATGGCTTTGCTCACCCCGGGCAGAGCAAGGCTAAACCACAGCAGCACTGGAAGCTCCTCCTCTGCAGCTCCCCACAGTTATCTGGTGGCTCCATGGCTCTTCAGAGAGCCCATGATCTCCCTCCATCACACTTCCCACGCCCAGGGCTGCAGAAGCAGATCCTGATCCCTCCCAGCAGCAGCTCAGGCTCCTTGGCTGCAGGATGTTGATTCCCAGCTCTGTGGTACCACAAACCAGCTGAGGGTTTCTCACATTCTTCCCAAGTGAAGGCACCAGCTCCAGCCCTTGGCTCTCACAAAACCACAACCCAAAGCAGGATACTTGCAGGGGCCTGAAAAAGTGACTCACCCCCTTCCCCATCCCGCTGGCGTCAGGGCATGACCCCAGCTCGACGCTGCTTATCTGAGATCAGAGTTTGGCCCAACGCTGTGGAAATGAGTTACTCAAGTCACTTCCCAGACACACACTGTGTTTTACTTCTTGGCTCCTTCTCTCTTCCTCTCCCTTTGTGGGATCTGCAGGGGCTCTCAGTGTGTCACAACCCCTCTGAAAAAGCAGAAGCCATCAAAGAAAATCGAAGGAAACCCTTGTGCTCAGCTCCCCCAGCTCCTGGTGCAGGTTCTGTCAGCAGTCCCTGATTCAGCTCCTTGCCCTTGTTTTTAAAGGGGTAGATTCTCCTCCTCCCCTCACAGGGAACCCCCTCCCCAAAGCCCCCAGAACCATCATTTCCCCCTCTGAACAGCGAGTCTGACCCTGGCTGTGCTGAGCTTTGTCAAGCCCAGCACCTGTGCAGCAGGTCAGTCCCACCTCCTCTCCTTGTCCCAGTCCCCAAAACCACAACGTATCTCGAATGCTGAACATCCAGACCCCGGCACAGCTCCTGCCGCCCCCCGAGTCCTCCCCCGACCCTCCTGCAGCCAGCGGGGAGGGACAGTGGTGCCACATTCCCCGCGCACCTCCCGGCACAGTGGCCTGAGCCACCTGGCGCTGCCACGCCGGGTGTGGAGCTGTGCCAGGGAAGCCAGCCCGGAGTTTCCGTGTTGGCAGCGCCGTCCCGCTCCCGGCAGCCTCTTCCAACCGTGGGAAGCGCGGGAGGCGAGGGCAGGACCTGGCAGCGGCTTTGGAAGGCGGAGTTTGCAGCCCCAGCGTGGCTCTCCTCGTGTCCCCCCACTCGCAGGGCTTCCCCTGCCCTGGCTGCCCCCGGACATGCCCGAGCCAAACGCTGCCTCAAGGCTCCGGCTCTCCGGGCTCTGCTTCCTCCTCCAAATCCTCAACATCCTCCTCTTCGCTGTCTTTGTGCGGTACAGCCCAGAGAGCAGCTCCAGCCTCTGTTCCCCGCAGCTGAACTGCAGCCGGAGAAACCAGGACTCGGGTTTCCAGCACCCCCGTGAGTACCCCCACCCCCGTGGGTGCAGAGCGGCTCTGTGGGCCCCAGGTGCTGCTGAGGGGGTGGCACAGGATGTCACCACGCTCAGTCCAGGCTGCAGACCCTGTCACAGCATCCAGCTCTGGACGGGACTGATTCCAGGGTTAACAAAGGGGGAACATCACACCGCAGGGTTGGGGCACCAGTGCATCCCACCAGGGAGGGCACAGTGGGTGGAAAGCAGATGTAGTGCAAAGATTTCCCACATGCTTGGACAGGGCCAGCCCCAAAACGGGGATATTTGGGTGCAGGACGTGCGTTTCACCAGCTGGAGTTCAGAGGGGTTCCCTGGGTGCAGCGATAAACCTGGGATCGTGCTCCCATCCCCTGTGGGGAGCACGGCAGCTGCTCCTTGTGCCCTGGGGTCTGCAAAGCTTCCCATTCTCCCGATGGGTTTTGCGATGCTGAGGGACGGGCACCAAGCTCCTTCCACGAGGATTCAGCTCCCTTGGTGCTGCCACAGGGTCCAACACGGGGCTGGGGCTGTGCCCCGCTGGGAACATCCTCCTGCACGCCGGGCATTGCTTTGGGACTCACCCGGCTGAGGGGTGAGGGGCTCAGCGGGGATTTCGGATGGGAGATGAGAAAGGAGCCTCCGGCTGCCCTGGCTGAGGGAGGGGGTGGAGCTGAGCCGCTGGGCAGGGGCAGGTTCTCCCGGTTTCACCTGCCCACGAAACCCCACCCAGGCAGTGACTCATGGGGAAGGACGGGACACAGCTGTCGGCACAAGAGGTGCAAAGGGCGTTTAGCTCAAGCTAAATTAGTCCCCCATCCTCTGGTTTGTCACCAAACAATACCAAACTGGTACCATGTTTCTGTTCATCCCATGAAGTGGGATGTGATGTTTTTGGGGTGGGTCCTGGGGTGGGGGCTGACATCTCAGACCCACCTTCACACTGGTGTCATGGGTGCAGAGGGCTCTCAGCCACTGCAGGAGGTGTCTGGGCTGCTGGACGAACCCTGTGAGTGTTCTGAGGTACCTGGATGGTTGCAGACAGGGTGACAAGGAGCCACTGCAAGGGGTGACTGGGCCACATCAGACAGGGACAGCTTTACCTGTCACCAGCACAAGCCACGACTGCTCCTGCTCTCTGCTGCAGATCTCCAAGGGAGATCCAGGCCCTGATCCACCACAGTTCCAGAGCCACATCAGTGGAGTGAGGCTGATTTATGTGCACTGAAACCTCTGCTCCCCCAAACCTGTTAGAGCAGGGGGTGTCCTCATCCCCTTGGGGACCAGCAGACAGAGGGTGGCTGCCTGCCCTCAACACCTCCAGACCCACCCTCTGCCTCTCCTCCACCAGGTTTCCGGGATGTCCATCTCCAAGTGCTCCTTGGCTTCGGGCTCCTGGTGCCCTTCCTCGGCCGCTATGGGCCGGGCAGTGTGGCCACCAGCATCCTCATCGTGTCCTTTGCCATCCAGTGGGCCACACTCATCCAGGGGTTCTTCTACTTCTTCCTCCATGGCAAAATCTACGTGGGAGCTGGGAGGTAAGGCAGGAGGGAGCTGCTGCTGTGCAGACACACTCATCCCAGCCCAGCCCCGGCACACGGGCTCCCTCCTCTGTAAAACTCACAGCTCTGCTTTGGAGAAGGAGTTTGATGACAAGTAGGACCAGGCCTCTGGGCTGTTTGAGTGCCACTCAGGGCCATGTAAGTACTGCCAAGGCTACAGCCAGGCACTGAGGGGGCACAGCAGCCCCCCCTGCTCCAGTCCAGCTGTCCCTTTGTCACCCACACCAGAGGCTCAGGCTGCCTGTTCAGCCTGTGCAGCCTGCAGGGGTGGTGGGATGCAGGGTCTGGGCTGTGGGTTCTTCCCCTGCTCTCTCCAGCTCCTGTGCTCCCCCCAGCAGTGCTGGGTCCAGCCCCACATCTTCCCTCTCCTTCCCAGCATGGTCAGCGCCGACTTCTGCACCGCGGCCGTTCTCATCTCCACCGGGGCTGTCCTGGGCAGGGTAAACCCTGTGCAGATGCTGCTGCTGGCCCTGCTGGAAGTCACCCTCTGCTCCCTCAATGAATACATCCTGCTCAGCCTCATGGGGGTGAGTCACCAGCTGGGAGGGGGGCAGAGGGTGTGCCCGTGGCTTTAGGCTCCTCGTGTCCTGTGCTGACTTGTCTGTGGAGATAAATCCCTTCTCCCCAGTCCCTGCACGGTGCTGCTCTGTGCTCACCAGGTAAGGGACAGCGGGCGCTCCTTGACCGTCCACGTCTTCGGGGCTTATTTTGGCCTGATGGTGTCACGGATCTTGCACCAGCCCCATATGGACAAGAGGAAGAGGGAGGAGCAGCAGGACATGGGGCAGCAGCCGGATGTTTTTGCTGTGGTTGGTACGGAGCTCAAATCCCACAAACCAGAGTCACAGGGTTGGTGGCAGAAGGGTCATCACCAACATCAGGACAGTGAGGCTGTGGCTTTGACCAGGAGATTCCTGCAAACCCCCTAGGACAGAGGTCCTTCCCCTCCCCAGGAACCTGTCCTGAGGCTTCACCACCCTCTCCTAGAAGAAGCTTTGCCCCATGTCCAGCCTGAACCAGCCTCGTTGTGGCCACTTGAAGTTCTTGGCACCAGCAAGAAACTTTTTTCCCATAAGGCATCAACCCCACCTTCAAAACCTGCCTGTTCCACTTCTCTGCAGGAACCATCTACCTGTGGACCTTCTGGCCCAGCTTTACCTCAGCCACCCCTGTTCATGACAACGCTGAGCCCTGGGCAGTGCTCAACACCTACTTCTCACTGGTGGCCAGTACCGTCGCCACCTTCATGCTGTCTCCTGTCCTCTCTGAGGAGAGCACCCCACGCATGGTAGGTCCTCTCCTGGGACAACCCCAAGTTTCTCACACTGCCCACGTCCTGTCCCACATGGGACGGTGAGTGTGAACACACCCAGGGCGAGAGGGGATGTTTGTTAGGTGTTCTGAGGTTCCCTGAGGAAAACAACCTCCCCCAGCCCCGTGCTGGTGTCCTCCATGGAGCCAATTCCCCTGACCGTGTCCTGCTCCATCAGGTTCAGATCCAGGATGCCACCCTGGCTGGCGCTGCCGTGATGGGTATGGCTGGGGAGATGTTGGTCACCCCCTTTGGGGCCCTCATCGCGGGGTTTCTGGCCGGCCTGATCTGCCCACTTGCCTTCAGATTCCTCACGGTGAGTCACCTCAGGACAGCCAAGGACACCGGTCCCAGCTCAGGGGACCTTTGGGGGCAGCTGCATCACCAACATTCAGCTCCCAAACCTGCAAACACGGAGCTGCAGCGCAGCCTCCCTGGGCAACCCGACCTCCTTCCCAACACCAGCTCTTCCCTCTGCTCTCCCCAGCCTGTCCTGCACTCCAGGCTGAAGATCCAGGACACATGTGGGGTTCACAACATCCACGGGCTGCCGGGGATACTGGGTGCCCTGCTGGGGGTGCTGCTGACACTGCTGGCCACCGCAGACACCTACGGGGACAGGTGAGAAGAGCCAGAGTCAGGGGTGCTGGTGACTCGATGCATCAATCTGGGGCCACATCCCCTGAGACCAGCGATGCTCCACACACCCTCTGTTACAGCACCCCCTTAGAGGCGCGAGCCTGGCAGAACAAGCTCCCCAAAAAGCTCTCGGGTTCGCAGGCTGGAGCTCGTGTTCCCTCTGGTGGCCCAGGGCAGCCGGACGGCCGCTGACCAGGCGCTGTGGCAGCTCTGTGCCCTGCCCCTCACCCTGCTGCTCGCCGCGCTCGGGGGCTGCCTCACGGGTGAGTTTTGCCTCTGGTGAGACCGGGCTGAGGGTGTGAGGGGCAGGGGAATTGGTGGGTTTAGGGGGGCAGAAGGCAGGAACAGCCCCAAAGCAGAGTGTGTGCGTGGGACAGGATGGGCAGAGCCCAGAGGTGCCCGGCGCTGAGCGAACCCGCCGGGACCGGGGTTACACTCGACATCGGGCACCCTCCGCGGCCGGGGCTCCCCGCGGGGCCGGGGGCTCCTCCGGGGCCGTGCTTCCCTCGGGGTTGAGGCTCCCCAGGGGACCGGGGTCCCCCCGAGGTGGTGGCGATCCACGGCTTCCCTCGGTGCCGTTCTGCCCTCAGGAATGTGGCTCCCCTCGGGTCTGGCATTGCCCCCGGGGCCGAGCTCCCTCGGGGCCGAGCTCCCCTCGTTCCCGGGGCTCCCCCCGTTCCCGGGGCTCCCCCCGTTCCCGGGGCTCCCTCATTCCCGGGGTTCCCCCCGTTCCCGGGGCTCCCTCGTTCCCGGGGCTCCCTCATTCCCGGGGTTCCCTCGTTCCCGGGGTTCCCCTCGTTCCCGGGGCTCCCTCATTCCCGGGGTTCCCCTCGTTCCCGGGGCTCCCTCATTCCCGGTGTTCCCCTCATTCCCGGGGCTCCCCTCATTCCCGGGGGTCCCTCATTCCCGGGGCTCCCTCATTCCCGGGGTTCCCTCATTCCCGGTGTTCCCCTCATTCCCGGGGTTCCCCGCCGCCCATCCCGGCGTTGCCGCTAGATGTCAGGGGAAGCCCGGGCAGCGGCCGCTCCGCTCTCAGACGCCCTCGCCCGGCTCTCGGCATCCTCAGGAGCCGTCCTGAAAACCAAGGCGCTGAGGTCTCCCCCGGACGAGGGAAGCCTGGAGAACACCGTCCTCTGGGAGGTAAAGCTCGGTGTTTTCTGGTAACAGAGGGGTTTACAGGGCTCAGGCAGCCGATCCCCTCCTGCTCTTGCAGCAGCGTTTTGGGCAGGGCAGGTGCAGTAAACGCCCCTGGTTATGGAATCAGAGAATCACTGCCTGACTTTGGGTAGGGAAAGCCCTCTAAAACCATCCAGTCCAACCATTCCCACAGCGCTGCCAAGGCCACCACCAAACCATGTCCCCAGGTGCCACATCCACACCATTTTTCCAGGGATGTTGACCCTACCAGTGCCCTGGGCAGCCTGTGCCAGGGAGGCACAGCCCTTCCCATGAGGATTTTCCCCCAATATCCAGTGTGAACCTTCCCTGCAACTTGAGGCTGTTTCCTCCTGCCCCCATCCAACCCTGATCTCCCTGAGCAGGGCCCATTTCTGCCCCTCTCCATGTCCCTGTCTCGCCACAGGTGGACAAGGAAGGATGTGACCCCAGGAAAAGTGGGAAGGAGCCGGGCATCAGCACCTTGGTGTAATGACCCCAAATCCCTGGGGAGGTCCTGGACCACCAGGATGAACCCTCTGCCATTGCCAGGCGACTTTTGGCAGCCTGAACTTCCCAGCAGCCTGCTCTGGAGACCTTATCCCCATGTGGGAGCCAGCTCCTGGTCCCAAACTGGGAGAAGCCGGGTGCCCAGAGGCCTTTGCAGGGTGAAGAGATGCTGCAGTGATCCAGGTGTTTCTGTGGGAGCAATCCAGCTTTTTCCATGGACACCTCAGGGTGTCCAGGCTTGGCTCAGCCACTTCCCCTCTCTGTTCTGTGCCTCAGTCTCCTCATCTGCTGCTCTCTGAAGGGGTGAAGGTAATGGGGGGGGGGGGTGGTGGTGGAGAAGGGGCACAGGGGGCTGCACAGAAAGCAGCAGAGATTTTCTATGGACACTTTTGCACACAACAATTAAAAACCTCAGCTCTTTTGTAGCTTTGGGGTTTGACAGTGAATTCCCAGAGCACCTTTGCTGGATGCTTCCTTCAGGTTCCAGGGAAGAAAGAAAAGCCTTCCCAACCCCCCCTGCATCCTAAAGGCTGTTTCCCATAATGTGATGTTTGTGGGTTGTCCCAGACACCCAACGGGGTGCTTTGGCCACCGGAGGGTGGGACAGCCCCAAAGGACTCTCAGTGGGGTGATGGTGGCTGTGCCAGGGGTCCCTGGTGGAGGGTCCCCCCTCCCACAAGCCCCGGGGCACTTTCACCCCTCCCGTGCCAGAGTCCAGCGCTCCCCACGGGCAGTTCCTGCGGGCACAGGGGTCCCCAGCACCGTCCCTGGGGAGGGGGTCACAGCCCCAGCCCACACAGAGGGGCAGGGGGTGCAGGACCAGCACAGTGAATTTCGGGGTAAGTGCTTTCCAACCCAAAGTGGCCACAGGTGGGACCATCTTGTTCTGATATCTGCTGCTCTGAATCACACAGGTTTTCTTTGACTGACTGCACCAAAGATACGAAAAAAGTAATGAAAAGCATTTGTTTGCAGGTGATAATAAAGCACCACTTTAAAACACAGCAGAAAGTCAAAACTTCTTGCTTTGATATAAGTCAAAACATCCCTTTAACTTCTTTCCACTTTCGTGGCTCGTTACAGAAAACTGGTGAGATCAGCACATTAAATGCTTTGGTGCCACTGAAATTCCGTGGCAAAACACGGTGGAAATGGGTCACCCGGCTCCATTTCTGCTGCCTCTGCAGGCGCTGAGGGTTTCTGCAGGGACCGCAGCTCCACTCCACGCTCAGGCCGCGGGGGAGGACACGTCCCCGCGTCCATGCCCTGTGCCACACACCCTGTGCCACGTCGCAGGGGTGGGGTGTGAGAGGGAGAAGCGCCACGGGGGCCGGTGCCCAGCAAGGGGCTCCAGCCGTCCCCCCCCAGCCTGGGGTGCAGCGCTCACCCCGGCCCCTCGCCACCCCTTCCCACCTCACCCCCTTCCCAACCCCTTTCCCAGGCAGCCCCTTTCTCCTTCCCGATCTCCTCGCAGCGCGTTTGAAAAGCAACCCACTGCGAGGGGGAAGAAAAGCCCCTCCAGTGAGATCATTGCGAGACCCCCAGACGCCGGGGCCGGGTGTGAAATGAACCTCCCTCCTCCTCTCCCCGCCCGGCCCCTCTGAACGGCTGTTCTGTTCTGTAATCGGATTAGGGGAGCCCTGCGCGCTCCCCACGCCCGTTTTCCCAGCGCGCTCCCCGCGGGTTGTTGAAGCGAGCGCAGGACGCGCCCGTGCAGCGGCCGAGGGGAGCCGGGACGGCGAGAGCCTGAAAGGTTTAGTCAGCGAACAAATTGCTTCTCTGTAGGGGCCGTTTTCTTCCCCAAGTTGAACATAATGATGGCAGTTTGAGGAACAGATGGCGCAGCTAAAGCAGATAATCCCGCCGGCCCCGCGAGCTCGGGGAGAGGCAGCGCCGGCTCTGCCCACAGCGCCGGGGGCCCGTCCCGGGACAGGAGGGGCACAGCAGCGTCTGGGCGATGCTTGGGCACCTTCACACCTCTTCTGCTGCGGGGGATGGTTCGAGCGCCAGACGCCGCTCGTGCCTCAGTTTCCCCAGAGCCCGGGGACGTCTCTGCTCCGCCGCTTTTCAAGGCAGGGCTCACCCTCAGATCGCAGCCTGACCTGGGGGGATGTCATGTGAGACAGCACAGCTTTCCCCGCGCCGAAGCAAAGGACAGCTGAGAAAAGCTCATCCTATTCTTATTTTCCTATTTTGCCTCTCTCTCCAACAGTATTCAGGATGTGGAAAGAGTGGAAGGAATTCCACCAGCTCGCAGGGGTGGGTGGGTGTGTGGTGTGCCCGTGTCAGGCTCAGGGGTGCCAGGACCTGTCTGCTAAACGAGTCTTTTGAACACATCAGCAGGAAAAGCCCGAGACCTGAGCCCACAGACACGATGCAGGCAGAGCAGGGCATGCACACATCTGCCCGTGCCACACTGGCACCAGGGAACCTTCCCATCACCACGGGGCTCTCACAGCCTTCAGGACACGCTCCAGGCACGCTGCACCGCGTGCCTGCGTCCAGGGGGTTCATTTAATCCATGTTTCCCCACCTCCAGCCCCATCCCCTGAGAGCCCCGGCTCTGACAGCTCCCCTGCCCTCTCCGTGGCAGCCCAGCTGCCAAGAGACCTGCCTAATTCACCTCCTGCTAATGCAGGAGCTCAATCAGCTGCTCGAAGGGTGTTTTACAAGTCAAAGCAATAACAACATCCCCCTGTTACAGCTGGGGAAACTAAGGCACACAAAGAGGTGCCCGGGAGTCCATTGGAATTAGAAGCAGGACAAAGCCTGGGCTCCCCGAGCTCCTGCCGTACATGTCCTTACACATCCTCAGCCCCCACTGCCTCCCCACCCCCCGAGCAGCTGATGCCGTGTGCTGTTTGATAGAAAGCCAGCTAATCATCTTTCCCACCTTCATCAGAGTGTGAATCGTTATCCCAGCGACACCTGTAAAGCTCCTTGTCAGACGAGGCTGGTGCACACAGCTAATAATGGGCACCATATGGGAGAGGGAAGGCTGGGAGAGGAGCAGGGGCCCAACCATCCCTGCACTGAACAAAGAGCGGTGCCCAAAGGCTTCCCAGTGCAGCCCAGTATCACCAGCAGCACCGGGAGAGCCCGGCTGGTGGAGGAAGAACCGCTGCTTGTGGTACTAAACATGTCAGTGACTCACCAAGCAGCTCCTGCCCTTTGGAAAAGGACCTGGCAAAAGCTGGAGCATGCAGGTGCAAGGCATGAGAGCTGCTCACCACAGCGTGCCCAAAGCCTGGGACTGGGCCCCCCAGATCCACCCCAAATCCACATCCCCCCCTGCCTTGGAGCCTCTGCTCCCCAGCCGCCTGGCAGCAGCACCGTGGGTGCAGACAAAGCCTCCCAGGACCCACAGTTTAGATGGTGACAGGGAGGACACGGCGTAAATTAGAGACAGGTCCCTGCATTGGGACTGACCCAGAGCCCCCCAGACTCCCTCCCTGACCCCAAACACTGTGGGCAGAGCTCTGCCCCTCTGCCAAGACACCCCCCAGTGAAAGCCCCCATGGCCTTCAGCCCACTGCAATTACAGAGCCACGTTTTGAGGCCCCCATTCATGGCCAGCAGCATAATGAGCCTCCGGGCACCCTCGGCGGGGGCAAAGCAATTAAAATTGCTGCCGTGGCGGCTGCGTGGGTGGCTCTGGCGTGGGCAGCTGCCAGTGCCCGTTTTGGGGCGAGCGGGCACGGCCAGGCCGGGCAGTGCCTCAGAGCTGCATCTCCCCGGGGAGAACAATCGACTCGTTCTTCGCCGGGTTCAAAGAATGATAAAATAAAATAAAGAGGGAATAAAGGCCCCAGGAAAACTGGGAGTCAAGTTTATTTACAAACTGAATATGAAGTGAAGGGCCCGGAACAAAGGTGTTATGTAAGGGACAGTCACTAAGGGGCTCTTTACCCACGCTAATTGCCACTTGCTCCGTGATATCCATTTGTCTCACAGCTGAAATGGCCTCCTTAGGTTTGTGGGTTCAAGCACTGCTTGTTTGCGAGGCTGCCCGGTGCAATTAGTGCACCAGAGCTGATGCAGTCCCACCTGAGAAGCCCCCCGGGAAGCCTCACACCTCCCTGAAAAGTGGGATCATGCCCACGGTGGGTGGAGGTGCCGGTGGGCACATGGCTTGGTAGGGAGAGCTGCTGCCCTGAGTGGGGCATCGGTGCTGTTTGTGTAACAGGGAGGGAAAACAGGCCTCAGTTCTTCACAGGAGACCTCCAGGTCCCTGCACCAACCCAACCTGGGTGGGGAGGAGCAGAAAACCACCATGGGATGCTCGTGGCTGTGAGTGAGAGAACAAGGTCTGGAGAGGATGAACAGAACCCTGTGTTCGCCTTGGTGTTTCCAAGGGCTCCAGCTGGAAACTGCCCTCAGGTGCAAAAGCCCAAAGGGCACAGACCAGTAATAAAAGCCCCATGGGGAGAAGAAACTCCTGTGATTGCTGCTGGGCCTGCAACACGTGGCCTTCCTGCTCCCACCCCTGCCCTCACCCTTGGCATGTCCAGGGGCATGAAGACCACGGATGGACCATTGGCTCTACTCCAGCCAAACCCTTGGGAAAGGGAGGTGGCAGCACCCCCGGGGAGCCAAGAGGTCAATTTTATTGACAAACTGCCTCTTGAATGGAGCCCAGGGAACAAAGCCGGGCTCAGCCTGGGTCAATCGGGGCTGTGTAAAGCGAGGGGCCGACACCAGCGGCCCCGGGAGAGCCCTCCAGGCGAGCGGCCTTTCCCAACGTGTTTGCATAACCCCTGACCCCTCCTTTTGGGGTTTAATTGAAGTCCCAGCTTGGTGACAAATTGGCATGACCAGCAGGCCGGAGGGTGGGAGGGTGAGGGTGGAAGTGATGCTGGGAAGTTGTCTCCCTGCTCCGACCCTCTGCCCCTTCCCGTCCTGGGCCACCTTCAAAGCAGTTCACACCCGAGTCATGTCTGAATCACACCCTGCTCCTTCCTCTGCTCCCATGTCCCTGCCCCAAGGCCACCGTGGATGGGCTCTGGACAGGGAACTGCCTGAGGAACAGCTCTGTCTCCACACGGGCAGGGGCAGAGGTGGGTGAGGCTCCTTCAGAAGCTCTGTCTGGGCTGAAGTCCCCTTGGACTCTGATGCTTCATTAACCACAGAGCTCGTTAGGACGAGGCACTTGCAGTTTGCACCCTGGCAAGCCCCTAACACCCAGCCCCCTGTCCCTCCCTGCCCAAAGGGAAGGGTCTCTGCCCTTCTCCAGTCTTGTCTTGAAGTAAAAACTGCTCTTTGGACCCAATAATAAAAATAAGCTTCTGAAAAATACGTATAACTGAAGACCCAAAGCAGTTCCCACCAACTGGGGATCCAAAACTGACACTGAGCTAAATGGGGGTGAAGTTGTCTTATTTCAGAAGTTCCTGGGAGAGAGATGAGAAGTGACAGACACACCCTGTGATGGCAGAAATCTCATTTTTCTGCAGAAACCAGACTAAAAATCAATAAGAAAAAGCCCCAAATCAGCTGCCTCAAAATCCCCATCCCTTTTACAGAGCATTAGCAGCATCCCAGCTGCTCCATGTGGCACATCAGCAATGCAGAGCTGTGCTACACAGAGGTACCAGTGCACCTGAAAGAGGTGCCCAGGTGGGCATCCTGCTGGCTAAAGGGGCTCTGTGGAGCTACTGCAGAATCCTCCAAAGCACAAATATTTTCCCTCTGCTTTCCCTCCTGTCCCAGAACTCCAGATGCCGGGATCAGACTGCAGAGTTTTCCTGCTCACCAGTAGAGATTTAATGTTTCACGTTCTGTAGATCATCCAAGATGAATCCCAGCTGCTCTTAGCAGGGATGTGGTGATGTCTGTCCCCATGTGCAACCAGAGCCCTGAAGTGCAAATGGCACAAGTGAGGCCTGAACAATTCCACCTAAATCCCAGTGATTTCCATGTTCAGGCAGGAGCCCGTGGATCACTGCATGGGGCCTGGAGGAGCATCCCACACTTTGGAGCATCAATCACAGCACCAACAGGAGACCTTCCCTCAGGAGCACGTGTCTGTACATCCAACTTGCACTGAAGCACCTTAAAAAAAAAAAAGCAGCCCTGCTTTGAGGCAAAACCCAAAAATATCCCCATTGCCGCCTGCTTTACTGTCTGCACCTCATTTGCAAATCATTTGCAGGGATTTTTACATATCCTAAAATACTCCTAATTGCAGGTTTCATGTCTGTCACCCGTCACTGATTAATACATTTCGTTGCTATTATTGTTATTGTTACTATTAATCGTGCATCCATCCAACTCACAAATCAAACCCTGTCGCCCAGGACGGAGCCAGCAAGAACCAGGTTTGTTTTGAGGAGGTGTAGCCATCAGAGACTCCTGCCCTTGCCATCAGCAAAGGGCAGCAGATCACCAGTTTGCAGAAAGAGAAGCACAAGGTGGGGGTAACTTGCTTCCAGTGACTGCAAAAGACTGGGGGGCATTGGTGGGGACTGGACTTTCCAATCCCTTCACCCTCCTACCTCCCCTGTGCCACCTTGGAGCCTGCCCCTTTTCAAGGGAGAGAGACAGACGACAAATTTATGCTGTTACCCTCCCTCCCAGCCCCACACACCCCTGTGCATAAATCCAGGAATGATTTTATCCCCCCAGCTCCTCTCCCCACCTCCCAGGACAGGGCCCTCACGCTCTGCTGGATGTCACTTGGCCACCTCCTCCCCGTGAGCCCTGCGGGTCACTGTTCCCCCAAACAACCTTCGGTTTCCACCAGTTGAGGATCTTAGAGGCTTCTTGCACAAAACCCTTTGAGGTATTTCATGCAGGGCTTGAAAAGGCTCCTGCTTCCTCTGGGGGGCATTATCATGACAACCGGCTTTAATTCAGCGCAGATCCAGGCTCCCAGCTGGATCCTCAGCCACGCCAAGTCCCCCCGACACCCTTCGGCTCGCACAGAGAGGCCAAAGGAGCGCACGGGTCCCAGGATCACGGGGAACTGGCCCAGCCCCATTTCCCAGTCCCCATCCTCATATATATTCCCTCCCAGTCGCCCCGTGCTTTTCTCTGCATGTTCTCCTTTTGCGAGCGCTGCCCTCCTCTTCCCCACTCCCACCGGGCACTTCCCCCCTCCCCGCGGTCCCTCCTCTGTCCCCAGCATCCCCTTTTCTCTCGGCTCTCTATAAACAAAGCGCCTCAGTGTCTGGGGGAAGAAAAGTTGCATTATGCAAATGGGAAAAAGCGAACAGGAGATTTCTCACTCCGAGAACCCCCATTCCGGGCCTGCACCTCGGTTTCCATGGCATGACCAAAGCCTGCTGGAGGCTGGTTTGCATACGGATGAGAGAGGAGATGAAATCAGCACGAAAGCCCATCGCTGACAGAACACCATTGTTTCGCCTGTCTGATTTGGAGGCTAATGAAACGCC
>VYXB01009199.1:298121-309646 GCA_013397135.1 Pachyramphus minor | reverse complement strand
AAAAAAAAAAAAAAAGAAAGGAAGAAAGAAAGAAAGAGGAAAAAAACCCCACTGCTTTCATCCTGGCTTCGGGCAGGGATGGGGAGGGGGGTTAAATATGATGGCGGAAGATCATCCGCACGGTCGGACTTGGGGTGAAGGCATTCAGGCACCGGGGAAGGAAATTCCCAGGATGCACTGTCCCTGTGAGCCGGAGCGATGCCGACGGGAGATGGTGCTGTGGGCAGAGCGCTGGGCTGGGAGAGGCTGCCAAGGAGCCGACAAACCCAGCTCTGCTCCTCTCCAGGAGACACAGCAGCACCCGGCACGAGAACCCCCCAAACCACAGCCACGAACCCGCCCGTCCCACGGCACATCTCAGGGGGTGCATGGATCCACTCGTAAACACACTGTGTCCAGGAAGGACACTGAGCAAGCACCTGGGCTGGGATCAGGCTCTCCCATCACAGGTTTTCAGGGTGGAATGAACCAAAAGCTGTGAAACCAAAAGCCGGGGTGGGAAGAGGGTGAGGGAGCTGCACAGTGCTTCAGTGCTGCTTCACCACACTGGCTGTGACTGTGCCGGGGGAGAGGGAAGAGACAACACAAAAGAGAGAGAAACACCCATGGGTGCCCCATCTCCCAGACCCAACAGCCTCCTTGAGCCGTTCCTGGTGTGCCAGTGCATCCCAGCACCTCTCCCAGCGCTCTGAGGAGCTGGGATGGATGGGGCAGGAGTGCAGTTCCCAGCCCCCGGTAGCTCTCCTGCCCTCGCCCTTGCCATGGCCACCCAGTCCCTTTCCTGCTGCCCCTCTGCCAATGGCACATTGTCTCCAGTGTGTGCCCTGGAGAACAGTGGGATTGGCCCTGAAAGGGCTGATTTGCTTTCCCCGGCCCATTGAAACGCTGGAGACCAAAGCCTGTTCCCTCCAGGCGCTCGGAAACCTGGCACCCTTTCCACTTCACTTCCCTGTGCCCCTCAGCCCAGGGGCTCCTGCTGAGATTTTGCTGTCAACAGAGTTTTGTTCCCTTTCTAGGGCGGCGCAGAAGGGACACAAGGACCTTGAAAATGGCAGCTTCTTTGACACGGCTATTCTCCTTCGACCCCCCTGGCTGAATAAACAGCTCACAAAAATGGAGTTTACTGTATTTCCTCCTCAGGGGGAAAACACTGCATCTTGGTCCTAATTAATTTACCTAATTAACATTGGGTCTGTATGCAAAGACCTCTTTCTGTAGTGGCCGGGACAGAGGAAAAAACAGGAATAAAATATATTCAGGCATCTCCCAGCCCCGACTGTAAAAGGGACATCACAGGATGAACTGCACCACGCTGATCATTTCAGCCTCGGAGAAAAGACCACGGGAGAACGGCCTCGGCCTCGGCCTCCTCCTTTCTGGGGCCTTGTCACCACACAGCAGCCTCCTGACCTGGAGTGTGGCCCTGGGGAATTCACTGCTGGGACGGCGCCTGGGGCTGCTCGTGGGGATGGAGCTCACAGCAGGAGGGAGATCAGGGAACAGGGGGAGCAAGAAGGATGTCCATGAGTCCACACTCCAAGCCTCTGGGCTGACCTCTCCACTGCTGTTACCAGCAAGATCTGGGCCAGTTTGTACCTGCCTGGGACCGGCTCCAGGTTTAGACCCTGGATTTTCCCAGGGCTTGCCCAGCTCCGGGACAGAGGGCCCTGGGATCTGCCCACCTTCCCTTCTCCTGCCTAGCAAAGCCCTGCTCTGCTATTTTGTTCTTTTCCCTGCCAGATGCCAGCTCTCTTCAGCCTCTTTCTTTCTCCCCACGCTTTGCTTCGCCGCATAGTTCCGGAAATCAGAAACAAAAGGAGAGGAAAGAAAATAGGCTGGATCGGGGGGGAAGGGGGGGGAGGAAGGGGGAGTTTCCCTTCCGTTGAGCTTTTTCATCTCTCCCTGCCTCCCAGTATGAGACACGATATGGCACCTCACATGACGAGCCCTTGTGCCCACGTGCGCAGCCACGTGACGAGATGCCCGGCCATGCCAGGCTGCAGGATGCAGGATGCAAGGGAGAGGCTGGGCTTGAGCCCGACCCCCTTTGGCAGCACAAACAGGAGGATACAGAAGAGAGGAGCTCCCCTCTGCTCCCGACCTGCACACCCAGAGCTGTGTGCACGGCCAAAACCCCCACGTTGGAGGGAAAGCATTCCCAGGCCTTGTGCTTGCAGATTTGGTGGCTGAGCTCATGCAGTGAGACCTGTGCTCTCAGGGCAGGACATGGGCTCAGTCCTGCTGGGACTCTCAGGGCCCTACAGAGCAGATGCTGGCAGCCAAATCTTCCGAAGCACAGTGAACTGCAGAGCCTGAGCCACACATCTGCCTCCACATCTTCATGTCATCCCCCCTTCAAACGGGGTTGGCAGCACGTGTACACATCATCTGAAGCATTTGAATTACAGATGTTTTTGTTTTTAAAGGGGAATCCCCCATTCCAGGCTTCGTAACTCCTTGCTGAAATGGCCAGCAATCATCCTACAATTTGGTTTTCTCAACAAAATCAAGTCCCAGCTTGCTGTGTGTTTCCATTTGGAAATTTTGGCTCCCCACAACTCCTGCTCTGAGGAACTGTCCTTCCCAACACCCCTCGTTAGGGTGGCATTGAATTTCAACGCTGCCATAAGTAGCTCCTGTCCTTGGGAGCCCTGGCAGGATTCTCTGTGGCAGAGCTGGAATGGGCATCCCGATGGGCAGGATAAGAGAGGGAAGGTGTCTGGGCCACGGGCATCACCCTCTGCTTCCCTTTGCTCAGGGAGAGTGGAAGCACACCCCAGAGCTGGGAATCGCTGGAAGCTGCCAGGGCAGGGGCTCCCTAGCTCCAGCCACCAGTAGGAGCAGCAAAAAGAGATGAGAAAACGGGCCCTGGAGCCACACCAGGAAGGGACACACTGAGGGTGGCACAAGGGTCCTGCTGCCCCAGCACCACCTTGGCACAGGGGCAGCTCCTGGGCTGGGCTGTCCGGCTGCAGATCCTCTGCAGGCTGATGGAGGGAGAGCTCAGCAGATCCTCTGCAGGCTGATGGAGGGAGAGCTCAGCAGATCCTCTGCAGGCTGATGGATGGAGAGCTCAGCAGATCCTCTGCAGGCTGATGGATGGAGAGCTCAGCTCCCACAGCAACACCCTGTGGCACCTCCCGGAGCACAGGGCTGGCAAACCCAGCAGGGAGCCCCAGCCTGACCAAAAGCAGCCATTGCCACAGCCCAGCGAACACTCAGCTCACATCCTGGAGCAGAGCTCAGACATCTTCACCTGCTGCTGGAACAGGCAGCGGGGAGATGCTCCCACCACCAGAAACCTGCTATTAGCGGCAGGTGCTTTGTCCACTCCTTTTCCAGCTGCCGCCAGACTTTCAGTAATTCTCGGTGACCTCATTTTCACTTAATTTTGTAAATCATTTTTAGGTTACTGTTTTTCATTTTACTCAGTTTTTAATTTGTTGTTGTTTCCCTCTGTGCTGGAGTTTGTCATTTAATCAACTTAGACCCAGATATCCTGGAGGGTGTTTGGGGAAGGGGGGTGGTGGGGGGGAAGAATGAAAACGCTAATGTCACATCACCTCCCTAAAATGAGTTTTAATTGTAATCCTTTAATCCCTCTCAGATGGCCCTCTCTCCACTGATGTTTTTCATAATTATTCCTTGCCATTTTCCCATCGGTCTAAGGAGTGTCTTCAAGAGGGAGGGGGTGGAGAAAAGGCCCTTTTATAAAATAATAATAATGGGCCAAATTAAGACACAAAGAGGGAAATAACAAGGGGGCAAGGGCTGCAGAGACAGAATGGGGATTATTAATGCCTCCCCCCTCAGAAATTTCAGTGATGGTGCTCTCAGCCACCCCAATCAGTGGGCAATTGAGGCTTGTTTGCTCGAGTGGCTGCACCCTCCTACAATGACCCACATTTAGCCAAGTGGCTGCATTGACAGAGTACCAGGTGCGCAGGATTGGGAAAGCGCCTCGAGGCAGAGTCTCGCCAGCCCCAGCTCGGAGGGGTCTGCACGGGGCTGCCCACCTCTGGGACAAGAGAGGAGATGGTCAGTGGGAACAGCCCCTCCAGCACTGATGAGCACCCAGGGCCCTGTGCCACTCTGGAGAGCTTTGAAGGGCGTTGCTCACACTGCTGTTGTCAGTCATCAGCCACCTCGTCCTCTGAAACCGGTTCTAACTCCTGTCTTGGGCTCGCTCACGTGGAGCCTGAAGGATGCTGACGAGGAAAGGGACTGACTTCCCCAGCAGCAGCAGTGAAGGCTGTGTCTGGGTGGGGAAGCAGGTCAGAAGGGGTTTTCAGGGAAGTCGGTCCTACCCAGGGACCACCAAGCCCTCAGTGCCATCTCAGCCCTCACCAGGATCAGTGTTCCTTGCTCTGGCACCTGCCAGCAACCCACCAGCGAACACCCCCGTCCCCCTGCAGAGCTGAGACAGCAGAGAGCGAAGTGTCTTGTCCCTGGCCAGCACACCTGGCTCTGAGCAGGACCCAATTCCAGCCAGGATTGCCAGGTCTCTGCTGCCCTGGAGTGCCAGGCACATCACAGCCACATCTGGTGCAGCCCGTCCCCCCAGCCAGCACTGTGTAGGCAGCAGCATACAGATGGGAACATCACCCAAAACCTCCTGTGGAGGGACCACAAACCACGTAAAAGTTCACCAGATGCTTCTGAGCACTTTGGAAAGTTGATGGGAACAAAGTACCCAGGTTAACCTGGCACTTGGGAGCTCAAGTCTCCAAGGACACAGGGGTGTGTCTAAGAACACATTCAGGAGATTTAAAGGATGTGGGCCCCAAGAGCACGAGCAGGAATTGAGATGCTGTGGAAGTTCAGTCCCCACTGCAGAGCTTTAACCCCAGAGCTGCTCTGGCGAAGCAGCCCCGGCCAAAGGGGAGCGTTTACAGACCACTGAACTCGTGTTTAATCTGGGAAACCTCTTGTACAGGTCTGACGGGGGTTAATCCACCCCTAAACATCTCTTTCACCCTCTCTCCCCCTCCCCAGCCATAAAGCTCAGCAATCCTCGCTAATCATCGCACTACTTCAATGAGCCTGACCCAAAAGGCTCCACCAATGCCTCGGCTCCCAGTTCCAGCCTTTCCCCCGCAGCAACCTGCACCACCCCGGGCTCCCGGCGGTGCAGGGATCACACTGACACTGCCTGTCGCCGGCGCGACCCTCGGGGACAGCAGGTCGCGGCCACAACGACCTCGGAGGGCAAGTGATTCTTGCGGGAACAAAGAGCCCCTGTGTGCCGACAGCCCGAGTTTGTGCGCAATTAACTCTGGTCAAACCAAACAGAGCGAGTTCATGAGCGCCGAGCCCGTGAGTGCTTTATAGACTCCCGGCTCCGGGGGAAGGGGGAACCAGCAGCGCCTGAGCAGCAGGAGCTGCGGAACGAGAGGAGAAGAGAGCCCCGGACACAAAGCAGGGCAGGGAGGGGGGCAAAAATAGGATTACAGCAGGGGTATGGCTGACAAATGGTGTCAGGCACCAGGAGTGATGGGGAGGAGAGCTGCGAGGAAAAGGATCCCTTTAATTATCAGCGGTTGGGCACCAGAGGAAGAAGCCTCTCGTGGCTGGAGGGGAGTGGTGGGTCGGTGGACACCAGGGTCCCACCTGCAGCCTGACTCAGGGTCAGGAATGGGGAGGGTGGACAAACCCTGGCTCTGCCACAAGCTGGGGGCTGGTCGGGGTCCTGAGCGTGGGCACAGAGGGGCTGTTTTACCTCCTGCCTTGCCTGGCACTGAGAGGATGCAAATCCCATCCAGCCAGGGGAAAAAAGGGGAGATCAACACCACAAAGGGTTCCCCTCCACCCCAACGCATCTCCCTCAAATGACACCTTTTTCTCCTGGTAAACAGGGAGGAAAAAAAAAAAAATTGAATTTGCCAAGTGGAGTTTCTCAAAAATTCCCGTGCAGGAGCATCAAAGTGTTTTGGTTTGAATTACATCGAAACATGGCAATTACGTGAAGAATTTTCAATTATTTGCACAGCACAGTCTCACTGGAGATACAATATACAACAGAAGTTAACTGAAATGAAACAACCAAGGTACTTTATGGTATGTTATGTTACCAGCCTTCAATAAATGCATTGGAATAACGTATTAGTGGGGTTGTTCTGCTACTGACAGGGAAATATTCCTGTAAAATACAATAATTTCAACAAAACTGCGTTTTGCTGTTGAGATATCTCCAATGAGATGAACACATCCCCTCCCATCAGCCCTGAGCTGCTCCCAGGCTCTGGCACAAACCCCATGGAGCTGCACCAGAGGCCTCAGACCCTAAAAATGACCACAAACACACTTCCCTCCCTTCTCCCACAATAAATTCCATGCTCCAGCCGCAGCACTGTCCATTCCCTGAAGCACCCCAGCTCCAGGTGAGGCTTTTGGACAAAGCCACAACACCAGTGATTTCAATCCCCGGTCTCCAATATCCACATTGAGCTGCCTCCCTCCAGGAGAAGCACCTCTTCTGACTCATAAAAACGAGATGCATCCCTGGAATAAAGCCAGAGGAAGAGCGAAGGCTGGAGAAAACTACCCCCGATCTTTGCTTCCTTTTGAAGTGATTTTTAACATTTCATTTTTTTTTTTTTAAACCCGTTCCCTGGGTATGTGGGAAATTCGGAAACGCATGTTCAGCTGCAGCCGCCTCCAAAGCGGTGCCACGTCCCAAAGCCCCGCTTGCCCATTTCCCAGCCCCTCAGCAGTCCCCAAAAGTCCTGACCCCCTTCTCCCAGCCCTGTCCGTGTTCCCTGGCGGGGCAGACGTGGAGGTTGGCACCGAGGCGTGGGAAGCCAACCAGCAGCTGTGGGTGCCCGAGCAGGGTGACTGCCCTGCCAGGCCCCTTCACCCCAGAGCCGGTGCCATCCTCACCCCGCGGTGGGGGCAGCTGGGGATGCTCGGGGAAGAACTGGGGCGAGGATGGATAAAAAGGGGAGGGGGGAGAAGAGAAGAAAGGGAAAACAGCCCCCTTTAAAATAAAGAGGAGGAGGAGAGACCAAAAGGGTGGGGGGGGTGGTGGTGGTGTAAAAATCGTTAGCACTAATTATCAGGCACAGGGACAAACGATTAATTTGCAAGTCAATTAGTCTCAGATAGGTTCACGTTTCCTGTTCTCAGCCACTGAGGGGGAAAGAAAGAAGGGAGACACAACTGCGGCCTTAATCCTCCTCCGAGGCGGCCATGGCGGGGCCGTCTGCCCGTGCCAAGACGGAGGGAGGGGGGCTACAGCTGGCACGGCCACGGCGAGGGGCGGCCGCGGCGAGGGGCCGTTATGTGCCAGTCATTGTGCCCTCGGCGCGGCCCTGGCACCGCGCCGGCACCTTCCCCGCCAGCGCCGGCGCCGCCATTTGGGAGCCCCTGACGCCATTTTGTTGATGCCCAGGGAAGGCGGCGGCTGCGGCGGCTCCTCCACGGGCAGAGCCCGAGTCCGGGCTGTGCCCCTGCCTCCCCTCCGTCCCCTCGGTGCCCCTGCCAGGCTGGTGGGGCCGGAGGGGGCTGTGGGTGCCACCAAGGCCCGAGTGGTTGAGGACACCGAGTGGCCTGGCCAGGGGTGCTCCGGCCTGTGGGACGGGCAGGAGCCTCCTCTGTGCCGGGGTGGGCGATGAGGGGACAGATGGAAACCGGCCCCATCCCAGCAGCCAAGGAGCAGAGCTGCCACCCCTTTGTGCAGGTCCCCAGCCCTGCGCTGTCAGAGTCCCCAAAGCGCTGGCTTTTAGCCCAAAGTCGCCCTCTAAGCTGCAGCAAGTCGGTGTCCTGACAGCAACTCCCGGGCTGGGGGCAGCTGAGGATGGAGAGGAGCCCAGGACTCGGGGAAGAGCCACGGGGTGGATTTTCAGTGTGTTCTCCCTCAGTTGTGGTTCCTCTATCACCTGGTGCTGTTAACTGCACCAGATCTCACAAAAACAGCACATAAGACTGTAAAATCAACATTTTCTAGGAACGATTTGAGGAATCGATCAAACATCACCCCGTGGTTGAGAGACACGGGTGAAAAACTGGGAAAAAAACAGCTCAAAGCAAGGGATGAGAAAAGCAACAGGGGAGGAAAACTCATGGTGAGGGAGAGAAGTGCCAGCAGCCCACGGCTCCATCCCGCAGGACAGACAGACACCCTGGAGGATGGAGACCCTCACCCTTCCTGCTGCAGCCACCCCCAAATCCCAGTTCCAACCCCTCTACAGTGACTGTTTAACACGCGTGTGCCCCCCGTGTGTGTGTGTGCCCGGGCACGGGAGGGTGCAGGGCATGATCTGAATGTGCGTCGCGTTCCCCACGCTCTGCGCGGGGATATTTGTGTGCGTGTGGACACAACATGTCTGGGACCTGACAAAAGGCATCTGATTGACACAGAAAAGGGGGCTGACAAAAGGCCGAGCGGGGCTGGAGAGCCGCGCACAATGCTGGGCGCCGGCACCACGCGCAAGGGTGGGGGATCGAGGCAGGCAGGGGGGGAGAAGGGTGGCTTTTAAGGACACCTCGGCCTTCTACATTAAAAAAATAACTTAATATATTAATGGCCCTTCAGCCTCGCTGTTGTGTGGAGCAGGGATGCTTGCACCTACCCAGGGAGATTTGTAACAACATCCTCATCCTTGGTGGTGCCAGTAACAGTCTCGGTGTGGTCCCACCGGCTTGTGGCCGACATGGGAGCCCTCTGTGCCAGGTGGAACATGTACCCAGAGACAACTGGAAGGCACCACCCTTTGCCCAAAGCCTGTTGAAGATTTTATAGCCCTTCATAATGGTAAAATCCAACAGGCTGTGAAGCATCAGGAGAGTGGCCTGAAACGTGGTTAAAATGTCTCTGGAGCAGAGGGCAGCTGAGCTCCACTCTGGAGGGGGTGCAGCCTCCCTGCCCACCATCACACCCTGCCAGGGACACCCGTGCCCGTCAAAGTCACCCTTCCCTTCCAAAGTCACCTGTCCCTTCCAAAGTCACCCTTCCCTTCCAAAGTCACCTGTCCTTTCCAAAGTCACCCTTCCCTTCCAAAGTCACCCTTCCCTTCCAAAGTCACCCATCCCTTCCAAAGTCACCCTTCCCTTCCAAAGTCACCCTTCCCTTCCAAAGTCACTTGTCCCTTCCAAAGTCACCTGTCCCTTCCAAAGTCACCCTTCCCTTCCAAAGTCACCCATCCCTTCCAAAGTCACTCATCCTTTCCAAAGTCACCTGTCCTTTCCAAAGTCACCTGTCCCTTCCAAAGTCACTCATCCTTTCCAAAGTCACCTGTCCTTTCCAAAGTCACCTGTCCCTTCCAANTCCCTTCCAAAGTCACCCATCCCTTCCAAAGTCACCTGTCCTTTCCAAAGTCACCTGTCCCTTCCAAAGTCACCCATCCCTTCCAAAGTCACCTGTGCTTTCCAAGGTCACCTGTCCCTTCCAAAGTCACCCGCTCCTTCCAAAGTCTCCTGTCTCTTCCAAAGTCTCCTGTCCCTTCCAAAGGCCTCCAGGGCACCGGATGGGCAATAAAAAACACACACTTCTCTTGTTCTGGGCAGCTTGCAGCTGGAGCAAGGACCCAGCCGAATCTCTGGGAATACTAGCATTTTTGAAGACCTCTAAAACCCCTTTTTTATTTTTTTAAATTATTATTATTATTATTATTTCCCCCTCTTGTCTTAAAGAAAGGCAAAAGTATTTGGGATTTATGTCTCCACTGCTGGAGTGGCTTTGCTGCCCGAGGTGCAGGATGCTGCTGAGCAGGGACAGTGAAAGACATTATTTATCTTTAAAAAGTGAAAACTCCCCACACTTGTTCTTCTTTTGTTTTAATCACAGTCTGAAAATTTCAACCAGCTTCAGAACTGGTTACATTTTTTGCACCCAATAGTCTCAAGGATTGGTTTGCAATTAAAACTAGTTTTGAGCAGGATTGACCCCCATTTAAAAAACACTTGTTCAGTCACAGACCTGACATCTCGTATTTCTGTGTACACATTGAATAAGTCCCAAAACACAAACTCTTATTTTTATACTTTTTCATTTAGTGGTTCAATATTTTTTTTTCTCCAAGAAAAAAAACCAGGAGCACTAAGAAAATGTTTAGTCCACAATAAAGAACCAATCCAAATTCCTAAGAATAATAGGAAATACCCGGGGATGATGCTACACAAAGGAGCTAAATTGGTTCCCACCAGCTCAGGACCCTGTAAAAGCCTTGTTAAGAATTTTTTTTTTTTAATGTGGACATTTGAAATTGTAATTCGAAATATGGTATTTTACCTAAATGATTTCTGATTAAATGCGGGCATTTTAGTGCATTCCAACATTTCTCAAATATTGTTCGTTCTATAAATGCACAAACATTAGCAGAATAAGAGCATGACTAAAATACTTTATTTTTTAAAATTTTATTTCTGAAGGTAAATGATCATCGCGATTTATGCCCCCAGCAGAAAAGTTAGGGGTTTTTTTTTCGTTTGCTAAATTAAGAAGCAAAGTGGGAGAATTACATTTAGTAACTGGCTTAAAACGGGATCCTGCTTGACCCGACAAATCCCGGGTAACAAGACGGCTTTGTCTGAGCGTGTGGCAGGCGAGATTTCACACTTCCTCCGGCACAGAGCTGGGAGCAGACCCAGAAACACACGATATTCCCCCAAACTTCCCCTCCTGGGTTTTAGGGGACATAATTCGACTTCAACGACTTTTAGAGGGGAAAAAAAAAATTAAATATGAACTGGATCAATTTAAAGAAGGTTTTTTTTTTGCCGATTTGCCGGGGTGGAAACTTGAGAGGAGAAAAGGCAGAAAACGAAGCTGAAGTTTGGCGGGGAAGGACTGGGGAGATTTGGGGGGTTTGGGGGACTTTCCCAGGCCCCCTCCCCCGTGGGCAGCGCTGAGTCCTGCCCAGCGAGGGGGGAGCTCAGAGGGAGCGAATCCCACCCGGGACAGCGCGGGGAGGATCCTCCGTGGGAAAGAAATGCTTTTAAAAAGGAGGAAAAAAAGAAATACCAGTGGGTTTTTGAAAAGGAGGGACCGCGGGCCGGGCCCCGGGTCCGCCACTGCCCCCGCCTCAAACGACCCTTTTCTGCAGATTTTGGGGTTTTACCCGGGTTAAAACAACTCCGTTCCTGCGAGTTTGACGCGGATCTTTTCGCTGCGGGCAGAACTCTGTTTGCAAACGAATTATTCGCCCTGTTGCGAGGCGGCTGCACCCGTGTGCCCCCATCCCCGGCTCTGAACCCCCATCCCCGGCTCTGAACCCCCATCCCCGGCTCTTCCTCTCCTCGGGACCCCCCCAGCAGCCCCCAAAAAGGGGAGAGCAGCCAACTTTTGTGTCCTTTGTTATTTCTATTTGTTGTGTTTACCTCGCTGATAATCTGGGGATACTCTGATCAACTGCGCATCAACTAATTTAATTAAAAAAAGCTTATTTTATAATCTGATTCGGGAGGGGGAAATCTCCATTTATGATTTTTTCCCCCCTGCCTGCTGGACGCGATCATTATTCTTGCATTTTCTAATGAAATGCAAGATTACAAATTAATTGAATTGCTTCCCCCCCCCCCCCCCCCTC
>VYXB01009199.1:274383-298115 GCA_013397135.1 Pachyramphus minor | reverse complement strand
CCCCCCCCCCCGCTTCAGTCTGTCATCTCTGGTAAATTTGGGGGTAATCGTAAATAAATTGCAAATATCCACAGCGAGCGTGGAGAGGGTTTTTGGTTCGGTTTATGTTGAGAAACTCGGGGACGGGGCTGGTTTGGGGCAATGCTTGGACAAATCCCTGCGTGGAGTGTCCCGTCGGGGCCCCACATGTTCCCCCACTCTCCCTCCCCATCGCTTCTGGGGAGAGAAGTTCTGGGACACAGCAAGAAAAAACACCACGGGAACAAAAAAAAATGAGGTTTGAAGAGCTGGGACTTGGAAAACGAGCCTTTTTTTCTTTATAAAAACCACAAACCCACGGATTTTAGCCGATTACGCAAAAGAGACCTGCAGGAGCTTCCAAAGTGCCCCAAAAGCTGCGTCCCCGCCCCGAGCGGAGCCGGAGCAGCGCGGGGGTCCCGCAGCTCCTTCCTGCCCCGGCTCCATCCGTCACCCAGAGGCTGCGTCCGAGCTGCAACCCCCCAAAAAAACTTGCAGTCTACTAATAAAAGAATAAAATAAAACTTATTCCCCTCGTGAACAATCAGTTCGTCAAGTTACAGCTGGAAATCCCGGGAAATAATAGATGATTTATGTAGTTTCAGCTTTCCCCTTGATCCTCTAATATGAATTTCATTGATTTTAATGATTTTTTTTTTGCATACCTAAAAGCAGGTCCTGTGTTTATAATCATAGGGATTAAATATCGAGGTATTATTATTGTTATTATTATTAATAATAATAATATTGTCATTATTATAATTATTTACAGGACAGTTCTGTCAGAAAACACTGCAACTAGATTGGTTTGGGTTTGGTTTTGTTTTTTACAAAAATCCTTCGAATTTGTCCTTTTTACCTGCTGGCACATTCAGTCACTATTTGATGAGATTTATTGTAAACAGAACACCAACTAGCACATTTTATATCATATAAATAATTATTATATCTGATGGAAAGTTGTTCCTCCACAACACAACCCGTCGCTGAGGTGGGTGTGAGGGTTTTCCTCCCGGGTGTGGACGTGGACACTCCCCACACTCGGGTCAGAAGATTTGGGATTTATCCCTGACTTGTGTCATTCACCCACGTGCGAACGACTTTTCACCTTTAACCAAAAAACGAGGCGTTCCAGGGTAGAAAATCCCCTCACAAATGCACAAACTGCTGCTATTATTGCTGCTGCCTCCCCTGCACCCTCCTGTTTTCGCTCTTCTCTCTGCAAACAGCAGAAAAAGGAGTTTTCTCACAGGTGCGTCCCCCCCGGGCACCCGGAGCCCCTCCTGCATCCCGCTGCCCCCCGGCTCTCCAGGAGCAAACCCCGCAAAGGCTCTTCGCCCTCTCTCCCCCCTCTCTGCTGGAGCCTAAACCCGATTTCTCCTGGGGCCAATGCACAGATTTTAGAGAGAGGGGAAAAAAAATAAATAAATTAGATATTCCAGGTCCTGCTCTGCCGGGGATTTCCCAGCTCTGGGATGGGGAGAGCATCCTCCCAGTGGGGCCGTTTTACAACACAAAAGTCTTAGAGTCCTTACAAATTACACTGAATATTTGTTTTTAAAATAAAAGGGTCCCACTGGAACTGAAAAATCAGCAAGTGGCATTTAGGGGAGCACTAGAAAGGCAACGTCTCCAACATCTCTAGTAAATTAAACATGGATTTTAATGTTTCCTTCAGAAGGTGGAAACTTTCTTTAACCTGAAAAAAAACCCCAACAGTGACTTTCAAAGTCATTGCTCTGAGCTCAGCTCAAGGCTCAGCGCTGCTCCTCAAAGCAAGCGCCACATTTTCCCCTAAAAATAATTTTTTAAAAGCCCAGACTGAAGAACTCCCTGGCTCAGCCTGAACCCTCTTCTCCCTCTCCATAAATGCTGCATCTCAAGGACAACATTTCACCTGGCGGCAAATGGTGGTTTGGGAGCAGTTCCCCATGTTCAGAGAGGAAAATCTGAGACCAACATCCCTCTGAAACCACAGCAACACCCAACACCACGTTATTGTTCTCCTTGGGAGCAGACGGGAATATTTCTCTGCTGTCCCTTATTATCCATGTGTTGGTCCCCTTTCCTTCCCAATCCCCCTTTAGAAAGGAAATAAAAATCCCTTCTCATTTGGAAGATGATGAAGTCGCACACACGTGTCCTTTTATCATATATAAACAATTTCTGATAACGCTGTCAAGGATTTTCATTTCACCTTCTGCTGCAGGAGCAGCCCAGGCCTGATCCTTCCCTGACAAAACCAGCACTTTTTAGTGCACGAGGCACTAAACAACGAGGAATTTGGGATATGTGCACCTGCCCTGGCATCAAGGGAGGTCTCCATGAAGGGACTGGGAATTCGATGTCTCTGGCTGCAGCAGCTCTGCAGGACTGGTGGGAGGCAGCACTGAAACCTCAGCAGGGGAATGGAGAAAGCCAAAATAACTACAATTTACACCAAACACTGCTCTGACCAGGGTGGTGCTTAACGGGATATTTCACAGGGATCAGTTTAACATTCTCTATGTGGGCTCCCTCCTCCCTGCAGCACTCCTGTTCCAGCAGCAGTTATGGGATTTAGCACACAAGGGTTTCTAAGAGCACTGATCCTATTAAACTTCTGCAAACAGGAAGGGTGATGCCGACGGCTGCGGGGCCGAGGAGAGGGGACAGTCCAGCCCCAGTGACCCCACATCCCCGGGGAAGATGATGGGCACAGGCAGTAAGTTTGGAGGAGCCTTTTCTTTCTTTCTCCATGTTCACCCCACTGATCTGTCCCAGACCCGCTGCTGGGACCCCCCTGCCCACAGACTGGGGTCTGAATTCCCATGGAGGTCCCAAGGCTCCGCTGAGGGAGAGGCATGAGCAGGGCCAGGGGGTGGGATGAGGGGTTGGATGGTGATCCTCAACCCCCAGGCCCATCCACGCTGCTTCTCTCTTGGCTTTGCCACCACCAGGCAGGGACAGGGGGTCACCTTCCTGAGCCAAACCAGCCTCACAGGGAGGGCAGTGCCCATTCCTGGGCACCAACCCCTCAGGGCCCATCCCTGCCTCTGCCTTCCCTCAAGGACACAGCAGCAAAATCCCCCCATACCCCAGACACACAACAGGGCAACCTCCACTAACCACCCTTGGAAAACCCCAAATCCCAACAGGAGTTATTTGGGTGCTGCCACCACCCTGGAGCCCCAGCAAAGCCAATCTCTTCCCACTAAAACCCACCAGTGCTTCCCAGTGCCAGCAGAAAGCAGGCGCCCTGGCACACACTGTGGAGAAAAGAGGGCAGCAGCTGCCAGGCAGCACCAGAGCCATGACAATTATTGGGGGGGTCGATGGGGGCAGCTGGCTAGTGAGTTTTGTTTTGTTTTGTTTTGTTGTTTTTTTTTTTTTAATTCATCTTCCTTTAAATAAGATTGTTCCAATTAACAAAGCGCTCGCCCAGAACAGGTTTCGGAGGAGAGGAGCAGGCGCGGGATGCGACAGCCCCCCACACAAACAGCCTAAAAAAAGAGGGACCCAAATATATCCACCCGTGTCTGTCTCTCGCTCCAGCTGATCCACGAGCCCGGCGTGGGGGCCGTGGGGTGGGATTTGGGATTTCACCTGCGCAGGGACCCGGCTCCGTGGGGCGATGCCCGGGATGGCTCCAGCCCCGCATCCCTCTCCTATCCCGGCTCCACGTACCTGCTGCTGCACAACAGCCCTTTGTCTCCCAGCCCTGTGGCGGGAGTGCCCCGCGTTTTAGTGCCATTAACGTCCAGAAAATAAATGGAAAATAAACACTCTCTTCACAGCTGAATCGCCACATCCTCCCCCCCCTCTTCCTCCCATTAATACAACATTGAGCCACTGACAAATATTCCCTTTAAAAATGCCAGTACACTTGGAAAGGGATTTGTTTTCATTTAGGGGAGATGGGTAATTTTTGCCTTAATAAATATTTTTCCTCATTTACGCTGGAATAGGAAATTTATGAGGGGTCATTGGATCTCGGAGCCGCGGCAGCAGCAGCAGCGGCTGCAGATTCCCGTGCCGGGACTATCACAATGAGGCATCGCCGCTCTGTGCCACAATTTTGAGCCTTTGAAGACCAGCTGAACTCTGTGATGCTTAACTCGACCATTTATTAATATTTCATCGTATCTAAACATTAAATTTTTTTAATTATCTCACCTATGGAGCACAGGGAGCTGCATAGCAACTGGCTATGCTCAGATCTGGTCAAAACATTAATTTTTTGTGGGGATGTTTTTGCAATATTTTTGCCAAATGTTAACCAGGACTCCATAGATATTTCATGACCAAAAAAAAAAAAATTGGTTTACTCAAAGAATTTTTCTGATTTAAGTACAAGAAACTATTGGTTTTTGCTGGACAAAAGTTTAAAAGAATTCCCGTGTTCCATTAAAAAAAAATTAACAGACATCCCTCCCCTTCTCCTCTATGGCACGTTTTTCCAAAATTATTTGCAGGAGAAGGCAGGGATCCTCTGCCCCGCTCAAAATGAGTGATCTCAGCAATTCCAACAAGATTCCCAAAGCAGCCTTCCCACAGCTGGAGCTGCTCTCTGCAGAGCACAGTGCTCCCTTCTCACTGATAGAGCCAGAACAAGGAAAATAAATGTATTTTACAGAAATGTTTGGGTTGGGAAAGATCTTTAAGATCATGAGTGCAACCATTAAAAGTTGGAAGGTGTTGGAGTCCTTGCTGACAGCCCCGGGCACTGCCCACCCTCAGGAGCTCCCGAGCAGCCCAGGGATGAGGGGAAGGAGCAGCTCAGGGGTTTCGCAGCCGGTGGAGCACAGGGATAACGCTCATCCCACGGGATGTGGGGAGGGCCGGGATCTGCAGCCAGCACAGCCCCACTGCCCACCCCACACCACAGCCCAAGAGCAAATCCTGTTTAGACCGTTTAACCAAGATTTTAAGTCGCAAATTGCTGATCATTTTAACCCTTTACATTCTCTCTCATCACTCTGCTGCAGCCCAGGAGCTGCTGAGTGCAGAGCAGACCCAGCAAGGGAGACTCTGCTCCCCAGCCCATGTCTCGACTGAGGGCATTACTGCCCATCTTACCCTGTGTCTGAGCCTGGCCCACTGCCACACCAGCCTGGCACCTGGGGGGTTGTTTTCTCCTGGTATTTGGGTTTTTCCCCCTCATTTTCCGTAGCTCCTCTCAGTGGCAACATGGAGCTGCACTGCAGTTCCAGGGCCAGTGCCAGTAGAGGCCCCCGGAGCCACCCTCAGCCCTGCCTGGTGCTCCCAGCTGCTCCATCACCTCCCCAATCCCCAAAGTGCTCCCGACTCTGTCACCCTTACTGGGAGTCCAGCATCAGGAGGGCTCAGGGAGTTGGCTGGTTTAGCACAGCACAAGGATCTGACTCTGATTCCTCCTCGGTGAGGCAAAGCCACCACTTCTGCTCTGTTCCCCCTCTTTTCATGAACCTCTTGTCATCAGCCAAAGGGCTCAAATATTAGGGCAGGGGAAAGCACAGCCCCATCTGGTTTCCACCTGATTTTCCAGGGGAGAAAGCAAGACAATTATGCTTTTAAAAAATAACCCTTTCTCTGCGCTGAGTCAAGCCTTTGGCCAGAAGAGCTCAAAGAGCACAGGGCTTTCCTCCTGGGAGCTGCTCTTTGCCTTCTGGGGTTGGTTTGTTTGCAGCTTTTACCTCCTCCGTGCCCAGTTTTGGTTTGGGTTCTTTTGGGGGCTGGGGGAGGACACACTGCTCCTGCTGGGGCAGGTAAATGAGCCTCCTCTGCTCTCCTTGGGTGCCCAAAACAGGCAGGAAATGGGAGCAGCCTCATCCCAGCCCTTTCACCCCAAACCCTGCAGCAGTGCTCACCCCAGGAGGGCTCTCAGTGGGAACACCAGGGAGTGGCTCTTTGGGGAACTTCAGTTACCCATTGGAGAACGAGCCCCAAATCCTTCAGGAATCTGGAGATTCCCTGAGCTGCTCAGCTTTTCCCCAGACTTTGCCAGAAGCAGAGGGGAAACACCACACCCTGCACCCCTGGGGTGAGCCACACGTCCCAGGTGGGATGGAGGAGGGAGGTGGCAAGAGACAGCCCAGAACTCAGCACTGAAAACACCTGGGTTTGCAAAAAAGCACCAGAAACGTGGCCAGACCTCAGCACCCAGGGGAGCCCAGCACCATCCTGGCTTTGGCTGTGTCAGCTGAGGGATCTGAGTCAGGGGGGGAACAATCCTTCAGTCCTTCACTGGGACTGACAAGCTCCTCTCTCCAAGTGTGCACAAACTGAAGCTGTTGGGGGCATCACCGTGAGAGGCTCAGTGGGTGGAGCTGACTGGACATTTTCCTGCTGGAAAACGACATCAAAAGCAAGATGTCACACCTAAACACGGTCCATTTCTACAAAGAGTTTGTTTTGAAAGAGAAATAGGGAGGGGAGAAGCACTGAAACGAGATCAACACATTTTGCTTTGGGTTTTTCAAGAAGGAACACTGAGCTTTTTTTTTTTTTAAAAAAAATCCACTTTTCATTTTAATATTTCACATTATGGAGTCTAAAGTAATTTACTTTGCAATTTCAGTCTGAGAAAAACATTGAAGTTTCATCTCTTGTTCTTCCTCAGAAGTGGAAGAAAGGGGGAAGGAGAAGGGAAGAAAAACCTCAAGTATTGGCAATGAATTTAAAACATCCTCTTCCCCTTCCTGCTGTCTTAATGAGATCAGCCCTGAATCCAGAGGAACCCTGCTCAGGAAAAACCTCATTCGAAATGTTTTCCAACAGCAAAAGGTGAGGGATGGAAATGCCCATGGGAAATGAGCACGTTGGAGAACACTTTTTTGGTGGGGGAGAGGGAGTTTTGGCGAGGATGAGGATGAGAAGGTCCCCAGGGATGGGGAAAGGGACCATCTGGAACGACCTGTAGAGCAACATCACAGGGAGCAGCACCAGATGAAGAGTGTGGAGGCTGCACTGAACCCCCTCCCCATTTCAGTGGGAGCAGCCCCGAATCATCCCACCAAAACCAGCCCAGGATTCACCCCAAGAGTGACTCTTCTGTCCCTGGCTGCAGCAAGGAGAACATGCTCCAGGCCTTGGTCCCAGGGAGCTGGTGCTGCCAGAATAGGCAGCTTTGCTCTGGGAAAACAATTCAACATCTTTCCATGACAAAAAAATAAAGAATCATCTGGAGGAAACACAGCAGCAAAGAGCTCCTGGATGAAGTCAAACAGCAACTCAACCTGCAGCTGCTGGAGAGGCAGGGGCTGCTCCAGCCACTCCCTTGAAGGAAGGTGCCAAGAGATGGTGGAGATCTGTGGCAAAATTGTGCCAAGGTGGGTGATGAGGAGCCCTGCTCAGGCTGCTGCATCCCCCAGGGCAGCGCTGGGGCTCCCTGTGCCACCATCAGCACCTCCTGCCAGGGGAAAGCAGCGGGACAAGGGGGCTCTGGGTCCTCCCTGCTGAGCACTCTGCACACCCCCAGTACCAGCCACACCTGGGACAAGCGGAGGAAGAAGCCCCACCAACCCTCAGAGTTGCTCCTGTTTTCGGCAAACACTTCCAACCACGGGGAATAAAACAGGACAGAGCTGCAGGGATGGGCAGCTCCTGGCAGACACAATGCCCTGCTCCTCCTCTCCATCCCTCTCTCCAGCACCTGCCTGGGGGCAGTGCTGCCTCCTGCTCTCCCGTGGCAGATTTTCAGCCTCCACAATGGCGCAGGCCCCGGTGCCGGGGCGATGCCAGGCACATCCCTGCCGCCCCTTTTGTCTGAGGGCATTAAAACCCCAGAAACGTTGGGGTGGCGGTGGGGGACCGGGGGCTGTCAGTGTGTGATGAGTGGCTGTGCAGCGTTACCCGTCTGGCACCGGTGCCCCTCACCACAAATGCCATTGGCACAGCTCTGCACAAACAGCTTTTCAGGGCTCGCCTGGTTCTCCCGGCTGCCATAGAAACCCCTGTTCAGCTGAAAGTATATTAAAGGGTGGTGCTGGCCCTGGCGCTGAATTCATCACATTGTATTCCCCCAGAAAAAAAAAGAGAGAGAAGAAAGGCCACCCCTTTGTGCCTCTGCCTTCGCTTTCTCTGTCCGAGGGACATGGGTGCTCTCTGGTTCATTTGGAACTCGCATCCCCCCTCCCCACCCGTGGCACAGCCTGGGAAGGACCCCTGTGCCCCTCTGTTGGGCCTCCTCACCCTCCATCACCCCAAACACCACCAAGGCAACACCAAAAGGCTCCACAGAATAATTAAAAGAGGCAGATATGAGAAAATATGGGGGGTAAATACCTCCCTAATCTTCTCCATCCTTCCTGCCCAGCACTGCAGGCAGCCATGGGACAGAGCTGGAGCTGCAGCCAATGGGTCCCCCCGGGGTTTTTTGGGAGGCAGAGGTGTATTTGGGCACACACATCCCTTTCCTTACAGAACCAGGTGGAACAGGAAGTTCCCAGCTTGAACAGCAGCAAAAATACAATGGAATATATCTCAACTACAGACGAAATTAGAGATTTGAAGGGGAATAAACCTGATTTTCCCCAGCTGCCCAGCGAGCTCACCCCCTCAACACAGGCAAGGACCCGGTTCCAAAGGTCCTTGCCAAAGGTTCCAAAGGTTCCTGGTTCCTCCCTGAGCTGTGCCGAGCAGCTCCTCCCGCCCTCAGCAGCCCAGGAGGGACCTCGGGGCAGAAGGAGGTAATTTAGTCATTTCAGGCGCGAGCTGGGAGTCACCAATTCAAGCAGATTTCATGCCCTGCCACTGGCCGTATCTCTCTATCAGGGTGGCCACCAGAGCTCTCACAGCAGCACCCCTGGTCCATGTCCAGCCTGCTCTGCACAGCCGAGCCCTTGTCCCAAGGACCCGAGGAGCTTCAGGACACTCCAGATTTACACTGACAGGTCAAAAGTCCAACTGTGTTAGTCCAAACCCAGCTCTCCGGGGTTATAACCTGTGTTTTCACTTCTAGAGAGAGAAAACTTCCCTTTTTCGTGCAGAATTCGCTCAGGGTTTGTAACAAATTCTCCTGCAGTGTCACCATGTCCCATTCCACCCTCCCCCCACCCAGGATTTAAGTTTGTTGGATAATTCCTCCCCAAGCTTCCCATTTCAGCAAAAAGGATCAATTTTGCCCAAATGGCCTTTGTTTTTAGCCAGAACAGTCCTCAACCCTACACTGACCTTACTTCTCATGGCTCACACCAGCCCCCAGAGAGGTGCCTGAGCTCAGCCACTGCCTCAAATCTGTGAAAGTATTGCTGAAATTTAAAAAAACCCCAAAAAACAAAACCCAAAAAACCTCGCACCAATTTAATTTTTAAACCATTTATTTTACCTCCACCGACAATAAAAGCAGAAAGGATCAAAGCCAGGCCCTTTTGTGGCTCAGGGTGCCCCCTCCATCAGAGGGCTTTGTTCGAAACCCCCTCAAAGAAACTCTCATTTTGGTCAAGAGCCAATTATAAAAATTGGGTCGGGGGTTTGCTTTGCTTTAGAGGTGCAAAATTGTCATCACATCTGTAAAGCTACCAAATGGCCCTGCACAGGCTGTGCATGAGGCAGAGGGAGGGGAGGGGACGGTTGGAGGGGATGGTTGGAGAGGACACGTCTCTCACAGGCTGGTGCAGGAAGGCATTTTCTCAGCCCTCTGTCCTCATCCCTCCTGCACAGCAGCATTTCCCCTTCCCCTGCCACAGGTCCTGGGTTGGGTCCCCAGGAGCACAGTGTGGGCTTTGCTCACCTCCAAGAGCTCAGCTGATCCCCACAGGTACCTGAGCCCACACAGCCCCCAGGGCCCAGCAGCAGCACCAGGGAATCACCTGATCCAGGTGCAGCATTCCTGGGAAGAGTGACCCGGAGCCATCCCCTCCGGGCCCACACGGGCAGGGACAGCCGGGGGTCTGCTCCGAGGTGTCCCCACACCAGGACCAGCCTTGCTGCCAGGGTGCCCCTGCCCCAAACGGTTTGTTAAGGTGCCCCACACCCACCAAACCCACCCCAGAAACCAGCCGAGGGCAGCGCTGGGTGTCCCCCCGGCTCGGGCCCATTCCCGCACATCGGGCCCGCTCCACGTCACTGTGGGGGGACCCTGCCACGCTCGTCTGGCCGCTCTCCGCCCATCTGCATCACAAAAGCCCCATTCTTGCGAACTTGGGCGACCTCCCGACCTCGCCAGCTCGGGGAGTGAATGGCTTTAGTCTGCCACGACCATCATGTCACTTTGATTAGTGCGTGAATAAACTCTCAATCCCGGGCTGGGGGAGGCGGGAGCCGCGCTGGATCGCGGGGCCGGAGCTCGCGGTCCCACAGCCGGGGATGGTCACAGGGGTCCCACCACCACCCAGAGAGCCCCTCTGCCACCCCAGCCATGCCCACCCCCCTGCCCTGGGTGCCCTGAGTCCCACCTCAGTGCCCGGGGGGGACCCCAACCCCTTCCCACCACTGCTGCCTGCCCACAGGACCTCGATGTTGAGCAGAGCAGCCGAAATTAAAGGTTTAAGGATGCACAGGGCAATACTGAGTTTCCCATATTACTTCAGTGCCCGAAACTCACGCAGCAGCACCAAAAGCATCAATGGAAGCTCCCTGTACAAGCACTGTTGGAGCAGACTGGCTTGGATCCAGCCAAAGGTCCCCTCAGCCCCTGGAAGGGTCTGCAAAGGGCCTTCCAAAACATTGGACTCTTCCCAAATTGCACAGGGAAAGAGCAGCGAGGCAGCCACCTCTCCCCAGGCTGGGGCAGCATCTCTGGAGCACACAGATCCATGTGAGGCTGTGACAGCTGGGTGCCACCCACCCAAAGGAGGGGTGGGTGCTGTGGGGACAACTGGGTGCCCTAAGGATGCTTCGAGCTTGCTCAGGTCCAGTGGACACATCCAAGTCTGCAGAGGTGGCCACACTCTCCTCCACCACTCCCAGCTTCACCTAAAAATCCAGCGTCACCTGGGGGATCAAAAAGCTCCATAAGAGCTGAGAACAAGCTTTTGGACAAGCAAAAATTTGTCCTTTTGGGGGAAAACTGGGGGGATCTTGTCTTTCAGGAGCTCCTGAAGTACACCTCAATTCACAAGCCAGCCTGCAGTACGTAACAAATCTCAAACATCTGCTTTTGAGGAAAAGCTGAACTCCTGCACATCCCTCCCACTCACTGCACTCACTACAACATCCAATAAACCCTGAGTTGCTCAACACCCATCAAACCTGCCAAAATATCCCCATCTTCAGTCTGAAAATTCCAGATCTGTAGGAAAGGGTTAGGAAGACAGTAAATTAGGCCCTGCACGAAGGGCTCTACATGGGAAGCTAATGACCTTTTGTCTCTCCTGTCTGCAGACGGGCCTCATTTGCATGGATGCAGTTGGAATAATCTCGCCCATATTTCAAGCGTGTGGCTGCATCCCCGTGTGCTCCTCCAGAGAGGTTCCCTCCCGCTGTGCCTGCCATTATCCTGGTGCAGCCACTTCAGGCTGCCTTTAAAGCCACCTAGACACCAGCCAGGCTTCTCCAGCCCCACGGGAGCCTCTCCCCGAGGAAGAGAAAGGGAGGTTTGGGGCCCCACATGTGACAAAAGTGAGAAGCCCTGATGGGTCATTCCTGGGGGTCACTCTGGGCTGTGAGACCCCGACAGCACTGCCCACACCTCAGCTCTGGGGAGCATCCCTGGGCTTTGGGGGAGCTGCTCCAGTAACAACCCCCTGTCCCTCTCTGGGAATCAAGATTTTGGGTTGATCTAAGGTTTATGGAGCCCAAGTGTTTTACCAGATAACTGTGCTGCAAGCTGAAGCCCTGGAATGCCCTTTCTTCAGTGCTTTCAGGATGTTTTTGAAGCAATTCTAAAAGTTGCAGGTTAAAAATGTCGGAAGTGGAAAATCTGGATGTCACTCGAGGTCTCTCCTCACATCTCACTCCTCATGTTGCTCCTCCTCAAAGCTTGTAGGTGTTTCAGAGATGGTTCAACAGCCTGAGGAGGAGCTGTGAGCCTGACAGGGGCCAGCTGATGTTACTGGGGCCAGATCAGCTTCTTGCAATGTCCGCAAACCCCCACTCAGGGTGAGGGGCAGCAAGGTGACTGCTCTGGCAGAGTTCCCTTCCCCAGCAGAACCATCTGGTCCCCCTTGGCTTCACCCTGTCCAGCCTCACCCACATGCCCCACAGAGATGCCCAGAGCAGGATTAGCCCCAGTTCAGATCAATCCAGATTGCAAAGCCAGAGCAAAGCAATCCAGGTCCCCTGGAGAACTCTCTCTGTGCCAGCACCACAAAACGCTGAGCACCGGTGTCCCCCCACCTCCTTCTCAGCCCTTTCCAAGAATTCTAGTATTGAAACCAAAATCTCTCTCATTTGTGCTCACACCCCGCTCCCCTGAGCCCCAGGAGCTGCTCTGAGCCCCTCTCCCTGCCCAGGATCGGCTCCGTCGACAATGAACCTCCCGGCCGGGAGCTGGGAAGGCAGAGCCGCGGCAAACACAAACCCTCAGACAGGCAGAGCTGTCAATCCGGCCCCGATCTCTCAAAAGATTGATTAAGGACAAAAAAAAACAAACAAAAGAGAAAAGAGAACTTATGGACATGAGCTGAGAGGCGGGGAAAGAGGGGAGGGGAAATGAGCCGGGCCAAGTTAAAATTCCGACAGAGAAGTTGCAGCTGAACTATAGAGTCTAGACAAGCATTCACAGCCCCGGCCCCGATTGTTATAGAGCCTCTATTGTCTTAATTAACCATTTTAGCTGCAATGGAAGCAGACAAACCTTTTCTTCTCCATCCCACCCCTCCTCTGCTGCACACTCATGCAGACAAACACCACCGAGTCAAGTGCTTTGATTTAAAAACCCCTCAGCATATCCACACACACCTTCTTTCGAGGCAGAGCTTTGCAAGGTTCGTTGAGAAAATCACTCGCCAAACAAGCGAGGGGAGAGGGGCGAGCTGGGGGTGGGGAAAAAAGAAATGCAAATCCTGACGCAACATGAATGGGAACAAATGGGTTGATTCTTTTAATCTCCTAATGTGCTTAATAAAGCATTATTGCAATGCAAATTTTATTTTAATGCTGTACATATTTTATTTGACATGCTGGTAATTTTAGTTGGCTGAACAATCCACTGCTTTGTTTTACTGAGTTATTTCTGTTTGGGGGGGGATATTTTTGAGGGTGTCATGGGACTTCTGCCAGTCCATACCCCCTGGGAATCTCTGCAGCACTCTCTTCAGAGGATTAAGCTAAAATAAATAAATAAATAAATAAATAAGAGGGCCAAATTCTCCTCTCATGACCCCGGTAGAAAGGCAGGAGCAATCCAGAAGCACATCTTTCCCCCCTCTCTGAACCCTCATGAGCCCCACAGACTCTCTTTACTCGTCCCACACTGCCCTGCTCTAATTCCATCCCATTGGCACTGATTTAATGGGCTTAGTGGGAAAAGCCTGACCAGCAAAGCAGGTGGTTCCCCTGCTGAGGACACCATGTGAGGCTCTGCCCTGGGTGCCCAGGGGAAGTGCTTCAGTGCAGAGCCCTGTCCTGAGATGCTCCAGCCCAAACCAAGGCCGGGGAAGAGGTTTCCATTTCTGCATCCAGCCTTCTCCAGGGTGGGTTTGGGATTTGCCTGCTCAGGAGGGTCACTGCCCCTTCAGAGGGGGTTTGCATGAGGCATTCCCAGTCCCTGGCTCGTGGTGTTGTGAATTTTGTCCTTCCCTCACCTAAAGCCCAGACTTGGCATCTCTGCAGAGACACTGGCACTGCACCAGCTTCCCCTAAAGAAACCAGGGGGCACAAACCTTTGGAGAGTGAACCTTGCCCTGAGTGTGGGGGGGAATCTGCTTCATTTTGTGCCAGTGTGTCAAGGTACAAACCTGATTGCCAAAGAAAGAAATTAGTGACAATTATAATCACCGTGCTGGGCTGCAGCTCTAATGGAAAACTGTCACTGTGGAGGATAAATGCAGCTCAGGAGCTCTGTGACACAAACAGGGACGTGTGTGAGTGTGCAGGTCTGTGAGTGCTCCCCAGTGCACTCAGAAAGGGTGTTTTTCAGGACAGAGAGGAACATCAAACTGCTTCTCACACATCAGAAGAAGCTTATATTTTATATAAGGAAGAAGAATTTTACAGTGAGGGTGATGAGGCACTGGCAGAGGTTGTCCAGAGCAGCTGTGGCTGCCCCACCCCTGGAAGTGCCCAAGGCCAGGTTGGACGGGGCCTGGAGCCACCTGATCGAGTGGAAGGTGTCCCTGCCCCTGGCAGGGAGTTGGAATGAAGTGAGTTTTAAGGTCCCTTCCATCCCCAAAACAGTCTGTAACTTTATGTAGGGAACCCAGGGGCTGCTCTGCTCCACCAGGAGATGAGCTGAAATCAGGGAAAAACCACGTGAAACACGTCAGGAGACAAGAAGTGCAGGTGGAGAAGCACAGAGGAGAGATGCAAAAGCCTTTATTGAACACACTTGTGGGGTCCTGGAGCTGGAGGTCCCCACAGCAGAGTCTGCAGCCCCTTCCTGTTTCACTGAACTCCTCCTGCCACAACATCTCACCATCTGCTGGGGATGGGTCCTCTGACAGGGGGGAGGGAAGGGAGCCTGAACTTCTGCAGTGCAGAGGGAGCATTCCTTGCTGCAAGCCTGGAAATCCAGCCCCCAAATCTGTGTGGCTGCAGATTTAGGAGCAGGCAGGAAGCTCTCCCTGTCCTCTCTCAGGCCTATGAGTGAGCAAGACTTTGCAGCAGATGTGGAACCCAGAGACACAAAGCATCATCCTGTCACCTCTGGGGAGCAGGGACCCCTCTGCCATCAGCTTTAGCAGTTCAGAGATGGTGTCAGGAAGCCTTTCAGTGGCTGATCACCACCAGGAATGGCTGCAGGGAGGTTTAAGGGGATTAACATGATCCAGGAGCTACTTCTAAGATGGTCTGCAGCACAAGAAGGGCCTAGCAGGGACCCTTGGCCTCATCGAGGGAGCACGGAGTCTGCAGGTCAAAAGAGGTCCAAGATGTGCCCTGGCCTGTAATGGTCCTCCCTCAGGTCCTGCCACAGCTGTGCAAACCCACTGAGCTGCCACTGGTGCCCCCAGGATGCAAAGAGCATCATTTTTGGGGGGAAAAAGCCCGTTCTGCCTCTCCGTGTTCACAGCCACGTCTGCAAACTCCTCAATTCCTGTGGCACTTCATTCCTACAGAAACAAGGACCCCAGAGGCTCCTCGCTTTGAGCCATGCTGGGGACACCTGAGGAGCATGAGACCCTTCATGCCAGCTTGACCTCCAGCCACCCCAAAATGGGGGGCCCGTTCTGCAGCCGCTGGCAGCAACCAGCCCAGCCACACATCCCTCCCCCCTTCCACCACCTTCACTGGGGCACTGCAGCTTTGTGATGGTCTTCAGGAGTGCAGACCCTGCAGAGATGATCAGGGTCACCAGCACCCTGTCCCTAACCCCTCACCCCAGCCCTTTCACATCATCCTGAGCCGCAGGCAGAGCCCTCAGCTCACACAGGGGCAGAGCACTGTGGGGCAGGACGGGCCATGGTGTGGGTGCCCACCACAGTCTGCAGCTTGGTCAGGGGCTGAGCTGAGAGTAGAAGGAAACCAGAGCCTTTCCACACCCTCCTGGCAACCAGACTGGCCCCTGCCCTGATGGCTCACAGGTGCCAGGGGGCCTCTCCTCAGGCCCACGTGTGGGACCACGGCTTTGTTCTGCCACCCAGCTCTGCCACACTGCCCAGTGCCCACCCAGGAGGGTGCAGGAGGGACCCAGAGCAGGTGGAGCTGGGGTGGGGGGTGGTTTGTGCATGATCTGACCATCACACAGGTCCTGCAGCCCTCACGTGGTGCTTCAGCCACTTATTGAACACACTTGTGACACGCGTGTGCTCCTTTCACACGCGTGTGCTCCTTCCACACGTGTGTGCTCGGGCCACCCCGTGTGGGTTCTCCCCATCACACACCTGGTTCCCACCACCACGGGCACCCTCCAACCACCCAGACCTGTGCCAGGGTGTCACAGACAAGCCCCATGCCCTGGAAAGGGGCTGGAGAGGCCCAGGGGACTTCATCTTTGCTGAAACCTCCAGGCGTGCTCTTAATGTTACCTCTCTAATAATAATATTTCATCTGCCTTGTCTGATTAGGTTAGGCTCATTTGATTTTTGCAAAACACCTTTAATCACCTTGCAAATTCCCCCTCGTTACAAACAGAGCCACCACAAACATTATCGACAATCCCAGTTTTATTTTCAGCAATCTTTTTCTTTTTTTTTCTTCTCATAGGCAAGAAAGACAGTTGTAAAAAAACATAATTTTAAAAATATGAACAAGACAGAGGCTGAGAAAACATTAACAAGGCCCTGTGCTTTCTGCTAAAGTGCCTTCATTTCATTATCATTAAATTTGCCTAGTAATTAGATTTCAGTGCATGAATATTTTAAAAAAATGTAACAGACAGCCTGTCAAAAAAAAGCACGACAACATCAATTCGATAATTTTTTAGACAGAGACATTCATAAGCAATTAACACAGATTTCCTGGGGTTGGAGATTCTTTTTCTCTTTTTTCTTTCCTTTTTTTTTTCCCCCCTTTCCAGCCTTGTGTTCTTCACCTGAAATTAAAAGAAAATCACTGTAAACATCAGCACTTTGTGCCATTTTTTCCTGGTTTGCTGACAAGATTCCAGTGCTGTTTCCCCCTCACTTAACATTCTCGGGCGCTCCTCTCCCCTGCCTCCCACCCCAGCCTTGCTAAACACGGGCAGGCACAAGGTTGGGTCATCCATCAGACCTCCCCACTCCTGCAGGACCAGATTAAATTAAGGTTGCATGAAGCTTCTGTCTTGATCTTCAGGCATTTCTGCTGAAAACAGTGGTTTTGATCACTATTTGCATAATTGTGCAGTTAGGTATTCACCGGGCCCCTAATTACAGGATCCGTGTTCGACACCGCTGCAGACACGGGGAGGCTTGTGAGGGGCACACCAACCCCTGCTGCAGCTCCAGGTGAACCCAGGATGATCCAGCCCTCTCCCACAGCTCCTCCCTGCAGGCTGGTGGCCACCTGGCCGCGGTGCCCACCTCGTTTTGGGGGTGACACGCGCTGAGAGCCCCCACCCTCCAGCTGCCAAAACACCCTCCTGCAGGGTCACTGCCCTCCCATTTGTACCCACAGCCAAGGGCCAGCACCACCACCCTCTTTCTTGCCCACCCTGCACATTTCCAAGGGGACCAGAAGGTGGAAGGAAAACAGCCTAGTCCCAAATTTTCACCCTTCTTTCCCTCCTCAGCGGTCCCAGAAGAACCTCACATGCCAGAAGGAAATCCATCTGGGAACTGCTTGGTGGGATGAGTCGAGGTCTGAGCGGGTTTGGAGTAGGGGTAGCACAGAGCAGGTTCAGTCCATGCCTGGAACCAACACAGACCCCAGAGTACATTTCCCATACAACAGGTAAGTGCCACTGAACCTGTGGAGATGCCCAGGAAGGAGCTGGTTGCTCATCACCGGATTCTTTCACCTGCACAGGGCGAGTTCCTGCTCCCTTCCCAATTCTTTGTTTGGAAAGCAGCAACATTTGTGGGGATTTTCATAGAATCATAGAACCATGAGATGGTTTGGATTGGAAGGGACCTTAAAGCTCATCTTGTTCCACCCCCCTGCCTTAGGCAGGGACACCTTCCACCAGCCCAGGTGGCTCCAAGCCCCTTCCAACCTGGCCTTGGACACCTCCAGGGATGGGGCAGCCACAGGCCAGTTTAGTTCAGACAAAGCTTCCAAAGTTCCTGGGTTTAGTCCTAAATCAGGACCAACACCTGAAATACTCTAAAAAGGCTGCACATACCAAGTCCTTACTTCAGTGGAGCCCTTGGAATGCCAACAGCCCACCCAAACCCTGGTGTTCGGGCTGTGCTCTCTTACAACAGCAACATTTTACAGCAAGTCCCACCTAGGACAGCTCAGGATTACTGCACACAGTAGCCAAAATTAACTTTTCAGCTGTTAAAGAGCATGAGCCAGAGCTAAGAGGTGCATTGGGAAGAGAAAACAATAACCAAAACCCCAAAGCCCAATTCTTTGACCTAAACGTAACTGGATGTTAAAAACCCACGTCTATGTTATTTTTGATTATTGCTATCATCACCACCATCATCTCTGGCAAATTAGGAGTACACAAAACAGCCACACACAAAGAAAATCCTGGACCTCAACTCAGGTCATGCCTTCCTAAAATCTCCTTTGCAAGGTTTTATCGGCAAGAGCAGGGAGTAGAAGCAGTTGGTACAAGCAGCTGAAAGACCAAATCAAAAGCATGTGAGCAGATTAAAGAATCAATCTCTCCGTTTGATGCAGAGGAAATCCCACTAATTATAAAGAAGGGGCTTATTTCCTGGAGTCACTCTGTTTGAAGTCATCAAAACTAGTAATACTTAATTACTCTACTTTATGGAATATATAACATCCAGGCCCTTCCCCACTCGCCAGCCCTCAGCTGCCATCGCTGGTGCTGGGTTTCCAGGGCTGTGGTGATGCTCCTCCTGTACCTATGCCCTTATTTATTCAAATGAAGCCCTTAACAGCCCTCACACCAGCCTGCAGGGGAGCATTTAAATGTGCTTTAAAAGGAGGTTATAATGAAAAAAACCCCTGAGTGATTTAGCCCTGGGAGTTACCTGCAGCCGTGTGTGCACCGTGTGTGTGCCAGCAAACTCCTTCAGAGCCAGGCACTGAGGATTAAACCAAACTGAAGGTTTGCCTCATCCTAATCCTTGAAAAGGAAGGGGACTGGCAGTGGTGTGACTGAAACAAACCATTCAGACCTTGCTGAGCAACCTTTGAAGGCCAAAGAGCAACCTGCCAGCTTCTGGTTCATGGGCACCTTTACCTGACACCCACAGACAGGGGGAAAACACATTCAGGTGCCCTGAGGACATGAAAGGAGGCACAGGATCTTCTCAAAACTGGGATAAAGATATTTAAAATTGAGGACTCTCATTCCTCATGTCTCCAGGTGGCTGGAGGGCAAACCTGGTCAGGATGTGCTTCGTTCAAGGACTGACAACCCCCAGCCTCATCAACCACCACGGTAGAGCTTGAGTTTCTGACATGGCTGATTAACATGGAGGGGAATCAGAGCTCCCAGTAAAAAACAGCAATAATCATATTTTTAGAGGTTGAGAGAAACCTTGGAAAATGTCACCCAGGAGATTCAAGCAGGGAAAGGCAAGTAAGTTATTTTTTTGCCAATCTTGGTGAGATCTCAAGGGGAGTTGAGTATTCCTGAGTGCACCCCTGGCACTGCTGCTGCTCCCAGGACCTGAGTCCTCCAGCAAAGCTCTTCCTGGCAAGGGAGCAAAGTCCATGGGATCAAAACCTTCTCCCAGGATGCAGTGAGGCTCTGTAAGCCCATCACTCATCTAAAGGCGACCTCCAGGGAGCAGTTTTGGTGAAGAGCTGCCCATTTCCATGGCTGGGTAGCACTGGCTCAACCCAGGTGTGGGTTTGTCTTGCCCAGGCCTGGCTGAGACTTTTAGAATTGCTCTTTTTCAAGCAAAGCTGGCAAATTTTGCAGGGGAAGGACAAGATCTCAGCTCTTCCTTCATCACCACCTGCACACACCCACCTGGGGCTGCAAGAGCTGCACAGGCAATACTGGTGGCAATAATAAATCTGCTGCATCCTGGAGTTCCTCCCAAATAATGGGGTCCAGCTGGGGGAGCACAAGGAGATGTGGAGCCATGTGCCACTGTCTGAAATTCTGCACATACCACAGGCCACAGGAATGTCCCAGGAATGCTGCTGTGGAGTCATGGGGCTTCACAGCCAGGAACTGGGAGTGAAAAGTGGGTTTTTTCCCTAAGATGGAAAAGGAAGAAATCTGCTAAACCCAGGTTTGACCTGACTGGGAAATGCAACTGGGCTCCAGGCTGGCCAGAAAAATCCCCTTTAAGATGTCTGAGCTTTGTGAAAGCCCCAAGCAGAGCACACCTCTAAAAACCCTCTACCTGCACGAGGTTCCCTGCGATTCTGCTGCCAGAACACACCCAGAACGGGTGTGTGTCCTGCAGAGCAGCATCTGCAGGGCAGGGATTGGCACCTTGCTGCTCCTCTTGCTCTTGGCTGTGCCCTTCCCTGGTCCTTTTTTGCAGATCAGGCCCCAGGAGGGCCCCAGCACTGCTGGGCTCTGCAGGAGGATGGATGTGCAGTGAGGCATCCATGCAGGAATGTGGGATGAGAGCTCAGTTCCCAGCTCAGTGATACGTTTGCTCCAGGTGCTCAGGACTTCATGGCACCACTGGGACTTTTCCTTGGGTTTCTCCTTTGGAGAGCAAGAATCCACGTGGAGAAGCACAGCTCAGAGCCCTCTTCACTGCTTTTTGACGCTTGGGGGACATGAATCAAAATATTTCCCTGAGCAACAGAGAACTCCAGTATTTTGCCCATTGCAGGTGGTGGGAGTAGTTCAGGGAGGACCTGAAACAAAACTCTCACATCTCAGTCCCTCTGGACCTGAGAAATACCCATGATGAGCCTATAGCTGAATTTTTTTGCCTCACTTCTGCAGCTCTAAGGTATCAAAGGAGAAAAAGAAGAATCTGCTGTGAGGTGAATGTCCCTGTCTTTGCTGGCTGGCAAGAGACCAGCTAGGAAGGAATTTCATTCTATCCAAAGACGCTTTCTAGGGCTGGACACATCCTTCCCTGCCATCTATCACGCCACAGGCAGCAGCGGACCTGAGCCAGGACTGAGCCCTGGGTCTCAGCCACAAGAGCAAGGACCTGCTGCAGGGGGGAAGGAGCCCTGGCTGCATCCCCCAGGACTCTGGGCAGATGGATGGACTTAACTCCCTGGTTCTAGCCCTGTCCTGGGTCAGAGCTCTGTGCTGTGCTCCTGACAGTGGAGCTGCTGCTGTGCCCTGAGGCCACAGGCAATGGACCTTTTCCCTGTGCAGCCTCAAAATGTGGGCTCGAGCCAAGGGGGGGTTTATGCCTGGAAAACAAACACGTCCACAAGACCCAAACCTTCCTGTAAGTGAAGGACAAGGGCTTAAACTCTCTGCTCAGAGGGGTGTGGAAGTGGGTCCCACTCCCTGCTGGCTCTCCCTGGAGGAAGGGGTGAGCCAGTCACCACCACGAGCGAGGACCTCGCCACAGCCTGGCCAAGGTCTGTTTGTCACTTTTCCTTCATTATTTGCAGTTTGTACACAGCGTCATTAGGGATTCATTCGGTTTCCCTAGCAGCAGGCATTAGTCTGGCTTCCCTTTCCCCCTTCTCTCGCCAGCGCCCTTTATTTTTAGTGTCTTATTTACAGTTTGACAGAGTAACTGTAACCCTTGCAAGCTACTCCAGCGGCTTTAATCGGGGGAATAATGAGTCCTGTCTGGCGATGAATAGAATTTAGGGGACAGATTGTTCCACACTCGCCCGGTGGGGTAATTTATTTATGTGCGCACTTGTCAGGAGGAGAAAGGGACGGGGGATCTGTATGCACCGAGGACACTGCCGGCGCTGAAAGGGAAGGGAGAATGGAGCCAAACGCCCCAGATCCCGCTGCCCCCCCTCCGCCCCTCCGGCAGCTGAATGCCTCCGGTGGCCGTGAACTTGGATGGGCCCAAAGCCCCATTCCCAGGCCCTCGGCACGTCAGCGGGGCCGCCGAGGGCCCGGGCTGCCGGCAGCGGGCTCGGGGCTCCAGATGGGCCCGGGCCGGCGGGCAGCCCTCCCCGGCACTGCCCCGCATAGCGGCGGCGCGGGAGCGCGGCCCATAGCAACCGTACAGTAGCGGGGGCACAGCGGGGGGCTGGGAAGAGAGGCAAAGCCCTCGGAAAAATACAGGATGGGTCCAGACAATGGCCCTCTCTCATATCATAAATTACACGGCAGCGACAAAGGGCGACGGATCCTGCCCCCTTCCCCCGCTCCCACAGCCCCCCGTGCGCTCGCTGGGTGCTGTGGGCATCCCCGGGCACGGGGGGCAGAGGCGGCATGAGGGGTTTCTGGAGGAGGGAGGTGAAGGTGTTGCACCTCCCAGCCCTCAACAGCTCCCTCACCCTTTCCCTCTCCCCGCAATTTCCTTTGCTCCGCAGCATTCCTGCTTTCTGCTCCCAAACGCTCCCTGAGCGATCGCTGCCTCAGCACCGGAGGGGTCTGTCACACCAGTGGTCCTTCAGCCAGTGCTGGCCGTGTGCTGGATCGGAGAGAAGCGGCTCCTGGTCCAGACGGGGGATGCTCTCTCCTTCTTCTGCTCCTTTTTGCTGTCCCTGGCTCAAAGCCAGGAGCATTTTGCATCTAGAGACAGCTCAGTGTCTTCCAGGAGATGGGCTGGGCCTGGACCAGACTCCACCACAGACACCCCTGGGCTCCTGTGCAAAGCAGGACAGTGGGATCCACCAAGCTCCAGGGTCTCCTCAGTTGGGCAATGGTTGCCCTTAGCAGAGAGGATTCACCCCGAGAAAAGGCAGGAGAGATGTGCAGGGGGGTCCCTCTGCACCCCCAACTGCCAGGCAGTATCAGCCTAAAAGAGAGGGGGGGCTCAGTCTGAACCCATCTGCACTCAGACATGGAGGTGCTCAAGCTCCAGCTGAATTTGTTGCTGATATTCCCTAAACCTCTCCCTGCTTGGCTCAGTTCCCACCTATGCTTGGCACCTTTCCTTTCACAAACAGCCTCAAATAGAGCCCATGATTACACTTTCTACCTAAGTTTAAAGTTGCTACTGTGGCATCAGGACACTCTGGCTCTGGCAACACCCTTTTTCACACCCGTTTTGGCTGCAGGGGATTTGCCTTTACCACTCTGTCAGGTGAGCCAGGACTGAAATGGCCGCAGACTCCAATCTCCATTAACAGCAGCCACGTTGGTTCCTGGGGTTTTACCAGTTTAGTGGGGTACTGGGAGAGATGCTTAGAGATGGGTGAGCTGCTTAAGTCTGGGACAGTCCAAGCAAGAAGTTCACAGTTCACCCCGCCCAGGCTCCTCTCTGCAGGTGAGGATGCTACAAGGACCACAAGTTCTGGCTGCATTAGACTCCAAACCATGGAATCAGGAAGCTGCCGGGTGACAGAGAGGATTCAACCAGGCAGAGAGCACTTGTGATGTCATCTCCAGGCCATGGAGCAGAGAAGTGCCAAGTCTTCTCTGGATCTCCACTGTCTGGAGGAGAATCCATGCAATGCTTCTGGCACTTCACCACCACAGCCCTGGGACCAGAGGAGATGTGCTGGTTTCTTCTGCCCAGTCCCATGGTGGGAGAGAGCCCTGGGCCAGCACATGGGTGTCTAGAGGGGTGGGAACAGTGTCTGCCCAGACCCCCAGGTAGGACCTCACCCCAGGGACCCTCCACCAGCTCCTGGCCAAGGGACACTCTCAGCCCAAGGGCCTGTTCCAGGGAACACTGTTCCTTTGGCAGAGAGGTCGAGAGCTCTCCTTGCTTGGCTGAACCTGAGGCAAGACAAGAGTCCTCCCATACACTTAAAAAATGCAAGAAAAGGTCTTTGCACCAGGAAGCTGTGGGGCTGCCCCAGGCAAGGGCTGTGGAGTCAGAGGCAGCTCCTGCCCTGCTCCATCCCAGCTCAGGGGCAGAGCAGTGACGATCGCAGGGAGACCTGCAGCACGACTGCATCAGGCCTGGGGAGGGGGAAAACCTCCTCCTCGGGGTACAATGACTGTCTATTCTGCTGATCACAAGCCTAATCCTCTTTGGTTTTTAATTGGCATTTGGGCTAAGCTGATTTAAACCTCTTCACCTTGTTGGGTCCCCCCCTCCCCACTTCTTTCTTTTCTTTTTTTTTTTTTTTTT
>VYXB01009199.1:212612-230696 GCA_013397135.1 Pachyramphus minor | reverse complement strand
CCTGGGACATCCCCACCTGTGCCTGGGACTCCGCCCCCACACCTGGTCACCCCCACGTGTGACAGCAGAGGGCGCTCCCCACCCGCCGTGGGGACACTGAGCCGCCACCGTGTCCCCCCCACACCCCGGTGCCCCCCACGCTGGCCCTGACCCTACCGGACCCCGGGAGCATCCCAAATCCCCGTGGAGCACCTCATACCACCGGGGGATTTTACAAGGGGTCGGAACGACGGTGGGGAAAACTGGGGGGAAAGTGCTGCTGCTCCTGGAGATGGTCAAACCTTGGTTGGCCACATCGACACCTCACACAGACACCACGGACCCACAGGTCAATCAAACCTTCCCTGTGCCCTCTCCCTCCCCTCTCTCTCTGTAATTTTGGGTGTCTCGTGGTTTGAGCTGTCCCCACCCCAGCAGCACACACAGAGGTGGTTGTGCTGGTGCTGAACTGCTGCCAACGCGGAGGATCCCTGGCACACCCCACCCAACATCCCTCACCTCTGGGAGCTCCAGACACCCACTGGTTACAGTGGCTGCCCCCACAGCCCCCACCAGGGCTGGAGCTGGAGCCTCCCTGGATCACAGAGCTGGGAATGGTTGGGTTTGACTGAATCTGGCTGCAGAGCCAGAATGGGAAAGGGCACATAACCCTGGCCAGGGGGCAGCTTGGCACAACTGCACCCACCTGAAATGCAGACAATTCCCACTCAATTAACAGGTGAGTCCTGGATAGAACACATGACAATGCCCCAAGCTGGGAGTTTGCTCAGGGTATCTGCACCCCACAGTGACCTACAAGGTGATCATTCTGGCAGCATCACAGAATCATGGAATTATGTAAGTTGGAAAAGCTGTCCAAGACCATCAAGTCCAGCCATTCTCCCAGCACTGCCAAGGCCACCACTAACCTGTGTCCCCAAGTGCCACATCCACACATCTGTTAAATCCCTCCAGGCATGGTGACACCACCACTGCCCTGGGCAGCCTGTTCCAATGCCTGACCACCTCTACCACGATGAAATTTCCCCTAATATCCAACCCAAACCTCCTCTGGCACAACTTGAGGCCATTTCCTCTCGTCCTTTCGCTTGTTACCTGGGGGAAGAACTCGACCCCCACCTGGCTCCATCCTCCTGTCAGGTTGTTGTAGAGAGTGAGGAGGTCCCTCTGAGCCTCCTTTCCTCCGGGCTGAGCTGCCCCAGCTCCCTCAGCCGCTCCTTGTGCTCAAGATCCTTCACAAATTGAGATAATTCCCACCCAATTAACAGGGTAAAACAAGTGACAACAGTCCAGGCTTGGAGTTTGCTCCCTATAGCGATGCCCCCCACACTCACCCCCCCAGCAAACCCTGTGGCACAGACACTGCTGCTGCTCGGGCAGGAACACAGCTCTGCCCGTGGTCAGCTGCGAGAGAAAATAACTACAGAGAGTTGAAATTCAGCCCCCTCCGCCCTGAGCAGCAGCACAGGGCTCAATTAAAACCTATTTTGGGGACTCTGGCTGTGCCCAGCCTGGCTGGTGAACGGCATGGGACAGGAGCCTCAGCACACACAACCGGCCTCTTCAGGGCTACACCTACTAATTTAGGAGAGGGAGTTCCCAACACGCCTGTTCTGGGTTCTTCCAGACAAGCAGCTTTTTACATTTTCGCAAACTTTCCTCTGAGCTCAGAGCAAGTCACACCAGGCAACCAGCAAGTCCTCGAAGTTTTCACAGAGGTCTGACAGGTGGCAGATGAACAACCCCTTTGCTCGGGCAACTGCGCTGTCACCGTCGCCCTGGGCTGGCTTGAACCCCACCAACCTGAATCAGATGTGCCTACAAGCAGGTTGGTTTGCATTCTTCCCAAACTTTTGGGGCCCTACACTCATTAAGTCCCTGTTACGGCACCCCCGGAGCTCTGGAGAGCCTGAGGATGGGTGTAGCTGTAATTAGCATTCACTTGCACAGTTCAATGGGCTACAGTAGGGCAAGATCAGCCCTCACAGCCCTTCTGGCTACGACAGCATTTATATAATGACTTTCCCCTTGATTTTAATCCTGTGGAACCTTTGGACTCAACCATGTCTTGTAGCGGCAAGTTCCGTGAACGAAGACGCAGCTGCTCATCCCTGCAGCAGCACATTTCCCTCTCCTTAGTGCACTCAGTGGAGATCTGACCTGGCCACTACTCTTACCTGTGTTGTAGGCTGTGGGCATGGCAGAGAAGGGCAGCCCCTGTGTCAGCAAACTCGGAGTCGCCACGGAAACAACCGGTGTGGTCAGAGAGTGCGTTGCTTGGGAGACACCCAATCTCTGTGTGTTCTGCTGTGGGAGCAAACAGGGAGGGAGTTAAAATCCAGATGGTTGGATTCTGTTGTCTTCGTGGGTTACGGCCCCTCAGGACCCCCTGGGCATGCACTGAGGCTGAGCACAGAGACCGTGGGATAAGCAGGATTGATCCTCTGCCCATTCCACACTGCAACAAAGCAAAATGCAAAACACACCAGCTACTGCCACTCTGAACCTTGTGACACTCATCTGCAGGTCACTTGGGCTTGGGTCCCCTTGCTGCCCAGGGTTGGGCCTCACCCACCAGGACCAGCCATGTCCCTGTGTGCATGGGGGGCAAATATCAGCAGGATGCTTCAGACTATCCCTCACTGCTTTCCAGAGGTTGTGTGTGAGGTTTGCTGGGCTACCAAGGAGTGACAAAGGGACCACCAGGACCAGCCAAGGCAGAGCTGACACATCCTCTTCCCTGCAGCTCCAGTGGCCAAGATCTGCCTCAAGGGAAGCTGAGGACACTGAGCATTGGCCTCAGGATTTAAAGGGACTCTGTGGCATCCCTAAACTTGAAGTCCAGTGCTCAGCAACCTGCCAGCTCGGTGCCCTCACGAGGTTTGTGTGACTCAAGCATTAGCAGGTCCACTGTGGAAAAATTCTGCCCTTGGACCAGTGCACGCCAGGCTCCCCCCGTGGTTTTCCAGGCAGTTACGTGGGTGGATCTATAGGTCAGATTCAGCCCTGTTTACAAGGCAGATAATCTGGACTGTCTCTGCTGATCTGATTTAAATCAGACTCAAGAGGCTTGACTCTAATCCGAAGCACCCCAGCACACGTCACCCTGTGAAGACTGGGGCAGTGCCCAGCTTAAATCACGCCTGGCACGAGGCTGGCTGTGCCCCTGGCACACACTGAGGAGCCTTCTTCCCACACCGAGGGCTTCCAGGGTCTTGGAGGGCTGGGCATGGACATGCAATGCTTCACAGCCATGGGGATGCTCCTGGGATAAGGGTGGAAGCTCAAACCCTGCCCTGGTCACCTCCAGAGGGTGACAGCACCCGGCTGTGCTGGATTTGCACACCCTGCGCCCACACGCTGCCCAGCCCGCAGGTCCCGCCCAGGGAAGGCGATTACCAGGGCTCTAATTGCTAAAGCCCTGGGCTCTAGGAGCGGGTTTTCCTGGCACACATCCTGCTGGCAGCCACCCTCGGCCATGCCCACTGCCATGGGTTAAGGACATGGCAAGAAATGCCTTCACAGAGAGCAGGACCCAACTCCATCCCGCTCCTGCCTGTACTGGACCCTGAGCCAGCCCAGCAGGACACAGCCCTCAGCCCACAGTCCCATCCCCTCTGCCCCTTGCTCCAGGGCTCTGCAGCTTTCCCAGGAGAGCGGAGGCACAGGGACAAGTGTGGCCACACTGGAGGGCTGGGCTGGTGGGACACGGGCTGTGCCAGCTGTGTCAGCCCTGGGCACCACAAGGCGAGTGCAGGGATGTCATCCTGATTTTCACCCCAATCCATGCAGGGAGGAGGTGTGCAAGCTGCCCCCCACCCCGTGCCACTCACACTCCATGCCCACACACAATGCTCCAGTTGCACCAAACCATGCACATGCTCCCGGGGAGCCCATGTGTCGCTGTGGGCTCCGCGAATGGATCCTGCTCCCCCTGCCATGTTCAGAGTGTGGAGACAAACGGGGAGATGCCTCTCTGAACCCTCTAAAGGAGCAGAACGTGCTCAGAGCCCGAGGCTGCAGGAGCAGAGCCAGGGCTGGCAGCAGAGGCTCTGGGCACAGGGGCAGGACGCAGCAAAGGGGCCGCTGACTCATCCCACTGCTGCCTGGAAAGAGGTGGGAGCTGCCACTTGGAGAGAGGATCTGGTGTATAGGTTGAGCTACATGGAGGGTGTAAATCTGGGGAGCAGGAGGGCATCTGAACTGGACAGGAGGGATCAGCAGGGACAATGCTCTGCATTCCCTTTCCCAATCCAGCTATGCCAAGGTCCCTGTCCCCCGCTGACCGTGTTTCATCATCCTCCACCTCCCCTCTGCCACCTCAGCTGAGAGGATGTTCTTCCCTTCAGGCAAAATCCTGCTGGTTAGCTCAGACCAACAATTAAAGCTGCTAATGCCATCCTGGTGGATTTTTGCCTAAAGCTGCTCCAGTGTGGAGCCCGGGAATGGCTTGGGCAGTGGGAACAGGGATGAGCAGACCGGGAGAAGGGGAGTGACTGCTCTTTCTCTGCGCATGGGGAAACTGAGGCAAGGAGCTGCTGGGACAGGGCCACTAAGCAAGAAGGGTTTGGGGGCACAAAGGGCAAAAGAATCCATGTCTGTCAAAGCCCTGGTCCATCCTTGCCCTGGCCAAGAGTGTCTCCTTGCAGGCTGCCAGAGGGACTGGCTTACTCCTGTGTTTTGGACAGCTTTTCCCTGGCTGTGAGCTGCATCCCGAAGCAGCTCTTGCCCTTCCCTCGCTGCGCTGACCTGTCGCCCATCTGCCCTGCACCAGAATAGCAACAGAGCAGAGTGAATCATTGCCACAAACAAGGTGGCATTCACTTTGCTGGCAGGAAGAGGAAAAAAAGCCATAAAAATAACACGGAAAACTGCCCCATGCACAAGGGAGGGTTAGGGAGTGCACTAGCCAGCCAGTGGATTTACACAGGCTTTAAATAATATCCTTAATATGGGAAGAGCCTGATTTACTCCCTGTCTCTCATGTGCTGGCAATGGACCAGGTCTTCCCGTGCTGTAACTGTGGTGGCTCCAGCAAAGCCCATGAGGCAGGTCCAGGCTGGTGGTGGTGCCCAGCCTGGCTCTACAGCCCCCAGAGGGACCCTGGTTCACCTGCCTGGGAGGGGCCAAAACAACTCTTTTGGCCTTGGTAGAGAAACAGATGCTTTACAGCTCTTCTTAGCTCCTTCTTTTCCATAGGGTACCCGATTTTCCTATAAGTGCATTTTTCCTGGGATTGATTTTCTGAGGCAGGACTGGATGTGTGTTGGTGCTCACATCCCACCACATTCCCAACGGAGGGCAAAGGAGCCACTGTCCACCCCTTCCGCATGCTCCACACCTCTGCCAAGCTAGGGCAGGGTGTGGGGACCAAGGGGGACAAGTGGCCCATGTCCCACCCTGCTGCCATGCACGCTCAGAGGGAACTCACCAGAGCCAAGTGGTCCTCGGTCTGCCCGGAGGGAGAACAGGGAGAGAACCGAGAGGCACCGTTAACTCGAGCGCCCGTCCCCGCCACACCCCGCGCTCGCCGCAGCACGATGGGAATCCAAGCCTTCCTCCTCAGATCTCCCTGCTGGCACAGCCCAGCCAGCTTCCACTACTACTGCACGGAACAGGCGCCTGCACTGCATCTGCTCCGGCACCGAGTCCCCCTGCGGCCTGTCCGCTGCCAGGGGAGCCGCTCCCACCCCACGCGGTGCCCCCACAGCCCCAGGGGCACTCACCAGGTGGTGCATGAGCCCCTTCCCGCTCTGAGACGTGATCACACGCAGGTCTGGCTTGCGGCTGTTGGCCGCGAGCTGCGTCCCGTGCGAGGGTGGCGGTGGGGACTTGGCTGGGATGATCTTGCCCAGGCTGCTGCCATTGGACACGGGAAGGAGACCCGGAGAGGCTCTGGCACTCACATAGCCATTTCCTGCAAGAAAATGAGTGACAGAGATGAAGGAGGTAAGTGCATGGTGATGCTGAATGCACAGCAGTGAAAGCACAGCAACCGTGAGTGCATGGCACTGAAAGGGTACAAACTGAGAGAAGGGACATTTAGGCTGGATATTAGGATGAAACTCTTTGCTGTGAGGCTGGTGAGATACTGGAACAGGCTGCCCAGAGAGGCTGTGGATGCCCCAACCCTGGTATTGTTCAAGGCCAGACTGGACAAGGCCTTGAGCGACCTGGTCTAGTGGGAGGTGTCCCTGCCCATGACAGGGGGTTGGAACTAGATGATCTTTAAGATCCCTTCCAATCCAAAATATTCCATGATTCTATGATTCTATGAATGCATGGCAGTGGTGAATGCATGGTGGTAAATACATGGTGATGGTGAATGCACAGCTGTGGTAAGCACATGCACAGCAAGCAGTGCCACAGCGGGGCTCCATGGATGCTCCTCCCAGGGAGAGCAGCACCTCATCCCCCCAGGTTTCCCCATACCCTGGCACTGCTTCCCAGTGCCCAGGGCAGCTCCTCAACCTGCAGGAACTCCCTTTTGTTCCTGCAGTAACACCTGGTACATCTCAGAGGCTCTGGCACCACGGCTCTGCCACGGCAGGTAATTACTGGCACATTCACTTGTAAGGTCTCCTTATGGTACCAGAGCAGCAAAAAGGGGCTATGGCCGAGAGAGGACTCAGTTCACTGCTCCCACTGCCCCTTTGAAGATCTGAGGTTCCTTCCTCCTCCTCCTCCTCCTGCTGCCCCACTTAAGGATTTTATGTGCAAAGAGGGGGAAAAAAAAGAAGAAAGGAAAGGAAGAAAAAAAATTAAAAAGGAAAAGATTTGATGAACATCAGGAAAGGAATAAATTGGATCAGATTACTGTTCTGATGAGGGTTGGTTTTTTTTTCCTGAATAGGCCCCAAAGATAGAAAGGCGTTCAGCAATCACCAGGATTCAGCCCTCATATTCATTGCACGTTAGACCGGGAAAAATAGGTCGCTGATTGCATTATTAATCACATCCACCATTGCGCTGCATCTGCATTTCAGCAGGCGGCTGTGGCAGCAACGCCGCAGCCGCGGCGTGCGGGGGCCGAGTGCCAGCCACTGCCTCTCCAGAGTGCCAGCCACTGCCTCTCCAGAGTGCCAGCCACTGCCTCTCCAGAGCTGTCCCAGGGCTGGACGCAGCGGTGACGGGGGGAACCAGGCACAGGGGACAGCCAGGCTCCTGCCAGCCACCGGGTCTGATCCACCGATGCCGCCAGGGATGAGAGGTGCTGCCCCACCAGGTGCCTGGGAGCTGCCATCAGGGATGCCCATGGTGGCCAGGCTGCTGCAGGCTGGCAACTCCAGTACCCGTGTTCCTGCTGCAGGGAGAGGACCAGCTTTCCTGTCCCCAGCGAGGTGTCCTCCAGGCCCAAATCACCATGAACACCACGCATAAGGCATATGCCTGGTGCATCAGGTCCCTGTAGCGTGATCTGTTGGTGTCCTGCTCACAAGGCCACTGGCTTTTAGATTTATTACCAACGAAGGTGCAGAAATTCCCCAGGTGACCTTTGCTACCTACAGTGCCAGTGGCCATGGATAAGCCAAAAGAAATGTTAAACCCCTTGATATTCTCCTGCCCAAGGTGGCACCAACATGGGCACACACGTGGCTCTCATGGTGACTCCCTGTTTGAGGAATGGCATGTTATCCTGTGCGTCACCTGCGGTGTGGATCGGGGTGGCCCCTGTGCTGGAGGGGAGCTGGTTTGGGTTCTAGTGCTGCCATTTCTGCCCAAAGGTGGGTGGCCTTGAGCACTGGTCATCACCGTGTCCACCCAGCCTGGATCCGGCCACCCCAGTGAGCCAGAGAGAGAAGTGCTGCGCCCTTGCCTGGATTTCCCAACAAAGGCCCCACCCCAAAAAAAAGGGGTCTAAAAGTGAAGCACTCTGGGCTGCCTGTGCACCACCCCAGTGTGAATCTGAGCAGAGCTGGGGACAGCCAGGGCTCAGCATCCCCTTCTCGAGGCAGGCGGGATGGGCCGGGTGCTGCATTCCGAGGGTGGCACACACTGTGGTGCACGGGCAGGACACAGGGATACAGCCGGGATACAGCCGGGATACAGCCGGGATACAGCCGGGATACAGCCGGGATACAGCCGGGGTACAGCCGGGATACAGCCGGGATACAGCCGGGATACAGCCGGCATCGCTGCAGGATCCGGCCAGAGGCACCCGCAGCTGATGACTCAGAGGCAGCAGGTGATCACTCAGTGCTGCAGAGACTGCAAGGGAGGAGGAGGAGAAGGAGGAGGAAGAGATGTCCCAGGTATCCGAAAACCGCAAGCGCAGAGCCAGAGCCGCGCTCCCCTCCCGCAGCCGTGCGGGAGCCCCGGGGCGGGCGGGGGCCCGGGGCCAGCGGGGGTCCAGGGCCGGCCCCGGCCGGGCTGTCCCTGCTCCTCACGCCGTTTCCTGCAGTGGCGGCAGGAACGCGGGGAATGCTCCGGTGACGTCAATGCTGACATTCACGGGCCCTGCCAAGCTCCGCACCGCCACGGCTGCTCCGACAGCTGATGTGGGGGCGGCTGCGGGCACAGGGGCCGCCAAGGTGCCTGGGGGCCGCGGCACCACGGCCCCTTCCCTCTGCCCTCAAGGAGCAGCAAAGCTCCGTGCCGAGCACTGCAAGGCCCCCGGGGAGATGCAGCCTCCCAAACTACCCTGGCAGGGTTTGCTCCGGAGGCGCAGCTGGGAAGAAATCCCGCTGGCACTGGCATGGCTGCTGCCCAGCACAGGGAAAAGACCATTCCCAGGAGGGGCTGTGGTGCAGGGCACAGGCACAGGCAGCCACAGTGCTGCCGAACCGCAACTGGACCAGCCCCATCCACACAACCGGTGGGACCCAACTCCAATTTGGTTTTAATTGGGGCAGTGTGGAATTTCACACTCCTACTCTGTGCTGTCGGCTGGAGCCCCACTGCAAAAAGGCCTGGAGAGGGTGACAAGCCAGGCTCCTGGAACTGCCTTCCCCCTGGGACAGATGGCATCCACCCTGCCAAGCCCAAGCCCACAGCCTGCAGCAGCTTTCCAGCAGGATCTGGGGCCATCACTGGTTTTTGGGCTGTGCCCACACCAGCACCGGGCTGACATCCTCAGCCTGCAGACAGCGGAGGCAGATGTGGGGATGGAGATGTTGTTAGTGCATTTTACAGCCAGGGAGCTGAGCCACAAGGCCTGAGCTTCGTTAGCATCGAGGCTCTCAAAGGGGAAAAGGACCTTAATGAGCTTTTTTCCTTGCAGTAAAGTTGCTTTACAGGGCCCAAGCGTGAGGACGAATTGGGTGTTAATTGATCACCTGAGGCCAGGAGGGGAACTGGATGCAGCGTGAGGAACTAAACCCAGTGCTGCCCAAATCCTGGTCCTCAGGGATCACTTCTCTGATCTTCAGCACTCCCAGAGACCCAGGGGAGATGGACACACCTCTGTCTCTGGGGTCTTCACTGAAACCAGCATTCCCCACAAAGGCTGAAGCTCCACGTGCCAACTCCTGCCACTGCCAATGGCAGCAAAACTTTCCCCAGTGCTTCCCGCTGAATAGCAAAGCAAAATCCTATGGGACACATGGGGAAACCATGGGCAGGAGTAGCACACGGAGCCCTGGGCACAGGGCTGAAAGGCTCCTCACTTACCCACAGGGCTCGGGCAGGCTCCGTTTGTGTTGTTCAGGTCTCCCCCAAGCATCGCCCCTGCAAAGCAAACGGAAAACCAGGGTCACCATCCACCCAGAAACAGGGTGAGCATCCCCACTTTTGGGAGGCAGGAAGTGGGGGAGGACCACAATGGAGGAAAGCAAAGGAATATAAGTGGGGTTGCACCCCTGGGGAGAAAGTCCTGGGCGAAATGAGCAGCATTCCTGGTGATCAGGTTGGGAAACATTATCCAGGCAGATCCGTTTCCTTTGGGAAGGAGCCAGTTGCACAGGATCCTGCTCCAAAGGAGGCAGCTTGGAAAACACTGTGGCTATTTTATTCCAAGCCCCGCTTTGGGGGACACGGGCCTGGTGCTGCTGGGGAAGAGAGCCCCAGCAGCACGATGTGAAACACTATCCCCCCTGTAATGTTCACGCCGAATGGAAACCATCCCTGCGCTGCCAGGACGCTGCTATGATCCGGCCTCCCACCGCCCCAATGCTTGGAAAGTGCCGCCACTCCCCACCAGGCCAGGAAAAAAACACACCAGGGGCTTTTATATTCCCAAAAAACTGAACATTTCGCCTCTCCTGCAAGAAGATTTGACTTTTTTCTGCCATGTTATGGAGTCACTTCTGAAAGCCATGTATTCCCCAGCTGGGGCTGCCTGGCTACGCCGCGGGCGGTGATTGTGGCCAACAGCCGGCGTGGAGGCTCTGAAGCTGCAACCGCAGTCCTCCTGGAGCCCTGCGCTGGGGAACGAGGAGCCTCCGATCCCAAACCCCACCTCTAACCACCGCCCAGCCCTTCTCAACCCAGATGGGGAAACCTGAGACAGAAACCTTTGTTCAGCCCATGGCTGTTGGCTTCAGGCTCACAGCAAGCCCCTGACACCGGGAGGAGGGCAGGAGGGCTGAGCCATTGCTGTGCAGGGAAGTACAGTTGCTCCCCACATGGGAGCAGGGTTGGGAACAGCAGTGGTCCCAAATATTGCTTAAGAAAGGGCAAGGTGACCTACAAAATGTGGCAGACGTGGCACCACAGCACCCTCCCTTCAAGGGATAGGCCTGTAAAGCCAGAGGTCCTCGTGCCTCTGAAGTCCTGGAGAAGGGACCCCAGCAGGATTTTAGGGCTGTGCCCTTCTGTGGGACTCCACTTGCACCCCAGGCTCAGGTGCCCAGGCTACTGAAGTGAGCTCACTCCCTTGGGTGAGTGATGCCAACCCTGCTCCCAGCCCTGTACAACTCCTGTCCGCCCTTCTCCCATCCCGGAGCCGACGGCACAGGGCAGTGCAAAGGCACCCACCCAGCACTCGCTGCGCATTTGCTTTGGAAACAACACTCCCGGCTCCAGTGCAGTGCTAAAAAAAAAAACTTAAGGGAAAAAAAGGAGTTTTTCTGACATGCAAGGCCCTGGCTCCCATAAGCAGGATTTCTGCCGTGTCCCAGGCAGCGAGCGAATGAGACACAGATGGCGGGACTTGGAACACCTCTGCGCTTGCAACCACAAAATGATCCCCTCAAACGAGCAGCGAGCGAGCTGGAAACGCCGAGCCCCCAGCGGGGTCTGCTTTACCAGGGAGCCTCTTCTGTTCTCAGCCGAGGGGCCTGCGAGAGGGTGGAGATCCCTCAGCCGGAGCGACGGCTGCCCGTGCCTGAGGAGGGTTCTGCTGCCCTGCCTGCAGTGAGATGCTGCTCTGTGGGACCAGACTTAGAACAGAATGACCCCTGTCCTGCAGGTCTGGGGCTTCATCCTGATACCTGAGCACCTCAAGGCACCTCAGAGACACCCTGTGGGGAGACCAGTGAGCAAAAAAACCGTCTCTGAACCACGGCTCCTCCTGCACCCCAGCCAGGCAATTCGCTGTGCTTGCCCTGACCCACCACATAACGTGGTTCTGGAGGCACCTCCCAGCCCTGCTCCCCAAATCCACCCCCTTGGCAGAGCCCCCCCGAGCTCCCACAGCGCCGGGGGGGCCACAGCACCCACTGCCCAGACGTCGGGGCGGTCACAGGCACCGGCTCTGCCATTTTGCAGCCCGTGCAACTTTCACAGACCATCTGTGACACCCAAAATAGCAGGCAGGGGCTTTCTGCACGCTATTATTATTTATGATCGCACTGCAGGAGAGCTGGGCTGTGGTCACACGTTGTCCCCGTCCCCCCCGGCACTGCAGGGGACACGGGTGACAACTCCTCTCCCCCACCCCGCCCTCCGCCACCCATCGCCGGTCCCTGCTGGAAATGACGGCTCTTCCAATCTGTCAGCAGAGCCACATGAGTAATCACCGGCGACCAACTGCAACCAGCCCGGCCCGACTCAGAACAGCCCTTTTTAGGCAGCAGTCCCATGTCACCGGAGTGCCACCGGCAAGCAGGATGCCAGCAGCCACCCCCAAGCCTGGGAATGGCGCTGGGTGACTCATCTTGTGCTGCCCAACCTTGAAACAGATCCCTGCAGGGATCCAGCTCTCAAAGAGATCTGCGTAAGGCGGGGGGGGGGGTTGCACTTAGTTTGGGGCCAAGGCACAAACCGAGGGAATCAACATCTGGCAGGAGGACAGGAGCACACGCCCGGGGGCAACAACACTTCCAGGCTGCTCCTGCCACCCACGGATGGTGGGACACGGAACCCTGGGCAGGGGATGGAGGCAGGAGGGGTGTCCCCTGCCACCCGGGATGCCCCGTGCTTGGTGCTGCATGCCCAGCCGGCTCTGGGCAGGGAGGATGGGGAGGGGAGGATGTGCAGGGTCACGTGTGACTCACCTGCACTTGCTGGCCGCTGCGGCAGCCCCGGGGACACCGTGTTCCTCTGCAGTGCTGGCTGCTGTGGCGACAGGAGCCGGGGGTCTGTCAGCGATGAGGTCACCAGGGACTGGGTCACCAGTGAGCTGCCCGGGTTGCTGAACTGCAGCGTGTTTTGGTTGGTCACCGGCACCGTCACGGGCATGGCAAAGTTCGGAGCGGGCACTGCGGACTGAACAGAGAGCAGGGGGTAAAGGGCAGCCGAGTTCCTGCAGCACAGCAGCAGCACCACCCACTGCTGATCACGGGGGGACAGTCAGGGCCCCCGAACCTCCATCTCACTGCTGGCCTGCACTGCTGTGCTTGAACCCACACTGGCCCTTCAGGGGGATGCACCAGAGCCCAGACTTCACCGGGGAACACCGGGAAGAGCAATGGGCTCTCCCCCTCAGACACACCAGCACTCTGCAACATGCTGTTTTGGCCTAATTTTCAGACTATTTATTTACCCACAGTGTGTTCAGGGCAGCCACAGGGGAGAAGCTGGGAACATCCCAGGGCATGAAGGTGGGCAGCACCCCAGTGGTCTGCCCCCACCAGCACCAACAGCGGCCGAGCTCGGCACTACCCTTCACCCCAAGAGCTGGCAGGGATCATCCAGCGGGGTGGAAAGAGCCCTCCAACAGTGCATCTCAGTTTGGGCTGGCACTGGTGCTGGTGGTTGAGCACCTGGGAAAGACTCGTTTTGCTCCACACAGTCCCTGGGTGACACTGTCATCTATCACGGCTCCTCTGGGAGCTGCTGGGAAGGAGGAGCTGACCCCAGGGAAGAGGGAGCATCACTAAAGCCCTATCCTTGGCTGCAGGTCGAGGACTGGCTTCACCTACCAGTGTCCCCGTGGGAGCCAGACCCGCTGTGATTATCCTGGCTGTCTGTCTTATGTCACTGATTTGCTCTTCGTTAACAGGAGCCGGCACCTGCTTAGAGGCTTTAGCCCGGGGCTTTGCTAAAGTCCCACTTTAATTTGCTCAGGGACGGAGAGGTAGAGTAGCCCAACACCGGATGGGACCGGACCAGACCCAGGACCCCAGAGGCTGCACTGGTGAGGGCAGAGGGAGTTAAGAATCTCCCCACTGCAGCTGAATGGAGGTTGCTGCCCTGTGGCCCCTTGCCCTCCAGAAATCTGCTCTTGGATGGGTGCTGCGCCTTGGAGGCAGAGGGGAGGATGGGAGGAAGGAGTAGGATGGTGCTCACCCACGCCTCGCTGCCAGGAACCCTCCCCACCTGCCTCCCAAGGGCACCCCGTCCTTCAGAGATATCCCGCGGCCGCAGCCAAGCTGCGAGGACGGCGGCTCTGAGCCTGCGCTGCAGCGCTGCTCCTGTTCACAGGGACAGGGCTCAGCAATCCCCACACCGCTGGGGAGGGCTGGAATGTGGAGCCCTCCCTCTGCTCAGCCCCAGGACCTCATCCTGCACAGCAGCAGAACCAGAGGAGGAGGAGGAGGAGGAGGAGGAAGGTTTCTTGGGCGTTGCACGAACACCGGAGCAGCGTTGTGTAATAAATCACTGCCAACACGTCTGTGTGCGTGTACATTCCCAGCGAGGGAGGGGAAGAGCTAAACCCCCTCTGCAACGCAGCATGAGTGATAGAGCCAGGAGGTGGATACACCGGCCCGAGAGCCGAGGTTTGCCTTAATCCAGCTCTATCCCACTGCACCTGCAGACCCACGTCAGGCCGATGCTGCCTCAGTGTGCAGCAACACACACCCAGGCCACCAGATTCCCCCCACCCCAGGGAGGGCACAGCTAGGGACAGTGGTTTGCATATCAGTCCAAAATCTGGGGGAGAAGATGCACACGTCAGCCAAACTCCACGGCTCCCGCTCTCGTTAGAAGCGAGGACAAACACCAGAGGCAGAAGCGCCGCCGAGGCCTCTCGTTAGCGGCCACTGCTGTCGTTAAGCTGCCCCGGCCACCCCGTCGGGTTAGTTCTGGTCACACACCAAACCAACCCAGCAGTTAAAATGGACAAGCGCCGTCTTCAACCGCACACGCTCCACCTGCACCGCTCGGCCCCTCGCTGCCAGGGAGGTTTAGTGGGGGAGCCGGATGCTTCGCCCTGACCAGGAGCCGCCCAGCGCCTGAATGCCACCAGCCATAGGGACTTTTGGGCACAGATTGTCCCTTTGGATTGGCATGTCTGGATGACAAGGGCCTGCTGGGAGCCCTCCCTTTGCAGCAGACTTGTACTGAGGCTGAGTAGCCCCTGTTTCCCAAGGGGAAAGCTCAGGTGGCTTTTGGGCCTATTTTGTGCCAGTGGCAGGGCTTGTGCCAGGTGCTGGGGAGGTGCACGTCCAGCTGGGGTTGTACACCCACACCACACAAGCCCTGGTAGGGCAGACACCTGCCCCCCACCAGTGAAACCGGGGAGGATGAGGTAGATCCAAGCCTCACCAGAGCTAATCCTGCCCTGAACCCACCCGTGGGGCTGCGCTCGCTGTCACAGCAGATTTGCGAGCAACCATCACCTCCTGCACCCCACTCTTCTCCACTCCCCAGCCCTCCCAGCTCTCAAGTCAGTCACGCCACCCCCTCCACCCCAAGATGTAGGGGATGGAGGTGCAGATTTTGGGGTCCTTGCAAGGCTCCCAGAGTAACACAGTGCTGAGTCAGCAAAATAAAAACTGGGGATTTCACAAGACCTAACTCTCGAGAAAAGCCAGAATTTTAACTTGTGGGGGCTTGCAAAGCACAGAAGGACAGATTATTTTGCGTGGGGGTGTGTGTGTCATTTTTGCTGTGCTGCATCCACTCCTGGAAAAGGAGCCTCCCTCCTGCTCCCACAGCATTAATTATGGCTGCAGCAACTCGGGGTTAATCCCCCCGAAAAGCCGGTGCCTGCATCGACAGTCTCTGCTCCCTTGAACTAACAACTAATTTGAAACATGGCCCCCTCCTCCTCCTGTCTCCTGACACAAATTCCTTTCAGCACTGTCCTGATGCCACCCCAGTGCCAGTGACAGCTCTGGGATCACAGGCTAAAACCTCCCTGGATTTCTGCCACGGCCACCAGCTGCCCCGAGGGCTCGGTGGATTTGGGGGGAATTAATGTGAAATAGCCCAAACCGGGCTGAGCCCTGCAGGGATGTGAGGGGTCGGCACCCACCACCAGCTCACGTGAACATTGGGATCTTAACCCAAACAAAAATTCGTTTTGTGGGGAAAAGAAGGTGGAAAAAGGAGGCCCTAATTCAGTATTTGCAGCAGAGGAGGGAAGGGGGGCAATATCCTCCTACACTGTCCAGACAGAGCTAGGAAAGCTCAGGACACTGGAGCTAATGGGAACTGTTTTCCCAAGGGTGGGACACAGGAGGGACCCTCAAGGCCCCTCATGCACCTCACCCATCAGAGCCGGGTGCATTCGGGGCTGTGGGGGCTGCGGGCATCGGCTCCCAGGGCAGAGCACGGCTCCGAAGCAAAGCCATGCAAAATCCACCCCCCCGTCACCTGGAGGCAGCGGGGAGGGGACTGGAGGGGCTGCAGGCCACCAGCTACTCACTGCGAGCCGGTAACTCTGCATCATTTTATCAAACTCCTCATCAATCTTTTTATATTTCTCTTCCGTCTGCGGGGTCAGCGCAAACACTTCATCCCCTTCCGGGCTCTCGCACTCCCTGTGCTTCTTGTTCAGCGCCTGTTACGTTTGGGGGGACACGGGGGGTGTCGGGGAGGGAGCAGGGGACGAGGTCGGGAGGAAGTCGAACAGAAGAGAAACAAAACAGAAAAGAACATATAATGAAGGTTTTCCAGCCGTGGGCAGGTACTTACACCGTATCGCTTGAACAGGATATCCAGATCCTCGCTGCCTTTGCGGTATTTATCCTCCATCAAAGGGCTCTGGTCTATGGAGTCGTCACCGTCGGGCTCCGGGCTGTCACAGCCGTTAAAACCTTTCTTTCTTAATGTCTGAAAGCACAACCGTGACAGTCTGAGACCCAGGAGTGGGGATGGGGAACACGGGCAGGTCCCCCCCAGGAACACCCACCGGCCCAGACGGACCATGACTTGCCCTCGCACAAATCAACACCATCGCCCCAAGATGCTGTTGACCTCAACAGGGTCAAAAAGTCAGGACAGAGATCCTAGGTTTTGATGACAGGGCATCTCTAGTTTAGGAATTACAGCATGGGGAGGAATGGAGAGAAACTTCCTTGCTTTCAAAGGCTCTGTTTACGCTGGAGCTGAATTTGGCCCCGCACCAGCTCAGGCACATTCGTCATCTACAAGTATCACATCACGGAGGAGAAATAAACCTTAATGCTCTCTGCTCTACAGCAAAAACCAGGGAAAACCTGCTTACAAACAAGAAAATAAAACCCAAAATTATAAGAAAAGAGTAGCTTATCCTTGACAGAACCAGATGGGTGGCATTTACCAAACACGAAGGTGCAACAGGAAGAGCATCGCAGGACAGGGCATGTGGCACAGTGACAGCTGTGAGCTCTGCTGGGGGTGGCACAGGGGGGTGATGGTGACAACACTGGGCAGCAAACCCCACGCCAAGACTGGACTCACGAGCAGGAAAGGTCCCAGGCATTGCTGCATCAAGGTAACGAGGTGACATCTCCTCATCAGCAGGAGCCCAGTGACTGCCCGTCTGGGCCATGCACAGGGGATGGTGACACCCCAAAGTCCCTCACTCGTGCTCAGCAGCCACCTGAGATCCACATTTAATCACTCTATATTCAACATACCAAAAGCAATCAGGCGTTATGACGGAAGCAGCGTTTGCCAACTCGGTTTTTTTTTAGAAGTCAAAGCTACAGAATTTCCTGGAAGTCTCGATCCCTTTTCATGCCAAAATCAGCAGTGGGGGGAAAAAAAAAAAGTCTTGACAATTCTCTGTCTTCCTAAATAGCAATAAACATCTCCATTCTGAGGCCAAAGTGTGTTCAGGAGTGGCTCTTCCACTACCTGTGAGCTCTGGGAAACACAGGGCTTGTAGGGGAAGTTTTGCTGGAGAGAATAACAACCAGGATGTCTCCAGAAAGGCTGGGAATGCTGCAGGTAGGATATGCTCGGCTCTGGTCCATACAGCACTGGTGCCACACAGCTCCACTCTTCCTGCAGGTCTGGCTCAGTGGATGCTTGTGCCAGGTGGCCACAGCCAAGCAATGGGCACCACACCCACCCCCAGCCTGTTCTCCATCCAGCTGAAGCTTTTCACAATATTTTCCACTAAAATTACTCCTTCTGTGGTGCCATTTTCACTCTCACTAGATTCAGCTGCAGAAGGGAAATGTCCTCGTCCAGGTCCAGCTCCAGCAGTGAAGGACCAGGCTCACTCCTGGCCACAGTGGCATCTGCCCCTCTGCTTGGCATTGCCAGTAACTCCTGCTACCTACAAACTATGAACTAATTACCTAATAATAATCACTCTGAATAATTCTTATACCTAATAATAATATTCCTAATAATTCCTGGTACTGCCAATTTCTGTGCTGTCTCTCTATAGAGAAAGGCAGTGGGAATTGGAGTCACTGCCATGAACAGGAGATTCCCAGGGCTTGTTCTGCGGGTTCCTGAGGATTTTTCCCTACTATTTTTCTATTTTTGTATGTGTCCTTGTTTGTTCTCAGAATGACCCAAAAGAGGAAGAGGTGCTGCTGGTGGGGAAGGAACACTTTGCCTTTTTTTTTTTCGAAACTGCTTTTTGTGAGTTTTTTTTTT
>VYXB01009199.1:159049-212495 GCA_013397135.1 Pachyramphus minor | reverse complement strand
TTTTCCTTTTTCAGAGGCAAAATGGAAAAAGTTGTTCCATGAGCAGCAGAAGGGTTGAAGCCGGGTTTCCTTCGGGTGCTGGGGACACTCTCCAGTGTCTAAGGGGGCTGTGCCCATCTTGCCACGATTCCTTTTGCAGGGACAGGAACTGGACCTCACACCTCTGCCCTCCCATTCCTGGCTGGGAATTGGGAAGGCAATCCCTCACATCCCTGGAAGCTCCTCTCCTCCAGCAACAGCTGCTGTGGTTCAGGAGCTGTGGGAATGAGAGAGCCATGGCCATCCCCCAGGACCTTCAAAGGAGGGAATCTCACAACAGAATTTTTAAGAGGTTTCAGCCAAGCAACAACATCCTTCTCCTTTCTAAAACCTGCAGCAATGACACAGAGGCCTGGAAATTTTAGGCAGCTCCCAGTGCCCTCGCCTCTGCCCCCATTCACCACCCAAACCAAGAGCAGGGATGAGCAAGGGGCTGCTGCCACCAGCTGCAGTATTTTGCCATTTCTAAGTCCTCATGAAATCATCCCAGGGGTTGTTTCCTCAACAAGTGTGTCAAGGAAACTTGTGGAATGGTGTGGACGTGGCTCTGCTCACCCAGACCCTGAAACAGCTCACAGCATTGCCCTTTGCCTTTCCAAAGGTTTAACATATTTAGGGCCCAACACAGCTTTACCTTGGTCTCCTCGCTCTTCCCAGCCACCAACTTCTTAAAATCAGTTGTAACTTCATCGCCTGTGAGACCCACAGCTCCCTGCCAGGGTGGGTTTGGAGCACCCCGAGCTGTGAGGGGCTGCTGCAGTGCTGCCATCCCCGCCCCAAGCCTGTTGTAACCCTGCCTGTAACCCTGGCACAGCGAGGGGCTGCTGCAGCTGCAGGGAAGGGGACGGGGACGAGCTCCAGAGCTGGCACAGCCGGGGACGGGGCTGATCTGCAGCGCGGTGGGACAGGAAGCACCGGCGGCGCTGAGTGACCGGGGCCCGAGTCGCAGCAGGACACGAGCCAAGGCAGCCCAGCTCGCAGCAATCTGCTGCTCAACAAGAGGTTTGGGACAACAAAATGCCATTTCCAGCCATACAGGCGTTGGCTGATGGTTCGTTCTTTTTTTTTTTTAACAAAAATAAAATGTGTGTCCCACATTTTTAGCTTTTTAAGATGATGTAAAAGGAAAACAATCCTACTGGAGCGGGAATCAAACCCAAAGATTCCTGTTTTCGGGATCTCTGCAAGGTCTTAGAAAAGAGCTTTCCTTCTCATTCCTCATCATGCTCTTTGCCAAGATAAAAACAGAAGATACAAAGAGGTTTTCAGGAAACCTTTCTGTCACTGGGCTGCAGCCAGTGGAACACAACTATTTTTCATATAAAAGAGATTTAAAAGCAATTCTTTCCCAGCAGAAGATTTTCAGAGGAGAAAACCAGGGTGAGAACTTCCCACGGCAAAAACCGACCTCGCTCATCATGGGCCCCTCTCACTGCCACCCCCAGGACCCCCATTCTATCAGGATCCACTGTAGGTCCTTCTTTTCCAGGAAATATTCCCACTCCCATGATCCCAGCTCACACAGGAGCACATTTCCAACCTGAAGAGCGTGAGAGAGCAGCAGGAAATGCAGAACATGTGAGAGGAAACGATGCTTGACCAGGATGTGGTTGACTTCCCTTAGAGGAGGGAGACTCAACCAGCCCGGGCTTTGGGGAAGTCTGGACGAGGATAAGGATGAGGATGAGGATGAAGACGCGACACTGGCAGCTGCCTCTGCACTTTGCCACCACCTCCCCAGCATCCTGCAAAATGCCTGCTTTTACACATCCTGGGGAATGACAACTCCAGGAAGCAGAATTAGGGGAAAATCAGCCCCCCTCCAGAACAAGGAAAGGACAGAAATGGCTGTGTGGCTTTAACTGGCTGCAGAGCATCCCAGTGCCCGGTGAGCTCTGCTCTGTCCAAGTCCCTTCTCAGAACCTGGCACGTCAGCCGGGCTGCGAGGAAACGAGAAGCGACAGCGAGGAGCAAAGCCGGCGTGATCCCAGGCCGGGCGCGCACGTGGCACCCAGCGTGCCTGTCTGGGGGCTCAGCTGTCCCCCGCCTGATTAAGGAAACCCCCCTCTCTGCATTAGAGAGATTTTCTCAGACTTAAAAGCTTCCAGCAGCCAGGACTTTGCCGGGCACGGAGAAGCCGCAGGGGTTGCGTGGTTGAATCCCACTCACGACAGCCACCGCCCAGCCCTGGCACGGCTGAGGCAGGGGATGCCCCCATGGGGGTGGTCCCCAAATGCAGTCAGGGGGTCTGGAACCCTCTTGAGCTACGTCTGTGTACGCTCATCCCAGAGCAGCTCTGCTCCCACTAAATATCCAGGGGGATAAACCGCTCCAGGGCAGAATGGGATGAGGTGCCCCCAGTGCTCCCCACACAGATGCCCCTCCCCACAGCCAAAAACCAGGAGATCCTCACGTTTACTGTTGTTTTAAAACATAATTTGGACGGAGAAACTTGTCCTGCCCTGAGCTGTGGTAACAGTGCCCAACCTCCAGAGCCACCACCCACTCCCCCTCCACCAGGAAAACAAAATCAGGAGGCTTCTGCCTTGATCCCCCCAGGTCCCAGCTGCTCCTCATCCTTCCTGAGACGATGCCAAAGCCCCTCAGAGCTGCATCCCTCAGCAGGAAGGGACTGTGGGCATCACAGGGAAGGTGGGTCCTTGAAATCCACTTAAAAATCATATTTGGTGACAAATTCCCAGCCTGGACCTTCTCGGTCTCCAAATGCTCAACGTGGGGAAGCTTCTGGAACATGAAGATACTTTCTGGGAGTCAGGTTCAACCGGGAGACACCAAGAAACATGAGAAAAACTGGGTTTGTGTGCAGCAGGGACACAGCTGGGTTGGTGGGACCTGATCTGGGCAAAGGGGAAATGGAAATCAGCACCAGGAGCAGGAATGGTCTCTTGGGAGTGTGGATGTGGCAGAGAAACCAGTAAAAATCTTGGAGCAGCCCTAACCCTGTTCCAAGACAAGATGAAGATGAGGGGGGAAGCTTGAGCAGCCTCCAGACCTGCCTTCACCCCAGTGGGTTTCACTCCGTGACGGCTCTGCCAGCAAGATGTGCCGAGCCCAGCATGTTTGGGCTCTTTTTCTTGCCATCCACCAATATCCTTCCGCTCCCGATGTTCCTCTCCTCGGCTTTGGACGCAGATCCAGCTTTTCATGTGGTGCAAACACAGTGTTTCTTTGGGTGCCAAGGACTGTGTGTAACTCGTCGGCTTGGGAGTGTTTGCATCTTGGACCATACGGGAACAGAGAACGCTGCCCAAAATGTTTACGGTATTTTTAGGCCAAGACAAATCTGTTCGGCGCTGCAAGCGCCGCAGTCTGAGCAGCCCGGAGAGGCTGCGCTGGTGAGCGTGGCAGGGAAACATGCCTGCAAAACCCCAGCATTTTCACAGTGAAGGGGCATCACCTGCTCAAATGGGCCAAAAAGGACATTTGTGAACCATTTTGAAGGCCCCTACACAACTATGTGGTGGCACAAGAGCCTCCAAACCCCAGAGAGAGAAGGCAGATGCTGCCAGATGCTTGGCCATGGCTCAACAGGGTGGACAACGAGGTGAAAACCTCAAGTCCACACCTCTCAAAAAGACACATTTCACAGAGAATAAAAAAACAAAAAGAAAACAAGATTGGGGGGCAGGTTGGGTTTTTTTCCCTTCTCCTTTATGAAATCAAAGCCTGAGCATGCTGGCCCAGAGGCACCACAGGGATTCAAAGGCAGAAGTGGTTCAGCCCGATTCCTCCAGCAGCACAGGGCTGTGCCACTCTCCTCCATCACCAGTGGCTCTGTGGGCATTAACTGATGCCATAATGCTGCTAATTACCCAGCCAAGCCCTTTGTTTGCCCAGATTTAATGGCAGCTGATGACCTCACAGCTCTATCCCTGTGGATGTGACCAATGGCCGAGGCACCGCTGGCACCTTCGTGCTCGGGCCTGGTGATGCTCTGCCAGCACCAGGGACAAGGACAAAGCAGAGGAGAGGACCAGCACATGGGCACTGACAGCACATGGCAGCTGAGCATCTCCTGCAATGCCAGCAGACTGGAGAGAGGCCTTGGCATGAGCACTGTCTGGACATGTCCGTGGCAGTGCCAAGGCTGGGTCAGACTGGACCTGGTTGGGTCATCCCTGGAGACCCACAAAAACACAGATGGACAAGCCTTGAGAAACCCCACCAACCTGTGAGCTTGGCTGTGCTTTGAGCAGGGGCTGGACCAGAGGTGCCCACGGTCCATCCCACCTGAACTCCTTGTGCCCTCCCACAAGCCCATTGTGCCTGTCAGAACACTGGGCTGGGGCAATGCCACCAGCTGCATCAGGCACCCCAGTGCAGCAACCCCCCGAGATGCCTCCAAACACAGCTGCTGGACCACAGCAACGTCCCCCAAAGCAAACCTGCACCTCAGTTTCAAGGCAGTAGGTCAACACATAACTCAAGACAGCTTCAACTCTACCACCCAAATGAACTATTTTTGTAGTCTGAACCAAAACGATGCAAAATCCATCTGGCACTGAGTGTGGAGAGGTCTGCTGGCTCCATCCCCACCCTGCACCCACCTCCTGCGTTCAGTGGGGTGCCAGACCCAGCCCTGGCTCCACCACAACAGCAGAGCTGGGGAGCAGCCGGGTGGCCTCACCTCGATGATGTCTGCGTTGGTCCGGCTCTCGTGGGGCTCGTTGTACTCGGTGTACTTGAGCAGCACCTTGTCCATGTCGGTGCTGGCATATTGGAACAGCTTGTTGGAGTGGTTGAAGATGATGAGGGCGATCTCGCAGTCGCACAGGACACTCAGCTCATAGGCTTTCTTCATCAAGCCGAACTTGCGCTTGGTGAAGGTCACCTGAAATCAAGGACAGCCATGGTCAGAAACTCTGTCCATGACCTGACACCTCCCAGAGACAAATGGAATGACCACTGGACAAAGAGCAAAAGGAAAGGGAGGGCAAAGGGAATATGTCTCACTTTCCTCAAATGGACCCAACCCCAAGCTCTCCTCTCTTGCTTCCCTCTTCCAACCGGTTCATATCTCTGCCTATTTTGGGATCCTCCAAAAGCAGACACTTCACAAGCACAAAGATGATTATCAGCGTTGGAAATCACATATTGCCAAATCAAGAGAAAATAAATTTCAGCAAAATCCCCAGCAGAGTTGCCATCTGTCTGGGGGCTGCGGGTTCTCAGCAGTTTTTAAGTCAAATATTCAAGCGATGGAGATCTTGTCCTCGTTCGCCGCAGCAGCACTGTGAGCACCCGACCTTAGGGGTTGCAGAGCTGGGGGCTCAGCACCCTGATGCTGCCTTGGGGTGCCCACCCCACCCTTGACTCACTGTCCTGCTCACCAGCCCCCACTTCCCTTGGGAGTCTGTGCTTCTCCAAGGGCACCCGAGCCCCCTGTGCTCCCTCTTGCTGTCCCCGTAGCCTTGTTGGGGGGGTTTAATGCATTGTCTGCCTACTGTGGTCCCCTATCCCCCAACCTGCCCTGCCTTGAGCTGTCACCAGAGCTGCTGGGTAATGAGGCAGCTTGTGCAGGACTGATCCTGGTGAGCTGGCTGGGGGCCGGGACCAAACTGGGTGCTGGCTCCAACACCCGCTCCAGCTGCCGGGCAGACACTGGGCTGTGATTCCCAGCCCACGCTCCGCTCTCGCTGCCACGCTCCTAACGGGACCCAGCTGGAGGGGAGGGAGCTGGTTTGGGGCTCCCGTCCCTGCTGCAGTGCAGATGGCTGCTGAGGGTCCCTCACCCCCCCAAGAACGTGGCACACTGCCGGGGAAGGCGCGATGCTTGGCCAATGCCCTCTCAGCAAATAAAAAGCAGAAAAAGACAATAAAAGGCAGCAGGTCACAGCTTTGCTCTAAGCATCGCTCTGGGGGTGAAGCAGACACTGTGTGAAGGGCTGGAGTCGAGCTGAGATGCCCTTGGGTGCCAAGAGCTGCTCCCTCACTGCACGGGAGGGCTCGACCCCACTTTGGGCCTCCACCACAGCATCGATTTTGCAGCTGAACAGCTTTAATGTGCACAGCTGAGGGAGGAGAGTGAAGGAGGCTGCTGCCTTTACTCAAGCCGAGTCAGTGGTGTCACAGCCACAGTCCAAAGTGTTCAACATGGAGCTTCCCAGCCCACGCCAGCACTGAGGGGCAGTGCCCTCACAACGCTGCCAGCAGCACCCAGCACCCACCGCCCGGGTCCCGCACCCCTCGACCCCGAGCCACGTCCCCGCCTGTGGTGGGAGGGCAGAGCAGGGCAGGTCTGGGCACGCTCGGCACAGGGAGCTGCTGCCCCTCCCCACCATCTCCCAGAGATGATTAGGCAGTAACGGGATTCGGCTCTAATCGCCTCATCCCCTGGAAAGTGCAGGGCTGGCACCCCGCGCCGCTGCGCCCTCCACGTGCGCCCGCTCTCGCCGTGGCCGGGCTGGGAGCACTGGTGCTCACGTTGCCAGCGCTGCCCCAGCCCTGGCACACTCTGACGCAAATTAAATTATTTGAGCGCCAGCTCTTCTGTCACCAGCAATTTCCCCTCCTCGGTGGCATCCTGGACCTCTTGGCCTCCCAAAATCGCTGCTGCCAGGTGCTGGACCTGGCTGCTCCCAAGACCAAGGGCTGGCAGTGCCATGGCTGCACAGTAAGAATTCAGGTGGGACCCAGCTGCAGTTCTGCTCCTCCATGGCAGGACAGGCTCTAAAACCAAGCCAGGGCTCCCCAGCACTGTGTCAGCAGTGTTTCTGGTCCCACATCCCCGCCGCAGCTCCGGCAGCACCACAGCCTGGCACGACCTGCTCGCTGTCCCTGCCGGGATGGCCTCACAGCTCTGACTCACCCTCTAAGCAGCCCGAGGAGCCCCTGAGAGGAAAACACACTGTGTCTCTGCCAAGACAGAGGGAACAGCCAAGGGTGGTTGTTTCTGCTGCTGCCAGTGCTGGGGATACATCACCAAAACACACCTTGCCAGGCACCATGAGCCCTCTCATCCACTGAGATCTGAGGCAACAGGATGAGGCCGAGGTGTGTGAACAAGGGGGCAGCTCTTGGCAATGAAGACCAGGAACAAGCTTGGTTTGGGTTTTGCCCTTGCATGTGGGGTCACCTTCCCCCAAACAACCAGCAACCTGGGCAGAGCTGAGCAGAACCCAAAGCACTAAATTATCCCTCTACAGACGAGGAGGTATTCCCTCCGCAGACAGGAACTGGGCAGAGGAGCATCTGTCTTGGCACCCCTGCTTCTTGCAGAGAAAAGCAAAGATTTACCATTTAGCCACCACATCACACAAAGGCATCACCTGATGCTGCCTTGGGCATCCACCCGTGACCTGGGACAGAAACCCCAAACCTTCCCCTGACGCTGTGCACGAACCCGATCTAGAAGAATTAACCTTGTAAGTCTAAGAGGGTAATCAAATCTCATGCTTCAGGGCATAAGCCGATCACCAAAGGGGTCAGGAAGGAATTACTGCCCCACACTAGCAGGGGATTTTTGCCTTTCCCCTGATGCAAACCATATTGGCGGTTGCCAGAGTCAGCGGCCTGGCCCTGAAGGACTGATGGCCTGATCTGTCGTGGCAAATCCTCTCCAGTAATTCCTCTAATGACATTAGTGACTCTTACTTGCTCTCGTCCCCTGGTTTTGGCTGCTGCTGTAATTCACAGAATCACACACTGGTTTGGGTTGGAAGGGATCTAAAAGCTCATCTTGTCCCATCCCCCTGCCATGGGCAGGGACACCTTCAATGAGACCAGGTTCCTTCAAGCCCTGTCCAACCTGGCCTTGAACACTTCCAGGGACGGGACAGCCACAGCTTCTCCAGGCAACCTGTGCCAGGGCCTCAACACCCTCACACAGAAGGTCCTCCTAATATCTGCCCTAAATTCTCCCCCTTTTCAGTTTAAAACCATCCCCCCCTTGTCCTGTCTCTCTAGGTCCTTGTCCCAAGTCCCTCTCCAGCTCTACTGGAGCCACTTTAGGCACTGGAAGGCACTCTAAGGTCTCCACGGAGCCAGGGGGATCCAATCCCAGCTGCTCCAGCCTGTCCCCAGAGCAGAGGTGCTCCAGCCTTCAGAGCATCTCCGCGGCTTCCTCTGGACCCACTCCAGCAAAATTCCAGGTGCTGCTGGAGCCTCCATGAGGGTTTGTGGTCTGTGCCCCCACGAAAGGCAGAACGTGGGACATGAACAGGGTCAGACTCACTGATGCCGCAGGCTTGGTGTGAGATGCAAGGGAAGAGCTTCACCTCACAGCGAAGGCTCTGGAGAGCCCCTGGTCAGCCTTAACTCTCCCTGAGGTTCATGATGCCTCAGCAGCCCCCAAACCACAGTTAGGGATGAAATCCTCGGCAGCACGAGTGGAACCGCAGGCGTCGAGAGCGGCTCTGCCTCCCTCCGCTGGCACAGCCGTTCTCCAGTACATCCCTGCACTACTCCCATTCCCCAGCTCTCCCTCTCCCGACAGGTGCAGGGGCCGGGGGAGCCACCAGGGCACACCGAGGAGGGTGCACGGAGCTGCCAGCCCCACATTCCAGCAGCAGCACCACGGCACAAAGGCCCATCCATAATCCATCAGTGCCAGAGTGCGGCCGAGCGTGGCCCCCGCGCCGAGCTGGAGAGCACAGGGCTGCTGTGGAGGCACTGGTGGGCTGAGGATGCTCCCAGACATGGCTTTAAGCCAGCTCAGCCAACAGCCCACAGCCATGACGGGAACGCACACACAGACATCTCTTATCCTTGATCCACAAAAACAGCCGGAGAGGGCGGGAAGGGGAGCGAGGAGCAAGAGGCGGCTCCAGGGAGACCTCGCTGCGGTCTTTCAGCTTATAAAGATGGTGAGGGACTTTTCACATGGGCAGGTATTGATGGGACAAGGGGGATGGTTCTGAACTGATGAAGGGGAGATTTAGGTGGGATGTTAAGGAAGAAGTCCTTCTCTGTGAGGGTTGGGAGGCCCTGGCACAGGTTGCCCAGAGAAACGGTGGCTGCCCCATCCCTGGAAGTGTCCAAGGTCAGGTTGGATTGGGCTTGGAGCAACCTGGTTTAGTGAAAGGTGTCCCTGGCCATGGTAGGGGTGTGGGACAAAACAGTCTTTAAGGTCCCTTCCAATCCAGATCATTCCATGATTCCATAAGATGAAGCAAGAGGGGACACTTCTGACTCCAGGGAGCAGATCCTGGCATTGCTCCTGTATAGTGTGGAACAGGAGGGTTCTTACCCCATTTACAGCTCCCACTGTGGTGGATGGAGCAGATCAGCAACCCACTGCCTGGAGCAGCCCTTCACAAAATGTCCCATCTTCCTGGTGTGTCCTTGTTTCCCAAAGAAAGGGAGCAGCGAAGTAACTGATTGCAAAGCTGCACTGATGACCAATTAAACAGCTGCAGCTTTGCTGACACCCAACTTGAACAGGGCTGGGCTTTTGGGAAGCAAAGCAACACGTGCCGTGCTGGGGTGGGGAGCAATGCTCCCATACTGGGGTTTGGAAGAACCAGCCCAGCCAGGGCTGCAGCTGCTGCCAGGGAAAAACCAATGTCCCCCAGCCCAGAGAGCTGGGCTTTGGGGACAACACCTGACATGGGAGACATGCTAAAGCCCCAGCACCGGGCTGGGCAGAGCAACTCCTGCTGCCAAATCCCACCCAGTGCAGCAAGACCCCCAAAAACAGCTCCACCACCTCGACTGTTGCCTCTGGCAGAGAAGCCTTACCCAGCAGGATCAGGCTGTGCCACCCCCCTCCAGCATTACCAAATATTTTCCCTTTGTTTCAACTTCCAACAGGGCTCCAGTTGCTGTGGATCTCTCGCTCCTCTCCGTAGTGCTGCCCCATAAAATAAAGCCTGGCTCCTTTAATAACCCCTAAGGCCCAGTTTCCTCTTCATTATGGACACAAACAGCCCCAGGAGCAACTGGGACATCAGCAAAACCCATCTGATGCTCATCGCAGCCCCCACCACCAAATGAAGCTGTAATGAGGAAAACCTGCCATTTCCTATTGTTCTGCTGCAGAGCAATAAACTGGTTCATCCAATTTGTTCTTTGCCACTCTCTAAGCATTAGGAATATATCCACACATTTTTTTGCTGGTTTTTTTTCTGTTTTTATGTAATAAACGCATCAGGAAAGAAGTGTGGCAGGCCACTCTGGGGTGTGGAGGTTGCTGGACTAAGGGCAGAGGCTTGGATCAGGAGCACAGGAAGCAAAGGGACCTGCCTGGAAGTCTTGTGGTTATGGGGAATACACCGATGGAGTCATCCCAGAGCAAACCTGGGCCAGCAAAGAGCTGCTGCTCCGCTGCTCCGGCTCAAGGAACACGGAAATTTGGGAAAAACCTGATGGATTTTTTTTCCCCTCTGAGACTCACAAAGGCATTCCTACACACATGCACATGCATGTGTGTCTCGGGCTTGGCTTCAACACAGCCCAAGGAAAAAAACCCTGGAGCCATGTAAGTTTTCAATCTGGCAGAATAAAAAAAAAAAATTAAAAAAAAAAGGAATAATTTGGGTTGTTTGCGTTCAGCAAAATGGATACTTGTTGTGGCTGTTTTTTATTGGAAAAACCACATGGAAAATGTCAACTGAAATATATTTTCTGCAAGACAAAAAAAAAAAAAAAAAAAGGGGGAACTAACTAAGTGGAGAAGATACTTTCTTCTGGAAAAGCACTTAGATGGAAAGGGCGCGAGAGCTCCAAGGCGAGGAGCGACGCCTGGGTGGGGGCCGTGGTGCAACGGGGCCGTTTGCCTGGTTCTGGGATCCGCCTGGATCCGGCCCCGGCGCCGAGTCTCACCCATCTGCTTATTTTATGGGTTAGGAAAAAAACCAGCACCAGTGGCCCAAAATGGGATGGAAATGGGTCATTTTGAAACAGAACGCTTAAAATCCCCAATGGGAGAGGAGGAGAAGGGGCGAGGAGGGGCAGCACCGACCTGCCGATTGCGCTCGTCCGTGATCCGCTGGATCTGGATCTTTTTTCTCCCCATCTTCTCCGGAAATCCTCACCGCACCCGGGACGACTTCGGCTCAGGGGAGGGGAGAAGTCACTCGCTTCAAAACGCTTTCATTAAAGAGCGTCCAGGGGCTTTTTTCGCGGGTGGAAAACAAACCCAAAAAAAGCCAAAACAAAAAAAAAAAGAGAGTTTTGGGTGTCTCCGTGCTCAGTTCATGGTACCCTCGTGCGCGGCCGGATCCAGGGGGGCTGAGCCGTCAGCAGCTGCTCAGAAACCTGCACAAGGAGAGAGACAGGAGTGAGCCAGGTCTGTTCCCAAACCGCATCCAGGACCCAGCGCCCTCCCGGCATCCTCCCACCCCCCAGGCCACGGGGGTCTCTGGTCCTTCCTCCCATTCAGCTCTGGGGCCCGAAAGGCTGCAGAGGGATTTATCCAACCTGGTCTTGAAGAACCCCAAGGGTGGAGCCCGAGAGCACCTGCACTACAGGACACGTGTGGGCCTGGCACGGCGACGCTCAGGGAGGAGGAGGAGACGGCAGCAACGCGCCCGTGAATCATTATTCCTCCGTGACACTCCAGACTTTCTTTTTCTCTTAATAAAGTCATAAGTAGTCGAGTGGCTGGTGATTAGCTTGGGCAATTTAAATCCGTCTCCAATTTCTGCGCTAATCTTCAATTTGGAATTTTAAAATGTCTTTATTTGATTACTTAAAAAAACCTTATAACCAGGCACAGAAACCTAATTCTTATGAGAAAGGAAGACTCTGAAGGCAGCTGAGACAGCCTGGCCTTCCACTGAGCTCAGCCACAGCCAGACACTGGATGATTCCTCTGATCTGGGGGGTGTATGGATTGACTTGAGGGTATCTTGTGCCCTAAGCTCTCCCAAAGGGGTGAGTCCACACATCCCAGAGCATCCCCTTGGCTCCTTCCACAGCCCCACTCTGGGACCCCACAGCAGGGATTCAGCCCCCCTGGGCACCTGCATCCCCTGATGCCAGGGGCTCCATCCAGATGTCCCAGGGCACCTCCTGACACAGCCTCCCAACCCCATTTCACCCCCATTTCTCAGTGTGTGCTGTGGTGCAGCGAGGGGGACAAAGAGGGAACTTCAGCCAGTTCATTTTCCACAGGTATGTTTTTCTCCCGGCTCCCTCCCCGAGCAGCTGGATAACAGCAGTGATAACATTGCATTTAAGGCGAGGTGCCCCGTGCCAAGGCCCGGGCAGAGGGAAAAGCCAGTCCCAAAATAGCTTCCTATCTGCCTCGACTTGGCAGTCCCCAGCTCTTGGTCTTGTTACAAAAAGCATGAAAAAAAAAAGCTTTTTCTTCCATCCCTTCATCCCAAATTCACCACATCAGCTGCAGCCAACCCTGACCAAGCTCCTCCTGCTCCTCTCCCACCCTAGAGCCCCCTCAGGCCCTGCTGAAGGCCCCCAGGGACCTTGGCCCTGTCCTTTGCCCTCTCATCAGACCATGTTTCAACAACAAACAAGCCCTGATGGTCTCACTCCCACACTTGGTTTTGGGGTTCATTGAGTCATGTGAGTCACTTAGTATTTTTTTTTTTTGTAAAATTATTCATCATACATCATGTTCTGTGGTTTCAGTGCAGGTTTAAGCAGCACAGAGGAGAATGGGGAGATTTTTTCCCCCCATCCCCAAAATCCACCATTTGCCCTCCAGGGAGGATGAGCAAGAGGAAGCACAGGAAGGAGATTGGAGAGACAAAGGGCAGCAAAACCTGCTTTTTTTTTTCCCTTGTAAATCCCACCAGGAAGACTCTTTGCAAGGACAGGCGATACAGGGATGGCATTTGCTGCTTGGATCATTATTTCCCAAAATTGGTGAGTGTTTCCCTCCCAGCAGCAAATGGGAAGGACCATCCAGCTATGAGGAGCATTGTCATAGGAGACGCTGAGCCAGTGCCAGGGGACATCCTTGAGCTGCTGCTCCCTGTCCCTCTGTGGGCAGCCTCAAAAAGACAGGTCCCAGAGCATTCCCAGTCCCAGAGCATCACTGGTTCCAGAGCATCACTGGTTCCAGAGCACTGCCGGACCCAGAGCATCACCAGTCCCAGGGCATCACCAGTTCCAGAGCATCACTGGTCCCAGAGCATGACCAGTCCCAGAGCATTTCTAGTCCCACAGCACCACTGGTCCCAGAGCATTCCCAGTCCCAGAGCATCACTGGCACCAGCAAGCAGGGAATGCAGGTGCTGGGCTGCCACGAGATTATCCCTCAAAGGTCGGTGATATGGGAAGAGCCAAAAGGAAAATGAGGATTTTTTTTTTCATCCACCTGGATCGTCCGCTCAATGTTTCCCTCACTGTGAGGCCACACGGGACAGAGTCCACAGCCCAAGGCTCAGGGCCAAGGTGAGCATTTTGCATGCACAGAGAAGCTCTGGCAGGGGAGGAACTTTCTGCCGGGTTTGCTTTGCCACTTTTCCCTTCGGAGCTGCCATTTCTTTGGACTGGCTGAAAAACATTCACCTTCAGCATCTTCAAAACCACCAGCAGCAGCACGAAGTAGCAACAGCTCCGCATCCGGACCCAGGGCAAGATCCTAATTCTTTCCGTGTGCTGCAGCTCTTGGACAGAGAAACCCTCTGAAAGACGGCGGATTTACTGTCCAAACCAGAGAGGAACAACTCTCCAGAAGCAACAATAAACACTGGAGAACAACGGGCAGTAAATTTAAACTGAGTGAAAGGAAACATATTTTAACACAATTTCGTTGTGGGACTTGTTCACAGGATGCTATTGCAGCCAAAAGCTCCACAGTGCTCGAAAAGAGATGGGATATTTGTAGGGATGAGAAGATCCCAGTGCTGCTCATGCCTGCACTGACCTCTGCACGAGCCGATGCTTCTTGCATGGGAGCGGCGGGATTCAAACCACATTCCCCTCCCTGGGCCACAAATAAACCCCAAGTGTTTCAATTCAAATCCCCTTTTTCAACCACCAAACCAGATTCCTCCTGCTGCTCTGAATCCCAAATCCTGCATCCTCAGCACCTTGGCTGGATGGGGACCACTGTCCCAGCCTCGGGGTTTGCTCATGCCACTGGGTAAAGTGCTCCACAGGAAAAAGGTAACTCAACAGTTTTTTGCTCATCATCTTGGGGAGAAAAGGAGCTGCCATGTGATGCTCTTGATCCCTCTACCCTGCACGAGAAGGAAAACACCCCATTGCAAGGGCAACCATCGGATGGGATGAAGAGGAGGGATGGAGAAGAGCAAGGCATGCTTGCTGCCCTCCAAATGCACCCAACAGAGGGGATTTCAAACTCCTCCCTTTTCTCTTTATGCTCCTGGTGTTGCAGTTGGGGTTTGGGGGTGGGTTTATTTGTTTTTAGGCTGGGTTTTTTCCCCACTATATTTTTAAACCCAGGTATTTTCACGTTTCCTGCCCAGGTGGCTGTTTCAGAAAGTCCAACCACAGGTTCGAGTTTCTGATCAGCACCTGGAAGCACAAGAAACCTGGAGAGCTGCCTTTGTTCCTCCTGCCCCCCATACCCTGCACTGCCACTGCCGGTTCAGCCCCAACCCAGGAGCACCCCCTTTGCCCCTGGAGCTCCCTCTCCTTCACCACCAAACTGCTCTGTGTCCCTGACTGCCCAACCCAAGGCCTTGGGATCACTCATGACCCTCCTCCCCTCTGTGACCAGGTGGAATTTAAGCACCTGAACATGCACATAGCAAAGCACTCAGAGCACAGGACTGTTACAAGGAGCTGAGCTCCTAAATAACTTTCAACTTTTCGGGTCTCAGGTGGTTTTATTCAACACATTAACCCCAGTCATTAAAACATCATCTTTCTCAGATAGCAGCTTCTTTCTCCTGAGCCTGGTTTTCCCAGCAAAATCCTACACTCCGGTGAGGAAGGTCCAAGGGCATCGAAAGGGACCTACAAACCTGCTGGGAAGCAAACCAGGGGCACTGCAGTGGCAAAAAGCCACCCTGCCCCTCTTCTGCCCCAGGGAATCTCGGCAAGGATCAGGGAATTCAGCAGCGAGAAGCCTGGGAGAGATGCAGCGCCAGCGCCCGCATATCCCCCCGCACCACACCCCCCTCCCCGCGCTCGCACAAGTGTGACTATCACAGCAATTAGCACACATGCCAATTAACTCCGAGCAGGTGCTGGTTAACTCTGTGCTGAGTAATTCATCCCCGGCTCCCAGTAAATTGCTCCAAATTGGAGAGACGGGCGAGGGAGCAGAGTTAGCATTTTGCAAATGGGGGAAGAAAGAAAAAGCGAAGAGGAAACTCAGCTGGGAGATGTTTTTACAAAACAAGGAATTTGGGGGGCTGGATCCCCAGCTCTTGGAGCTGGGGACACAGGGGAGCTGCTAACCCTTCCAAGTCTCTATTCCTGTTTTTTTTAACCTACATATTTCTGATCTATTTCTACCTATTTCTAAGTGGCTTCACCGTGGCTTTGCACAAGCAGTGGGGTGCTCTGCACTGCTCTGTAATTTGTCACTTTTCCATTCCTCCTGAACAGCCCCACGTTTCTGAGCAGGGACACTCAAAGTCTCACATCCACTTTCTATGGCCATTTGCTATTTTTAATATACTTTTATTGCATCCCTTTTTAGTTGCTCCTTACTAAAGTTAGCACAACACACCACCCCTCTCGAGGGCAAAGGAATTCAGCTGCCCTTCCTTAACACCCGCCTTGAAAAGCCGTGTGCTCTCAGCACAATGTCAGCTGAGATAAACCAAACCTTGGCCGTGCAGCTGCAGGGGGAAGATCAAAAAGATGAATCCAAAAGCTTTAGGAAGATAAATAAAGGCAAATAAACGCATCCTTTCCAAAAATGTATTTGCCTTTGGAGCTCTTTGTTTTTCCCGGCGTGTGGCACCACGCTCCCCAACCCACTCGTGCCTGTGCAGAAACACACAGCAGAGCCAGAGACACGGGTCACAGCACAACTGGCACGGGTTCAACATGCCACTGGTTCAAGGGATGTTTCCCTGTCTCCATCCCCAAACCGGGGCTGGCACCATGGGGACATCCTTGGCTATGAGGAAACCTGCAAAAGCAGCTTCAAAGGACAGTTGGAGCTTGGGTAAAGAAAGGATGGAAAAGGGAGAGAAATAAAACACTGCCCTGTGAAGATGAAGCTCATCTGATGGATGAGGTGAATAGGAGGATGTTTGATCATGGCACAGAAAGACCCAATTTGGAGGGAGAAATGCAGGTGACAGGCAGAGCACAGCCCAACCCAGCACCTGCTTTACCCAGGCACCCAAGGCTTTCACTGTAGGACCAACCCACCTTGTACCCAGGATTTGCAGGATTCTCCCCGAGATGGGTTTGTCCTTACTGGGCTCCATCAAGTCAAAGGGCTGGCTGAGAGTTATGGGTCCAAATACAGCGAGACGGGGTCTTCCCCACCGGGTACCCCCCCCCAGGGGACAGGGCACCCAACAGGACTGAATTCACTGACCCCAGCCCAGTGGGACCAACACATTCTGGGGGGCCTCAGGGTTTATTCACATCCAGAAATTACTGCAATAACGTGTCCCCATCTTGTGGCATCTCCATTCGAGGGTCACTGCAAGAGAGCTTCAGCACACAAGCACATGGGGTACGAGGTGCAGGGTGTTATGGAACTGTAGAATAGTTTGGGTTGGACAGGACCTTAAAGCTCATCTTGTCCCACTCCCCTGCCATGGACAGGGACACCTTCCACTAAACCAAGTTGCTCCAAGCCCTGCCCAACCTGTCCTTGGACACTTGGTATAGGGGCAGCCATAGCTTCTCTGGGCAACCTGGGCCNACCCTGGGTATAGGGGCAGCCATATCTTCTCTGGGCAACCTGGGCCAGGGCCTCACCACCCTCACAGGGAAGAATTTCTTCCCAATAGCCCAATATCCCATCTAAACCTGCCCTCTGGCAGTGGGAAGCCATTTCCTCTTCTCCTGTCACTCCAGGCCTTGTCCAAAGTCCCTCTGCAGCTCTCTTGGAGCCCCCTTTAGGCACTGCAAGGGGCTCTAAGGTCTCACAGGACTCTTCTCCAGGCTGAACAACCCCAGCTTTCCATAGCAGAGGGGCTCCAGCCCTCAGGGGATCTCCAAGGCCTTCTCTGGACTCACTCCAGCAGCTCCACGTTCTCCCTGTGCTGGAGGGCTGGAGGCAGCACTGCAGTGGGGTCTCACCAGAGCAGAGCAGAGGGGCAGAATCCCCCCCTCATCTGCTGCCCACGCTGTGGGGATGAGCCCATGACAGTGCTGGATTTCTGTGCTGCAAACCAGCCCACGCGCTCGGCCTGCCCTGGGAAGTGGTTTACACCCACCGAGCCCTTCACCACCCCGTGCTGGGGTGTGGGAGAAAGGGCCGAGCACAGGGAGGGAGTGGTGATGCTCTCGAGGTGGCAATGATACTTAAGTGGTGGTAAGAGCAGCCCCCCTGCCCTGCTGCACTGCTCCCCACCACAAACCTACAGCTTTTACTGGGAGGAGCAGCTCAGTGGAGGTTCAGTGTGGCCGCCCTGCCCCAGCAGCCCCCGGCACAGCCCTGACTCCCCACCCTCTGCACAGAGCCATGAAAGTAATTGCAAATAAAGCAGCAACTGCAGCCACGGGCTCCAAGCCTCGGCTCCAGGCTCCTGAGTCCTGCACCAGCACAGACCGACAGTCACTTCCCCGCCCACGACCAGGGCTGGATCTCTTCCCTTAAGGATGAGGATTTAGCTCAAGTCACCTCTTGAACCCGCCTGTTTAACTGCAGTTCTTGCCTTCCTGTTTCCTTTCTCGCTGCCTTTTGTGAGTTAATTGTTGTTTTCTTAACATATCCTCCATGCTGACACCAAGGACTTTTAGTTTCCTTCTTGGTGGTTTCTGGATCTGCAGGACCAACTTCCTTCTTCTCTGCAGAGGGGGAAAAGTCTTCTTCCCTAAAATGCAGTGCCTGTACCCACGTTAACGTTGATCTTCCTCTCCAGCAAAGGCACTGGTGTGGTGCCAGCCATCACCCCGGTGACGGACCCGAGCCGGCTTTGCTGCGGGATGAGGGGCAGTGCTGGCAGAAGCAGCCCCACCACCAGAGGATGATGTGGCACCCTGGAGGGATGTGGCACCACGGAGGAATGTGGTACCTGCCTGGGGACATCCTCAGCAGGGCAGCAGGCAGCTGCCAGCGTTCCCCAGCCCCGCTGCACACACGGTGAGGGACTCCAACTCGGCAGCTTAGCATTGTTTAGCACCTCTTTATCTACAAACCGAGATCAAAACCGCACAAACATGCTCAAGTCTCCTCCAAGGCTTCTATTCTGGTTTCAGGATGATGCTATCTGGGTTCCTGTGTCGAGCCTCCAGATGCAGGCAGGGGGAGGGGAGAGGAAGGCGGCCGAAACATGGCTCCAGAGCAAACCTCCCGCTCGGAAATGCGGCTGCTTGACCCTCCCCGGGGCTAAATCCTGCTCACCCATCAGGTGCCAAAGCAGAGCTCCTCCCGCACATCTCCCTGGGATGGGCACCAAACTCTGCTCCTCCTGCCTGCACAGGATCGGTCCCGCCAGCTGCAGGTACACACCTTGGGAGCTGAGGGGAGCAGGAGCGAGGCTGGATCCAGTCAGGCCCCCGAGGAATTTCAAAAAGACACATATATTCCTGACCCAGATTCAGGCGCTCTCTGGAGAAAAGCAGATGCCAACCGCGCAACCAGCTCTGCTGAGCTGTAACAAAACCTCGCGCCGTGCCAAGCCCGGCAGAGGCTGGGGAACAGCACAGCCCTGACATGATGCTGGAGAACCAGCAGTTGCTGTGCAAGGGCAGGTGAAAGAAAGGATTTAGGGGAAATGAATAAAGCAGGGTTGATCTTCTGTTCCCCTGCAGCTTGTGTGCCAGTGTGGACCCAGACAACACCCACAAACAAGGGGGTCAGCACCAGCAAGGACTGGAGGCAGCACCCAAACCTGGCACCCTGGTCCCCTGCACTACAAACCCCACAGTTTCATGCCACACCACAGGGATGCCATCACATCCCCCACAGCAGGAGCAGGTCCAGGCTGGGGATGTGTTCTGCAGAGGCTGGGTGGCAGCAGGGACAGCCAGTGACCTTCTCTGCACTGCCAGCATGACCAGAGCCAGCAGAGGCTGCAGGGGACATGGGAAGGGGAGGCTGCGCAGGAGCCCTGGGCAAGGTCACTGGCAAACCCGTGGCCCTGCTTGGCCAAAAGTCAACCAGGGAACCACTGTCGCCCCATGCCAAGGTGAGGACACGGCCTCCAGGAGGAAGAACCCGCAGGACCAGGACAAGCAGGGACTTGCAGCCCTCATGCCACATGGCTTCCCAGGGTGGCAGCTGGTCCTCTCTCCTGGAGGGAGATGCTGCAGGGAGGGACCAGCAGGGACAAGCTGCTGCAAGGCTCGTTGTTAAAATGGAGGGCTCGGACAGCCCCTTGCTAAAGTGACCTTCAAAGCACCCTGGGAACAGCAACCAAAGGCTGATGCAGCTGCCAGAAAAGTCCCATGACCTTGAGCAGCGACCTTAGCAGTGGCATCCTCACAGCAGGGGTCACTCATCACCCCGAGCCTGGCTCTGGTCTCCAAGGCAGCTCAGTGGCTGCCCTGGGTGTGCACAGCAGGCTGGGGCACCCCCATACGGGCACAGCATCCCCTTCCCCAGCTGGGACCAGCTGCTTGCACAGGGCAGCCCTGTCATCTTCATGCCCATCCACNCATCCATCCTCCACACCCATCCCACCCCTTCATCCCAAACCACCCTCCACCCCCGGGGAGGAGCAGCCGGATCCTCCAAAAACCATTCCCATTCCCCCACGTCCTCTATCCACAACCAGCTCCAGAGCTGGAGACTGGGGGTAATTTTCCCCTCTGCACTAAGTAGGGTTTTCTAGATGATGGGAAGCGAGAGCCCATTATCCGGCTCCGTCGCCCACCCCCACGGCTCCCTGCAGGGCATGAAATAACCACCTGCCAGCTCCCCGGAGCCCCGCGCCGTGGCAATGAGATCGCAGCTTCCCCTGTCACTATTGTCAGAGCAAAATTTAGATACCTGGTAATGAGGAGGTTTAATATGACAGATGAGAGGTTGACTCATTAAAAAAAAAGAGCGAGAAGGAGAGGGAGCTGAATTCGGGGTCGGATCCTGCGCTCGTGAATCTGGAGGCCGTCCCCGCAGCGGTGGGGAGCAGGAGCAGCTCTCCACCCCAAACCAGCCCCACTGAGGGGACTTGGCTGGTGCTGAGGCCACAGGGAGGAAAGGGAAGGAATGGAGAGGGTGGATGTGGCTACAGTTTTTGGGGCCACCCAGATCTGCTGCTCACAGAGCTGCCTCCCCCTCTGGGGCGGGGGGGTTTGAGCCCAGGAAAAGCCTCGGTGCCCAATGGCAGCAATGTCTCACTTTGAGGGGTGTCAGTGAACAGTACAATGAACAGGCAAGATGCAAACCTGGGGGGTGGGGGCAGCCCAGGCTCCCCACATCCCCAACACCACCTCTATCCCAAGGGTGCACCGTGCCCCAGTGCAGCCCAGCAAGGATCCTGCTGCCAGCACCTTCACGGTGGTCACTGTCACCACTATGGTCACCAAGGACATCAATGACTTGTGAGTCCCAAAACACAACAGGCCAAAGGGGGACAACCACTGCCTTAAGCTGAGGCTCCCGGGGGCAGCTCAGCAGCATCAGGGCAAAACCCTCCCTGCAGGGAATTTAGGGGCTCTCCATGAAGGGGACGGGATTTCCCCCAGCAGCAGAGGGGACAACTCTCTCCCATGGTGGGTTTTACCCAGGGGAAATTCCATGAGACCTGACTGTTGCTCCGGGCCATCCCTGGAAACCCAAAGCAGCCTCGTGGGACATGGCAGAGAGTGAGACTGCCCCAGAGGAAAAACTGCTCTTCCCTCCCATGTCAATGGCAAGGGACTGGGGATGTGTCCTCTGCAGCCAGCCTGGAGCATCCTGCTGCCACCTTCCCTTTGCCCAGGAGCAGCGTGGCACAAATCATGGAATCCTGGAATCGTTTGGGTGGGAAGGCACCTTAAAGCTTATCTAGTTCCAACTTCCCTGCCATGGGCAGGAACACCTTCCACTACAGCACCCTGCCATCAAGCCCCATCCAACCTGGCCTTGAACACTTGATACAGGGGCAGCCACAGCTTCTCTGGGCAACCTGTGCCACGGCCTCACCACCCTCACAGACAAGAATTTTGTCCCAATATCCCATCTAACCCTGCCCTCTGGCAGTAGGAAACCATTCCCCCTTGTCCTGTCACTCCAGGCCCTTGTCCAAAGTCCCTCTCCAGCTCTCATGGAGCCCCTTTAGCCACTGGAAGGGGTTTTAAGGTCTGCCCAGAGCCTTCCCTTCTCCAGGCTGAACAGCCCCAGCTCTCTCAGCCCATCTTCATTCCCAGCCCAGTCCCACTTTCAGGGACCCCATGCCCTGTCCCCAACCAGGCAGGGACACCCCAGAGCAGCTTTGCAGATCCTCCAGCACCCAAAGCCCAGTGCAGGCTCAGCCTGGGAGCCAGGGCTGTTGAGAGGACAGAGGCCCACAGTCACCACCTCAGAGCTCAGCCCTCTAACACGAAGACTCAGCCCTTTCCCAAGGGCCACCAAGATCTTTCAAACCAGCCTCCCAAAACCACTTCTTTGTTGGTTTTTCACCCCCAAGCACTGGTGAGTAACAGCTGCGATGCTCAAAGTCACGGGGCTGCTGATTTTATTTGCATCTAGTGACTGCTGACTGCATCCATGCCCAAGGCAACTGTTGCTTCCGTCGGGTCTAAAGACATGGAGGCAACAGAGAAGCAGATATTGCTCCTGCATGGCCCCATCCCAGGCTCTCCACCAGGGTTTACATGTCTTGAGCTCCTGGGCAGGAAGCACCAGGTTCCTCGGGGGCTGCAGGGTCCAGGACTCATCTGGGGTGTGGAGGAGCTGGTGAAGCAGCCAGGAGCTTCCCATCACTGGGGAAGGAGATGGTGGTCACCAGCTCCACTTGACCATGAGAAGGATAAGAAGAAAAAAGAGCTGCTTAATTTGATATGGCAATGCTGACTACTGGGAGGGTGATGCTGCAGCAGAGCTCACCACAGTCCCTTGGAGTGATAGATGGGAAAGATCTGGCCAACACCACCAGGAATGGGCCAGGCCAGGCTTCTGCCTCCATCCCAATGCTCAGACTCAACCATCACCGCTTCAACCTGCCCCTGGCACTTCTAGTCTAGAAACAAACCCACAAAAATTGTCATCCTGGCTTATCTGCTCTTCTCAGAGGTGGACATGCTGATCCATCTTTACACATCCCCAAAACCCCACTTTGGTCTGTAGCCACAGCACCACACTTGCAGTGCACGGCCACCCAACACCTGGGAGCTCACCACCAGACAGTGCTATTTCAGGGAATAAAGGAAACAAAGGCCCAAACCCAGTGCTAGGTTATTTGGGTTCAAGGTCCTGGGCATGAGGAGCTGTCACTTGGCTCCAAGACCTACAGCCCAAGTGTGAGAGGAGGCACCACTGATGCCCAGGGACTGCAATCCAGCTGCCACCAAACCCAAACTGAACTCAGTCTAAGCAAATGGGAGGAACCAGGACAAGATGCCCCACGGCAAAAACGGGTTTAACTTCCTCTTCTCCTTCACTGCCTTGAAAACACAATGTCTCCTGGCACACAAATACCATCAGCCACCACCAGCACTCCTGATCCAGAGCCCAGGCACTGGAGCAACCCGGGGTGCCCAGAGCTGCTGCAGCCAAGGCCAGGGTGGGGAGGAGGGCACAAACCAGATCAGGGCCCCTCGTCCCCAGCATGACCCTTGGCTGCTGGGACCAGGGGATGCCCATTGCACCCAAAGGCTCTGCTGTCAGCCAGGACAGGATCCAGCCCTGCTCCCCAGCTCAGACACAGCTTGCACCCACATGCATCCCGAGCCACATGCCAGCAAGCCGGAGGGGTGAGGATCCGGCTCCGGCTCATGAGGCAGCCGAAATCCATCAGGACAGCTGGCTCTCAGCTGTTGCTGCTCACTCACAGGACGCACATTCTAGGCCCAGGCACACAAATCCTGTCCTTCTGCTCCCTGGCAGTGGCCAGGACACTACACTGAGCCCCATGGCCACCCCTGGCAGCCACAGACAGACCCACTGCTCTGGGTGATGGTTCCCACTAGAGAGAGAAGGATTCATCCAGAGCCCATCCCAGCACATAACCTCCAGGAACAGTGGGGAAAAGTGCTCTGTTTCAAAAGGGGATTTTTTAACCCCAAAGCTTGTTTCAGCAAGGAGGACTTAGGCGGGGGGAAGGTCCCCGACAAGCCGAGCCCTTCTCTGCAGCTGCACCAAAAGCCACGTGCCAGAGGGGTGGTGATTTTGGCCAGCCTTGTGCTTTGGGGGTGTGGACGCTGCCCATGTGCCCCTCAAGGACATCCCAACAAACCATGGGGGAAATGGTCAGGAGAGCAATGGGGATGCCCAGCCAAAATGCCAAAAATGCCAAGATTTGGCACTTTGCAGAAGCACCCAGGTCTGGCACACTCCACAGTCCCACACTGGAGCAGCGCTGGTGCTCAGCTATGGCTGAGGCCAACAGCTTGGTCAAGGGTCCCAGTGGGGTTACGAGGAATGGCAGCAAAGCCACTGGGATACTCCTGCAGCACAGAGGAGATGTATCCCAAGGCAGAGCCATCAGGAGTGCAGGAGTGTCACAGATAAACACCAGTCACAATCCCTCTTGGAAAAGGGTAAATATTGGGGAAAAAAAACAGATAGGGCAGTTTTTTATGCATACATGTAAAGGGGGGGGGAGAGAAAAAGTGAGGCACAAGTTTGCAGGTAGAAATGACAATACGTCAGTTAAAATTCTTGCTGAAGAGTGGGGGGTAAAAATATGTCAATAAATAATTGCCTTAATGGGTTGTTTGTCCAAAAAAGGAGGAGGAGGAAGAGGGCCAGGGCAGTATTGTGGGCAGCTGCTTGGTTCCAAAACCCTGTAGCAGGTTACAGGATCCTGTAGTAGCTCCTGCAACAACAGGGACCCCCCTGTGACAAGTTCCTTTGAGTCAAGCAGAGGGGAGAACCCACCTCATCCACCCCCAGTGATGGGTAAAGGGTTGTGTTTAGCCCAAAGTGCACAGTTATCCTCCAGCCCTGGTTGTGTTCAAGCCATCCATGAGCATCAGAGCCAGTGCAGTTCATACCTGGGAAGGGAAACACTTTTCCCTCCCTCTCAGGAGGGAAACACTAAAAGCACTTCTGAAGAATGCTGACCTCCTTCCTACGGGCTCCACACCTCCATTTTCACATATGTGGTTAAGAAGTTTATCAGTATTATTAACTCTCACCTCAAAGAAGCAACAGCACAAAAAAAACGGAAAAAAAATCAAACTGAGAAAGCTTTTTCTAGGGTGAGCCAAGCCCAGCACTGGTCCCAGCCCCATCACATCCATCCCCACCACCTCCACCCGGGCCAGGCTGGGCTCTAGAGCAAACTAAGCATTTAAAGAAATAGTCAAGGAAGGAGAAGGAACTGGAGAGAGAGCCCCAGTGTGACACTCCTGTGTCGCCCGGTGCCTGGTACCCGGCTCACCTCCGCTGTGGCCGTGAGCTCCCACCGCACCGGGCATCCAGCCCCGGCCAAGAGGATCCGGCACGGAGCAGGAGGGTGTTAAAAGCCCCCGGTACCAACCTCGGAGGAACCACAATAAATAACCTCCGAGTTAACACGGCAGCTGCTCCCCACTCGCCTTCCTGTTTGCTTTCGCAGATCCGGGCTGGGACGTCCACTTCCAAGCGCCGGCCCCGTCCCGGGGCAGCACCGCGCCGGCTCTGGCACCCTCCACCCGCCCGGTGTCACCCCGGGAATCGTCCCTGCCACAGGGGACTCGTGCGCGCGAGCTTCCCAAGGGGATTTATCCCCCGGGACAGGCACCGATCCTGCATCTGAGCCCGCGCCTGCTGCCTTTTCCTTCCTTGTCTATGTTTGTTTTGATTTTAAGAGGAGGAAATCCCGGCTCACCCACTCCCCGTCCGTGAGCCTTGTCTCCCCTCCTCCCTGCCTCAGTTTCCCCCTCTCTCCAGCAGGGGAGCTCCCCCCATCACCCAGTTTCCCCCTCCCTCCCTGCCCACGCAGCCCCCGATAAAAAGCATCGGGTCCTGATTTACGGGCACTTCGGTGCTTTACCACGAACACAAAGGAGAGGGAGAAACAACAAGAGGCAAACTCACAGCGAGGATCTGTGTCAGAAGCAACAAGGGGGTCCGGGGCAACCCCCCCTGGCAGAGCAGCGGCGACCGCGGAGGCTGACAATAGATAAGGGTCTAAATTCGGCGCTGGGCTCTGCCCCAGGCTCTGTAAGGCGATCGGGGTGGGGGTGCGCCGGGCTGTTTATTTGGCTCCGAACTCCGCACCGACACTGCAGCGTCACCCGTGTTTAAAAAAGGAAGGAACGAAACGAAGGGGGGGAAGAAATAAAGAAATAAAAAGGGAGAAAAGTGCACGCACACGTTCAACAATAACAACAAAATAAAAAAAAATCAAGGGAAAAGGAGGCGGGGGCGGGGGGGGGGAATAAAAGGAAACCCAGTTGGGCTGGCGAGGTTTAAAGCGACGCCTGCTTTAAAAAAAGAAGTTGCTAATTTTAACTCTCCAGTGGAAAGAGTGAGAGGTACTTACAGGAGACAGGGTGGCTGCGTCCTTCTCCACGGCTGCTGCGCGCTGGCGGCCGGGAGGAAGCACACGGGATGGAGCCGCCGTGCCCGAGCCACCGTCACCGCCGCCGAGGCCACCGGCCGGCCCCGAGCCCCCCCAGACCCTGCCTGGGGCACCGGGGCACTCGGCGGCGGCTGAAGGGCAGAGGCAGATGCGGAGGCAGGAGCGGCTGGCGAAGCGTGTGGGGGGAAGGGAGCGGCCAGAGCTTGCCAAAACCAGTGCCCTGGGCTCGCTTCCTCCACCGCCCCAAACCCGGGGACACGGTGGGATGGGGACATGGGGATGGTCGCTGTAGGACCCCCGGGGAGGATGAGCCAGCTGCTGGGTCAGATGACATTTCTGCGCAGACATTTCTGACCAAGTTGGCTTTTCCCCAAGGGAAAAGGGCTTTGAAGACATTTTTTTTTTCCCCTGCCAGTGGCAAAATAGCGGATGAGCTCAGAACCCAAAGTGCAGGGCAGAGCCGTGATCAGGAAAGGCCGCCCAGCTCCGCAGGGACTGGAAAGGTGACCTCCAGCAGCTCGGCCATGTTTCAGCCGCCACAAGGGCGGCGGGAACCCACTGCTTTACCAAAACCAGGATCCCACGTCCCAAAGTGGAAAGAAGTGGGGGTTTGGGATTTGGTGTGCCCACCAGCTGGCTTTTATGAGCTCTCCCTGGAGACTGGGAAGGTCCCACCAGATGCAAAGAGCCAGGTGCCAGGTGCACACTTGCACCTCGAGCATGGCGGGAGCATGGAAGCTGCCAACTCTGGTCTCCACCACCATTAAACCTTCAAGAGAACACAGGCAAGGCCTCAGACAGTGAAGGAGCAGATCCCGTGACCCAAGGGCTCTTCCCAAGCAGCTGGAAATCAGCCTCGGGCTGCAAAATCTCATCGGGAGAGAAGCAAGGCTGGTGCAGACCCTGGGGCGTGTGCATGCGGGGATGGACACATGATTTACCGAGCGTGGCTGCAGCGAGACGATGCGACCGTCTTCAGGACATGAAAGAGTCGATTCAATTAAGGTCACGGGCCCTAGAAGAGTTTTCTGCCGCAGAACGAAGTTTTCCTGGTGCGCCTCAAACAGGGCTGGCCTCAGAAAGACAAAATGCCTATTGATCATGGGCAGCGATGCTGCACGTCCAGGACGCGAGGACGTGGCTTCGTTGGGATTAAATCACCCAGTGCCGGCTGTCGCACGCTTCTGAGGCTGGGTCGATATTGCTCCTCTAATTGCTCGGCTACTGTCACTCGCAGAGCGAAGGGGATGAGTCTCAAAGCAGTCCCTGGAGGTGCTTTTCGAAATCCTCCTCCCCAAGCGCGCCACTTGCTGCGCTGCTCCTCGGAGCAAGCAGTTCTGCAGCGGCAGAAATCACTAAACTGCTCCTCCCCTGCTCAAAACTCCGTGCTGGCACCGGCGGCAGCACGGGGCTTTGTGGGAGGACACTGCCGACCCGAAAACCAAGAATTTATGTGAGCCTAAAAAATAAGGGGCCATTGTCACCAGTCAGGATGGAGCTGGCGGAGCTGAGCATCCTGTCTCCAGCAGCAAACCGTGATGTGGGGGAGAGAGAAGGCAGTTACAGAGAGATCCTGCCACCACCCACCAGCATCTGGGCCGGGGGACAGGAGATGTGCACAGAGCACCAGGACCACGGTACTTGGGACCCAAGGAGGATCCTGCCCTCACACACACCCCACAGCAAACAGACCCATCACTACAACGCTCCATGTAGTCATTCACTGCACTAAAACTCGTTCCCAGAGCGAGCGGAACAGAGATGGTGCCGAACCAGCCCCCAGAACACTCCCACACCACCGTGCTCAGCTGGGCTGCAGCAGGACACACCTGGCTAAGCCCTCCAGCCCTGCTCTCCTCATCACACCACAGTCCATCCCTGGCACACACCGAGCACCACTGAGATACAGCGGGGCCTGTCTGCTGCACTCACCCCAATCCAGGCCGGGGAGCTGCTCTTGGTTTCTATCAGCAGATGAAGCCCTTGGTGCTGACCTTGCGGAGGAAGCAGCAATGCTGTCCCCATCTCCCAGCACCAGGCCTCCACATAAATTATCTACCCCTTGTCCGGCACTAAAAAGCCATCACAACCCCACAAAACTGCTCACTAAGCAGCGGCAACAGAGCTCCCTCCATTCAGGAGCTGGGGGCAGATTATTTTTAAAAATCTTTCCTTTTTATTGATTTCACTCTCAGGTACAGAAGATGCATTACATGAAACTGTAGAGGCCTCATAAACTGGGCCCACAGTGGTGTCTGTACCACAACCTCACTGCAGACACGGGAGACGCAAACATTTACTGTAAGAGCAATAAACAGGCAAGAAGGTTGAGAAGGGAAAAAACCTGGACATGACGCCCTCTCCCAGGGGTACCTTATTTCAGAGGAGTGCAAGGGACAAAATAACAGCAGGTTTAGCCACAAGTCTCCTCCACACAGGGAGAAACCAGGCCAGGAAAACCCTCCTTTGCACAGATACATGGTGATGTGTTGCAAAAAACCCAGAGAGTCCCAGATCACTGCTGGGGCCATGGCTGGGACTCAGCAGAGCTGTGCCAGGCAAAGGGGAGCACTTGCACTGGAGAACAGCAGTTCTCCTGCCCAGCTCTGGGGGCTCTGCTGCCCCGTCCCACTCCCTGGGACCCTCGTGTGCAGCAGCATGTGAGGGGTGCACAGCCAGGCAGGATGCTCCCTGTGCCCTTGCAGGACCAGCTGTTCCTCCTGCCACCAGAGCAGGGCTGCAGGGTCTGGTTGGCACCACTGTGGGATTCTGAGCCCCTGAGCTGCATCCAGCTGGGGTGATCTCTGTTGGGACCCCCTGTTTGCCCCCAGCCTGCAGAAACAGTGTCCCTGGCAAGCGAAGCCAAGGGGGAAGGGAGGATTTCCACTGTACCTGCTACGCAGCCTCCTGCATCTTCTACTCCTGGCAGGGATGAGCTGCAGCCACCACTCCTCAATCCAACTGCAAAGACAAAGCGAGCAGCCATCAGTCTGAGGGGATGGAGGCAAGGACAGGGCTCCCCACACACCCCATCTGCCTGGGGTGGCTCACCACGGGGGACAGTGAGGGACAGTGTCCCCTGCTGAAGTCCTGGTCACAGGTCCTGTCCTTCGCTGCCCTGAACCTGAGCATCACTGCTCAGGCCATGCAGGTGGGGTGGGACCTGGCTGGGAGCCTGCAGGGAACCAGGTACCCTGAGGCTGTGCATGGAGAGCATCCCAGGGTCTGAGGCAGGGACAGGATACAGGAACCTGTGGGACCATGAAGGGAAAGGGGGGAGAGAAGTGAGGGAGGCACGTACAAAGAGACCGGGGGAAACAAGCTAAAAAGACTTCAGGAATGAGACAAACCGTAAACCAAAAGTTATCAATAATGAGGGACACACTCCAGGCTGGCAGCATGGCTGGCAGCGAGTCACTCAAGGATTTAGGTGAACTGGTGATTTCTGGGAAGACCCTCACACACATCCTGCAGGGAAAAGCACCAACCTGCGTGCTCAGATTCTCTCCTCGAGAGCGAGCACAGCCCACACGAGGAGAAACTGCCACGGCCCTGGAGGAAATGCGGCTGCTGAACTCATTCCACTCGCCACTGGGAGATGGGAGGTGACCCACGGGACAAAGCCCAGCAGCTTCAGCCAGTCTTGTGCTGCTCATTTCATCTACCAGTGGCCGCCACCACCCAGCGTGGGACAGCACCTGCCCTGTGCAGAGCCCATCCCCAGGGCACACTCCTGCAAGAGGAGCATTGCTGAACAGAAGGGAAACCGAGGCACAGAGGCCAGCACCCGCTCTCTGAACACACCACGAGCTCCCAAGCTGCAGCCTCACCCCCTGTGCCTGCAACAGAGCGAGGAATTGTGCTCGGCTTTCCGGCTCCTCGTCCTCCGCTCCAACCACAAAACCAGCCTTCCTCCCCCGGCTGCCTCCCCTCCCACGGCCAGCTCATTTCCTGGCATTACAAAATTCAGCCTGAACAAAGCCCGAGTGAGGAGCGTGTGGCTCCAGTCGGGGCTGCACCTACCCCTCGCTCCCAAGGAGCCAAGCAGAGGGAACACCCCAAAACAGCTGAGGTGCAAGCAGCTTTCCGGCCTCCAACATCATGCCACGTCATCTGGAGTCCTCCAGATGGACCAGTCGCAGGGTTTCTCTCATCAGGACAGACAGATGAGTCTGACTCTGCCACCTCCACAATGGGGGAGCAGCAGGCACAGTGATGTGGGGCTCCTGCCCCACTTGTACCTGTCAATGTCCAGACCAACCTGTTGCCCCCCCAGAACCACCCCTTTATTTCCCTGAATAAAACAGGGCATTCCACACAATGAGTGACCACATGGGGACAGAAGGAGCTCCACCTTGCGAGTGCCACACTCCCAGCCAGGATGAGGGAAGCTGGTTTGCAAAGGGGCTCTCAACAGGCTTCTGAGCTCCCCCTCGGTGTCCAAGCAGCTCTTGTTGGTCTCAGCAGTGCCTTGCAGGGCTGGTGGCAGAGCCACGTGGGGCCCAGGGACCACGGGCTAGGCTGGGTGGAGGATGTGGATGAGGTCTGCCCCAGGCTGGCTCTGCTCTGTGCAGCTGAACCCCCCCTGCCTCAGGGGGCTCACTGGGATGCAGTGGGGGACACTTGGCCAAGCAAGACCTCATATATCTGTACAGAGTTGTTCCCCTTCATGGGGGATGCCAATAGACAATCCATGAGCGTGTGTTTCCACGGGCTCCAGGATCCCCACAGTGCCACGGGACAGCTGGTGCAGCCACGCAGTCACCACCCTCGCACCGACAGAACTGCCTGTGGTTGGTTGTTGGCAGCAGCCACATCCTCAGCTCCCAGAGCCCGCTGGGCTGTCAGGACAACTGTGGGACAACACCCAACTCCATGCAGCCCTTGGCCATGTCACAGTCCCCAGATTGTGACAACTAATGGCAGTGCCTCTGCCGACCACTCCGGCAGATCAGCTCCCCCTTTGTGGGGCGAGGCGAGGTGAGAAACTCCAGGGGGACCAGGATCAGTCTCGGGGTGTTTAGCCCACAGGTGTGACAGTGCAGGGTCACACCCCGGTGTCACCCAAGACAGGGATGGACAGCGTGCATGGGGTGACAGTCTGGAGCCCCCAGTGCACACAGACACCAGCTCAGAGGCTCGACCCTCTCCAGCCCCACAGCTCCAGGGCTGCTTCCCACCCCAGCCGAGCTGCAGAAGCCACTGCTCTTCGGACCCAGCACCAATAAAGCCCATTTTTGCAGCGTTTTGAGCTGCTGCAAAGGATCAAAGCCCCCACTCTCCAGCACTGCCATCTCCCTATATCCGTCCATGCACATCCTGTGCCCCGGTGGATGACCATCCTGGCACTGCTCCCAGAAACTCTGGATTCTGGAGGATTTTGAAAGGTCACCGTCTGACCCGCTGCAGCTCGGTGAGACCAGCTCCCAGTGAGGGGCTGGGCCAGCCTGGGACACCAGCAGCCCCCAGGGCCCCCCCACAGTCCACAGCTCTCACCCCATCACACGTCTGCCTTTGAAGCCTTCTTGTTATAAACAAAGAAATGCTGCCCAGGAAAGGGGAAAAGTATTGTGTTTTCAAAATGTTCTGTTATTTCATAAGCTGAGGGGGAAAAATCACGTAGGGGAGGGATGGAGGCGGCAAAAGCAACTGAATTCCCCTTTCTGAGTGAAAACAGGAGGGGAGGAAAAAGGGGAAAGAGGAGACAATCTTTATGTCCAGCTTTGGGGCAGAAATGCTGAGCAGGCGATAACATTGTTCCTGTTTGAAAACAAAGCTTTGGTTTCGCCAAGAGACAAAACAAAACTCCTCAGGGCAGGGGGGGACCTCCTGGCACCCCTGATTTTAACTGATGCAGTAGGGCTGGCACAACCTGCCATGCAAAGGCAGCGGATGCTGGGAGTTGCTCCATCCTGCCCAGAAAGATCCCAGAGGATGTGCAGGGATGGCTTCTGGAGACTTCCCTGGATATCTGCTCAGCTGATGCTCAGCAGCCCTTGTGCCACAGCCAGTCTTCACTAATACCTCCAAGCACAGTCATATTCCCATATACATAACACCCCCCAGATATATCCATATTCCCATATATACAACCCTCCCAAAATATGCATACTCCCATAAATATAACCCCCCAAATATATACATTCCCACATATATAAGCCCCCCTCAAACATACATCTTCTCCTATCTATAACCCCCCAAAATACGTATTTATTCTCATATATATAAGCCATACTGCCCCTGCAGACATCATATATACATGTAATACCCCCAAATAAACAATCCATGGCCACTGCCACGGGGACTTCAGAGCACACAGCCAAGGGGAGATGGATAAACCAGCCCCGGAGCCAAAGGGGCCAAGAGGGAGGCGCAGATTGCGGAGGGGAAGAGCAGCGACCGCAATCTCTCCTTCCTCTTTTTTCATGTTTCCTTTAGCAACGGGCTCAGGGCTGCAAACATTTGGATGCCAAACCTGAACTTCCCCACCCCGGGCTCCCGACCCAGCTCGCTGCTCCTCTGCCAGGAGTCCACGGACACCCCCCCCAAACCAGGGAGATCCCAGGCCCCAGTTCCCAGGGCTGTGCCCTGTTGGTGTTGGGGGGGTCACAGCAACAGCATGGAGCAGACAAAACAAAAAATCAAAGAACTTTCTCCATTTTTCTCTAATTTTCTCCATTTCTCCAGCCCATGAAACTGAAGCATCTCAGCCATGGTCCGGCCTTTGGTTTGCATCAGCCACTGGGAATATCCCCAGGGCTTAATTAGACCTGATGAGTCTTTTACAGTTGGGTTTCCTCTGGCTTGACACCAAGAGGTGGGAAGGGACAAACTGTCCCACTCTGGGAAGGACAGGCTGGTGGTTAAATGCAGTGAGGAACCGTGGCTCCATCACAGCAGCACAGCACAGGGGGCTGTGGAAAGGAGGATGGAGGGCAGCGTGTCAAGCCAGGAGGGAGAAACCCACCTCCAGTGGCACAGGATGCTCGGCTGCCTGGCACCACAGCACAGGGGTGAGCAATGGCCCAGGACTGATGGCACAAGCCAGCTGTGCTGAGGGCACATTCACACCACACAGAGTGTGACCACCACCCCTGGAGCTCCTCCAAACCCGCACAGGGATGAGGTGAAGGTGTCCCCAGCTCGAGGCAGGGTGGGAATCGTGGAGGGGCATTTCCCTGCTCCTCCAGGTAACCTTGCAGAGGCTTTGCCCCACACAGTCGCAGCACAGGCTCCCTGTCCAGATCGAGTCCCTGGATTTGGGCAGGGGAGCTGGGCAGCAGCTCCATCCCTGCTGAGCTGCACTCCAGGGAAGGTCACAGGGGCCGAGCGTGGCACAGCTGTCGCCGCAGGTGTTGCGACAGCGGCTGCCGGCCCTGCCAGGACCTGAGGGACAGGAGGGGGTGTTGGTGGGGGGCGGCGAACATGTGCAACCGTTGGAGCCACCGAGTTTCGCTCTCGCTGGCTGAGTTCCCCCTTGGGCAGCGGAGATGCAGAACTGAAACCTCCAGCTGTACTGGACGTGGGGGCGGCCGGAGGCGCAGGAGGGCCGGGGACTGGCACAGCTTTCGGAGCACAGCCACACACTGTCACACCAGTGACCAAGGGGTGCTGGGGGCACCAGGGGAAGCAGAAGATGACAGACAGACAGGCAGGGGTCTCCTCTGGCTCACAGCACCCACCCTGCTTCTGCCCTCTCTGCACAGCTGGGCCACCCTTCTCCTTGCACCCAGCACATCTGGCAGCAGCAGAAATACCCCAGGCCATGTGGATGCCCACACCTGGGCAGGCTCCAGTTGGCATGTTCCTACTCCCTGCACATTGGGCAGGGGCTGGTCAGCAGGACCACAGCTGCCCACACAGGGTGGTCTCACCACCAGCAGCACCACCTGAGCCTTCCAGCACAGGGAAACTGAGGCACAGAGAGGGGAAGGTAACAGCAGAGCTTGACACACAAGCGTCCCCCAGCCCAACCCCCAATTACCTCCCCCTGAGCAATCCCCTTGACTCCCTCCTTGTCTCATCCTGCTCACCCACCAGCACCAGGAAGACCCCAAAACCAACTCCAAAGTGGGACTCCCACGAGAGCACAGGGATGCCAAGATGTGGGTGTCCCATATGCCAAGCACCCAGTGCTTGCCCTTGCCCTGGTGACAGTGACAATGCTTGAGGCCACATTGCCGCCTGCTGGCACCAGCCCCAGGGCCTGAGGGTACCAGCACCTTCCCCGAGGGAGGCAGCAACTCTGTGCTGGGCACCGGGTCCAGGTTCAGGTACAGGATTGTGACCAACTGGCTGCTGCCACATTGGATCAGAGCAGCCACCACTCACTTTCCTGAACTAATTTTATCCAATTATCTAATTTAACTTCAGGGGAGCCTGGATGGTGCATGTGCAAACCCATCCCAGAGGTGCCAAGAGGGGCTGTGGGTGCTCCACCCATGCTCAAACCCCCCTGTATTTGCCAGGGCACTGTGTAAAAGGGCCCAGTGCTGCTCCAGGGATGCAGATTTCACAGCAGCATTGACAGCCACTCCAGATTTCTAATTCCAGCTCCTGTTGGAATTTCCAGGCAGGGGTAAAGCAGAGACAGCACCATCAGCTGTTTTGCCCTCCAGACTCCTCCAAGCCTTCCTGACTCCCCACTAACCCCTCTTGTCCTCTCCCCAGAGGCCACGGATCCAATTCTCACTCATCTCTCAGGCCAAGCTCTCCCTTCTGTCACACAGGGGGATGGATCCTGTGTCACTGCAGCTGCTTTACATGGGTGTAAACCCCACATGAGGCACAGGGGGGTTGCAAACCCCACCTGCACAAACACACAGGCAAAACAGCAACTCATCAGTGATGCTTCACAACCGCTGACCAACACAACCGCCCACGGATGACACGAGGGAAGCAGAGGAAAATCAACACTGAGTTTGGTTCTTCAACACACGTATCCAGAGCCACCACCAGTGTCCCCAGAGGGAGGAAGGTCCAGGGGGCCCTGGCAGGAGCAGCAGGAGCAAGGACCAGGCAGAAGATGCTGGAAGGAACCCCATCCATGACCTATCCCAGTGCGCCGGGCACACATCAGCACCAGCCTGGCCACCACCGTGGCCTCATGCCAGGCAGGGCTCACATGTTTGCAGCACTGATGTGGATCCATGTGAAGGGCTCATGGAAGGCCACAGGAGCTGCTGTGTGTGTGCCCAGTACAGGTGAAGCACACGGGGATGCAGCAAACAGGTGCCAGCTCCCCTCACGGCCTCTTCAGAAAATACCCCCCAAGGACCCCGAGGGAGTTCACTCAGGTGGATGCAGCACTTGTCCCCTCCCAGAACATGGGAACCCGACCAGTCTGGGTGTCCCTGCACCCTCTGGCATCTGGGCTCAGCCCCAGCCCCGGCTCCAGCTCAGCGAGGCAGGTCCAAACTCCAGGGCCACTGGGTGAGGGGTGGCACTGGGGCCAGGCAGGAGGGAGGATGGAAGACAATCATCATCCTTAAGAGCAAAGCCTGGACCCCTCATGGCCCTGCTCTGCTGTCACCTGAGTCAGCAGCCACCGGCCCTGGGACCTTCTTCACTGCCACAGAAACCCTGGGCAGCTCAGGCTGCCACCGGCCCCTGGGCCCGGCCTCTCCCCATGGAAACCAAACAAACACCATCGCCCACGTCCAAAACCTCCAGCCCATCCATCTCCCCGCTCTGACAGATGGTGGCAGGTCCTAAGTCACCTCTCAGCTGCAACTGGGTGACGTGCTGGGGTGGCACAGAGCTTTCCCAGGGTGGACTGACCCTGTGCCAACACCATTGCAACGGCAGAGGGAAGAGGTGGGCACGAGGAAGGGGGATAAGGCAAATCTTCCCCCTGCCCCCCACTGCTGTCCCCCACCCTGGCAATGGGGACAGATCCTGGCCCAGCTCCGTGGCCCTTGTTGGAAGCCGAGAGTTTTTGTAAACCTGCCTGTAAGGTGACTTGCAAACAAGAAAGAAAAGGGAGCTCCTTGTGTGGAGGGGATGTGGCTCTGTGGTCAAACACTGGCGCCTGGGAGACTCACACTTAATTCTGGGTTGTGCTACAGCCCTTGTGGTGTGTCCTGAGCAGAGCCAGCCACAGCCAGGGCTGCTGCCACCTTCCAGGCCCCAGCACCCTTCAACAACACCTCCTGGCCTCGCTCCAGCACCCAGCCCACCAGTGCCAGCCATGGACCCCAGCACCTACCAGACACAAGCCCTGAGAGGGGCTGGAAAACCCCCTGGCACAGGTGTGACCTGAGCCAGAGCAGGGGCTGCTCAGCCCTGGGAAGCATAAAGGGGGTTCACTCCTGAGCTGATGTGCAAACCCTGACCCCTCGTGCAAACTCTTTGGGTCCAGCAGCTGAGTATGGCTCTTCACCAGCTGCAAACCTGGGGTTGCATCCAGAAAAGCAGGAGTCACATCCTGATGGAGTGAGACTCTGCCACCCAGCCACGTCCAAAAACCCAGCAGGGGGAAAACTCCAAGCCAGAGACTAAAAATCATCCTTGGGGTTACCCAAATCTCCTGGTTCAAGCCCCAGACCCCCTCATATCCTCAGTGAATCTCTGTGGAGTGGGCACCTACTCCCCAGCCTTCAGATCCACTTTTTCTTTTTTTTTTAAAGAAAAAAAAAAAAAAGATTAAAATATTTCTCCCCAGTGAGGTGCAGAGAAACACTTGCACATTCGGTGCCATCGTCAGCAACTCCTACACCGCCCCCCACGTACGAGGGGGGAGCAGAAGGGGGTTTAGAGGCACCTACAGAGAAAAAGAAGATTTCTATGTAATTTCATTAATCAGTCAACTGAGCAGCACGAATCCATAGGAAACTGCCCTGTGCTCCCCAAACCACTCAGTCCCCTGTGGGGCAATGAAACAGCTGTGTCTAGTACAAGCATCACCTCCCTCTAATGGATCTACAGCAGTAACCCTTGCAAAAATCCCAAATCCCAAATGCAATCCCCAGTTTGAACACACTGGCACTGGCAAATGTGAAAAAAAAAAAGGAAAAAGAGTTTATCAAGTCTTGCAGTCGCCAGAAAATCTCTTGGTGCTGCCAAAGGGGACCCTGCAGTGGCCTCACAGACCTCAGCATCCTCAGTGCTTCTTCCCCTCAGAACCCCTCAGTCCTGTCAGCTAAAGCAAAAATCCAAGTGCTTGGATGTAACAGGGAAGGAAGGGAAGAGAAGCAGCTCATGGGCCCAGGAGCCAATTACAACAAACGGAAAGTGTTTTGCTTTTTAATCTCGTGATTTTTTTTAGCTAATCTCTCCTTTGGAAAGGAGAGCTCAAAAGCTCAGCAGTGGGATGCTGCTGGGGGGATACAGCACGTGCAGAGTCCCGACTGGGATGGCAGCTCAAGCCCTCGCTCTCCATTCCTGTCCTTTTTGGGTGGATTCATCCTGGCTTTTTCTCAGAATGACAGTAGAGAGGCAGAGAAACAATAGCAGAGTTTTGGGAAACTTCTGAACAGGGGATTTTGCTGTGTTTTTGTCTGCATTTCCTGAAGAGGGGAGTTTTCTCTTTTCAAAATACTCTTTTCACTTTGAGTTTTTCACTGGTTTGCACAGGAGGGTTCAGAGGCAGGAAAACCCTCCCCAGTCCCCTCAGACCTCTCTGCTCCCATGGGCTTTGCCCCTTCTTGGGAAAAAAGCTGAGTCCTATTCGTCATCTGCCCGGAGGTCATGGAATCGCAGAATTATAGAATCATTTCAGCTGGAAGAGACCTTTAAGGTCATCAAGATGATGCTTTTCCTGCTGCAAAGGGAGCCCTGCTCCCAGGAAATTTATAAAAACGGGAAGTTTTAAAAGTGGAAAGAATCACAAACACCCAAGAATGGGTTTGTTTCCTTCTCCAGCCCGGGGCAAGACCTCAACAGGATCCAGCAGAAGGGAAAAACCAGACCCAGCAGTCCAGGAGAAGACAGAGGCCTCCTCACCCCCAGCACACGGGAGTGGGGATCTGGGTGGAACCTCTTTGCCAACCCAGACAGATTCATCCATTCCCCCAAGCACATGGAGAACCAGAGCAGGGAGGAGGCCATTGGATGCCATCCCCAGAGCCCATAAGTTACCACAGGGAACAGAGTTGCATTTGCCCTATTTCTTATCTGCCTGGAAATTGCACCGCTTTCCCAGCTGCAAAGGCAGCTCTGTTCCCAAGAATTTCAGCAAAGCCATGACCTCTTTCCAGGATCGTACAGTATATGGTGGCGGGGAGCCAGGGCTAATTATAGGCACAGGAAAAGGGGAGAGAGGGTTTGGAAAAGCTCTACCTTCCCAGCAGCAGGGAGTGGGGCATCACGGCCCCAGCCAAGCCCATGGCAGGAGCACCCCAAAGGGCTGTGAAACCCAGGGAAGGACAAAGAAGGCCAGGGATACAGTGCTCCTGGGCATCACTATCCCTCTTTTCTGGGAGGATAAAAGCCAATATAAATCTCAGCTCACAACAGTCCCCAGTTCTTACATGCTCTGGTGTAGAAGAGAAGCCCCTCCCAGGGAGTGGGACCACTGCCACCCCGGCACAGGTCAAGCGCCAGCACAGCAGCGCCCCGGCTGCCAGAAGAAACGTGGCAAGAAGCAGAGTTGCTCAATCCTACATCAGGAATCTGAGTTTGGGTTCCCTATGGAGACCCCATCTCCTGTAGCTGAGCGATGCCACAAGCCCCTCACCATGCCCTCATGCCCTGGCACTGCCCTAAAGCTCAACCTGCAGAGATGCTCCCCAACCTGGAGGCAAATAAATGTGCATCAATTTAAACACCAGCCAAGGCTCTCGGGCAAAGCCAAGTGCAGGCTTAGAGCTGAGTTCATTGTCACTCGCTGGGCAATGTCACAGGAGCCACCTCCCTCCCCCGACTCGCCGCAGGAGTGGACAAGGACACGGAGACACACGTGCCCACGAGACCTTCCGGCAGGGAGGAGGCTGGGCAGGAAAGCACAAAACAGGCAGCAACTCATTTAGCCACCAGGCTCCTCTTCAGAGCCACGCTGCTGCACAAAACAAAACCCGGGTAAGGTAAAAATCCCACCTATTATTTTCTTGAGGGAGGAAAAAGAAAAGCCAGGAACTCTCTCGCTTGCCGCAATGGTTTTCATTTTCCACCAAATCAAATCGAGTCTCGACTCCGGCTGCTGGCGGATCCCCTCCCTGCCTGCTCGCTGCCGTGTGCCTGCGCATGTGGGAATGTGTGGGTGTGTGGGTTTTGTTTTGCTTTCTGCACCGGCTCTGCAGACCATCTCCTGCTCTCGCCGATCGCAGCCTGTGAGGCTCAGCCCCGCTCTATTATCCGGCGGGATGGACTTCCCATTTCTCCAGCTTTAGGCTCATGTGAGGCTGATCTCCTCCCCCAAAAACTTCCAGAAACATGGCTTGCAGGTATCCCAGCCCCCTGGCTGCTGCCGAGCTGTTGCCATTGCCAGCTGCCTTAACAAAGTCCCTGTGTGAGGGGAGGGTGTCAGGGCTGGGTGCTGTGGAAGGGGAGCGTGGCTGTGCCAGGCTGGGACAGGGGAGCCGGTGGCACAGAGCAGGGAACCAGCTCAGCCTCCCAGCGGGAAAGCAGCCGCTCACTAAGGGAAGGAATCTGCCTGCGCACGCTGGGTCCAAACGATGCCCTTTTTTAAGGCTCCTTAGAGCAGGAAGGGGGTTCAGTGCGTGCTGAGCTCACCTGGCTCCTGGCTCAGGGTCACCTCCCACCAGGTGACCCCAGCTAAAACCTCACCCTCGGCACCTGGCCCCGCCGCAGTGGGGACTCCCAGAAACTCTCCTGAGGCCAACCAAGCCTTGGTGCAACCAAAACCAGCACTTTTTATGTGACACCCCATCCCCAGCTCCAACATTGCAGATGGGCACATCCAGGGATGGAGGGGAAGATGGTCAGAAATGGCATCCCCACAGTCCACACCAAAGACCCTGGGACTGCTGGTGCCTGCCCAGCACCCACTCCTCTGCAGCAGTGGGACAGACTGGCAGGACCTACCCCCATGGGCAGAGCCAACTTTGCCCAGCACTGCCAGCACGTCCCAGCAGAGCACGTGGCCGTGGCAGGGCCGACACAGCCCCTTCCCGCCCGGCTCCGCAGGCGCCGCCGCACACGGCTCAGCCCTAACGGGATAACAAGCTCACAATGAGATCCTAATGAAGGATTAGCGAAATACAGTTTAAAGAGATTAAGGCTGGGTGCAGCACTGAAACTTTCTTATTTATTTAATTTTTTTCTTCCTGAGAGCCCGGCAGAGGTGAGACCCGGATTACAGCCAGCACGGACAGAGCTGGCATTCGCTGCCAGCTCCAGTGACTTGGGATGGTTTTTCCATTGCATTCGTGCAAAGAGGGGCTGGGGCTGCAAAAAGGATGGAGGAACACACAAAAAATGGCTCGTGGCGCCTGCAAGCCCTGCCCGAGGCGCTTCACAGAGAGCCAGAGGCTTCCTTCATCTCTCCCCTCCCACACCCGTCCCTTCCCATCTGCATCCCAGCTGCGCGCGATGCTCTCGGTCCTGTTCATAATGACTGCTGATGTTATCCGCCCGAGCCAGAGCCTTCCAAGGAGCCCCAGGGAAGCAGGTACTCAACTCTCATTCAGGGAAAGTTATTAATAGTAATTTCTTGGCTCTACACAAACAGAGCAAGAAGTCAGCCCTGGCCTCGGAGAGCTCGGCATGACTGCCAGCCCCACGCGCTCCGAAAGGTCAGGAGTCTGGTTTGCCCCCAAATCAAAGGAGAATGTTTAAAATAGAAAGCAACACATCTGGGGTTGCTTTTTGGGTTGTTTTGGCCACTCGTATTGTCTTCTGCAACCACCAACACCACAAATTTTCTCCTCCCAAGAAAGGCAATGTGACTGTCACCCTATCACAGGAATCCAGGAGTGGGAATTTGCTAAACCAAGAGTGGTAACGCCCGGCGGAGAAAGGAATGGGAGAGCAAGGCTGGCACTGGGGGATGGGCTTATCCCACAGGCAGTGGGGCAACCACTCAAAGCCCACCCCTCATTTCAGCCGAGTCCTCAAAAGCCACGCGACGAGAGGGAGGTGGGGAGCTGAGAAACATCCCTGTTGAGAAACTACAAAACAAATCAAATGAAGATGTTTGGAGCAGATCCAGATGTTTATTAGTGACGCACATGGAGGTATAAATAATTATCCGGTAGGAATTTTGTTCACAGGCAGCTCTCCCTTATCTAATCAGATCTCAGTGCGACATGGCCCCGGCCTCCCCCTGCTTAAAAAGTCTTGAGAAAACCAGATGCGAAATAAAAAAAAACCCGACTGGGGCACCAATTTAATCCCATTAATCACTGGACTCTGGGAGCAGAGCTGCCAGCACTCAGATCTCATACGGGCACAGCTCAAGGGAGGATTTTTTCCCCCAGTGGAGCACTGGAGGAGGGGCAGATCCTGCACGAAGGTGCAGAGCAGAGCCAGGAGCCAAACCCTCGCACCCTGCCTGGCACAGGGCACAGGTAAAGTGGCCTGTGTGGGGACAGAAGCCACCATGGCATCAGCCAGGCCTCTCCACACCAGCACGAGGAGCTCGCCAGGCTCTCGCCTGTAAGAAATCAACAGCTTAAAATACACTGGCCAACAAACCCCTCCCTTGTCCGGCTGCGTGGTGCTGACCGGCCGCTCCAGCGCCCGCACGCTGCAATTACCTAAAAATAAATGGACCACAAACCTCAAGAGACCGAATGGCTGAGGGGGACGAGGACAGTGGGGAAGGTGCCCCAGCAGCACCGAGTCCAGGCAGCCGGGGGGACCAGTGGCCACCAGTGGCCATCGTGACACCACCAGGAAGCCCAAGCCGAAGGGTTCACATGCGACCAAAGAACAAGGTAGAAGAAAGGTTTTAACATCTCAGAAAACCCACCTGAGCTGATTTTTCCTGGCCCTTAGCATCACTTAACTCGTGGGAGGTGCCAGCCCACGGAGACAAACTCCAACCCTCCGCGCCGGCAGCCCTCGCCCCACCAACCCCCCCGCCAGCATCTCCGGTGGTTTTCCAAAAATTCAACCAACCCAACCCACCGTAGGCGAGGCCGCAGAGGGTTTCACAGAGGCCAGAGAGGAGCAGTGTTGGAAACTTACTGTAGGAAATTGGCCGCTCGGCTCCAGCTCCTTGTCCCTACTGGTGGGAAAGTCTATAAATCTCTAATAAAGAAAAAAAAAAAAATCCCCTCCCATTTTATTCCTTCTCTCTCCCCCCCCAACCCGCTCCAAAGGATTGCGAAACCGAGAGGGCAGCCGGGGCTTGGATCTGCAGCATTTCTGAGTTCCTACAGAGTCTGGGCTCCCTGCCACCAGCAACAGCGGCTCTGGGGGTGTGGAAAAAGGGAGGAAAAAAAATAAAAAGAAGAAGAGGAGAAAAAAAATTGTACAAAAAAAAAAAAGTCCTGTTTATTTTGGGGGATGAGAGAGAAAACTTGCACTGCACAAAGCGGGGTGGAGGGGGAGCAAGGCTCTGGCACTCCTGCAGGCACCACACGCTTGGGGATCAAAAAGACTTTTGGTTAAAATGCCTGGATTTTGGGTGGGAATACTGAGCTTGCAGAGAATGCTCTTTCCCAGGCTGTACAGGGGTGATGAGTGATCTCGTACAGAGGGAGGGCAGCACCTCCTGGGGCAGCTGGACACCCCAGGGGCACCCATGGGTGCCAGCGGTGGCTCTGCCCTGCCCTGACGCGGCCCCAGGCGCTGTGAGGGGAATTACTGAAGACAGGCTGGAAGAAAAGCCTGCTCCAGCCGTGACCCAGATTCCCCTCCAGCCTGATCCCTCACTGAAGTCATAATCCTTGGAGGGCTTCTGGTCCTTTTTTTTTTTTTTTTTTAAATACATCCCTGCTCGTTGCCATGGTGACGAGGGGGATGCTATAATTTCAGCATTATAGACTTCAGCACAAGAACAGGAGGGAGAAGGTGGTGGAAATATGGACGAGCTGCACTGGTAACACATTTAGGGAAAAAGAATTAAGAAAAAAAAAAAGAAAGAACCAAGGCAGCACCTTGGCTTGAGCCGCAGAGGCTACAGGAGCAGGGCTGTGTTGCAGCTGGAGGGATTCAGGGAATCATGGAATGGGTTGGGTTAGAAGGTACCATAAAGCCCATCTCACTCCACCCTCCCTGCCATGGACAGAGGCACCTTCCAGTACCCCAGGTTGCTCCAAGCCCCATCCAACACTTGAACACTTCCAGGGATGCGGCAGCCACAGCTTCTCAGGGCAACCTGGGCCGGGGTCTCACCACCCTCACAGCCAAGAATTTCATCCCAATATCCCACCTAACCCTGCCCTCTGGCAGTGGGAAGCCATTCCCCCTTGTCCTGTCACTCCAGACCCTTGCCCAAAGTTCCTCTCCAGCTCTCTTGGAGCCCCTTTAGGCACTGGAAAGGGTTTCAAAGGCCTCCCTGGAGCCTTCTTTTCTCTGGAATGTGGATTTGCCAGAGTACCCACTTTAGGGCATTGTTTGGGCAGCAGTTTCCCTGGGCATGGATGCTCCAGACCCTGCAGGGCTTTGGGGGATGCAGCAGACCCTGAGGCAGCCCCAAGGAGGAACACCCTATTTTGGGGTGGCTGTAGCCCTGCCCACCATGGCTCAGCACCCGGTCGGTGCCAAAACCAAACTACTTTGCAAAGAAGCAGCTCCAAAAGAGCTGCTGTCTCCTTTTTACCTTTATTCCCCACCACCTTTCCTTTCCACCCTGCTCTGCCCATGGCAGGTCCCAGTGGCATCCCATCATCAGCAGGATGTGGGAGACCCTGAGTTCCTGTCCACCTCCCAATCAGAAAAAAAACCACCACTGCTCTGTGTTTGTGCAAGGTCATGAGACACCTCTGGGTGCTCTTACAGTCACACTATCATGGTTCAGCCCCAGAGAGCCCCTGGGCTGATGTCAATGAGTTTTCAGGCTGGTAGGTGACCCGTGACCCCATAGGAGGGATGAACTGGGAACCCGAGGGCTTCAGCCCCCCGAAATCCCAGGGGCCTCAAGCTCTCCTATGGCACAGAAATAGCAAAATTGCATGAGCAGAAGCTAAACCTGTTTTAGGCACGTTTCCACCCTCCTCACACCCCTTCTTGCCCCATCTCTGGGCACTGAACCGGCACCCACCGTGACAAGAAATTTCCGAAAGACACACAAATAAAAATAAGACTGTACACAAACACCTCTGCCCAAAGCCAGCCCAACGGCCTGTGACCCCCCATCACGAGGGAGACGGGCTGCCAGGGGCTCACAGGGTCCCAAAGGAAGCCAGAGAGCCCCAGGGGATGCCAGGCCCACACCACACTCGCCCACGCGCGCGCAGGGAGCTGAGAAAAAGGCTCCGGTCCAGTGCGCGGCACCCACACAGCACCCGGCACCGACCCGGCCCTGCAGCCTGCACCCTCAGCCCCTCTCTGAGGGGCAGGAGAAAGACCCCAACAGCAAAACCCAGGTGGCCAGCACTGGGGGCAATGGAGACATCACCATCAGTCGGTCCTGCACAGGAGCCACAGGGCCTGGGAACAGCTCAGTGGGGATCCTTAGAGGGTGGTGTGATGCTGGGGCAAAAGGGTCTCCTGAGCTCTGAATGATTAAAAAAACCCACAGCACATCATTGCAAAAGTAGGAAATCCAGGCTTGGGGCAGTGGGTGCCAAGGACCTCCCCACCCAGGGCTCGCAATGCTCCTCGCTGCAAAAAAATCTTGTATAACCCCAGGGGGAAAAACAGTGAGAGCGTTTTGTTTCCATGCCCAAAGCAAAGCCAAACCCCCAAACCACCACCTTCAGCATCCGACCTGTCAGCCCTTGGGCCATCAGGGTGCTTTCAGCAGTGCCCCAAGCTCCAGATTTAGCCTCAAAGGTATTTATCTCTGAGAAGCTAAGACCAAAGCTGCATTTGCATAACAAAAAGACCCCGATGCTCGGTGGGGACAGGGCATGCAAAGCAGCCTCCCTCGCCAAGCAAAGGCGCTGAAGGTCACCCCAGCTGATGCTGAGCTTGCCGTGGCTGGTCCTCTCTGCTGGAAAGGACAAGGCAAGAACATCTTCCCTTATGGGAAACGTCTTCCCGACCTTCCCACTTCCACCTTGTCCAGCTGGAGCAACCCTCTCTGGTGCAAAGCCAGGCGTGAAATCCTGCTCACTAAATCACACACATCTGGCCCTACAGCTCAAAGACCTGAGGGCAACTAACAGGTTTTTCCCAAACTCTCTCGATTTGCGATAAGACTTGGGCTCACCATTTCCTCTCCTGGGTGCCAGTGGCTGGAGCAAGAACAGGCAGCTTTGTCCCCTCAGGAGCAGTGTCTGAAGGGGAGCAGGGTGGTGAGGAACCCAGCCCTTGGCCCTTCCCCAGCAGCAGTTCCTTGGAGGAGGGAGAGGGTGGCCCAAATGCAGCTCCCAAATCACCTGGGCACCCCAGAAGCAACCAGGAACTCACCCTGCCAGGACCCCCCCACCCCTCCTGTGGGAGCAGGTGGAAGATACGACAGCTCTGTGCTCAGCCCTCTGACACACCAGGTCAGCACCTGCTGCCCACACCGTGCCCACGGCTCAACCCGACACCTGTGTCATTGTTTTGGGACAAAGTCCCTTCAGGAACTGGCACCACCCAACTCGTCTGCCCTTTATCTCCCACCGGCGCATGCCGACCAAACGCCCTCCTGCCCCACCATCCTCACAGCCCACTCAAAGCTCAACTGTTCCAAAAACCCAGGAGGACACACCGAACCCCAAAAATCACCACCGTGCCCCAGGCCGCCCCAAGAGCCAGATGCTTGCCTCTCCCCCCGTGAGGAAATGCCAGCTCTGGGGAGAGGATTGATGGAGGAGCAAGAAGCAACCACCAGCTGCCATGGGAAGAGCCTTGGCTGCCTTTGCCACCAGCATCCTGCTCCAACCATTTGTTCTGCTTCTATTTTAGAAAGCGCTGGGGCTCAGCTCTCCACGGCTCCCAGCCTCCCTCCCAGCCTCCCTCCCAGCCTCCCTCCCCTCCCAGCCTCCCCACCGCCGAGCGAGGCGACAGATTTCTGCAAAGAGGTAGCGCCGGCTCCGCTCCCCATCTTGGCAGCGGCACCCGCGCGGGGCCGGGGATATTTTTGAACGAGCGAGCCGAGAGGTGATAGTTTTCCCGGCAGCTCATTGCCGGCGCGTGGGAAGGGACGGCCGTGCCGAGTCAGGGAAGGTTGAGGATGGATCCGTGATTGATCCCTCTGTTTAAAACCCCAGAGATGGGGCATCCAGTCCTCCGAAGTCGCACCAAGTGAGATGTCCAGCAGCGCGTGGAGCTCTCTGGGAAAGCATCACCCAAGAAGCGAGGCTGGAGATAAGGCCTGAGTCGGGCTACATCCCAACCCACAGCCCTGAGCCCTTCCTGGGAGCCCTCACACTGGTCCATGTTCTTGGAGGAGAGCCTGGCATGCACACACTGCCCATGTGCTCCCAAGTGCTGCTCTTCACCGGAATACCAGATGGAAAACTGCCCGAAGCCCATGTCCAAGCAAGTTCTGCCTCCACCCAACCCTTCCACCCTGTCCCAGTTATTGAAATAAATTTGCTGTTATCACAGGGCTTTCCTAAGGGCAGAGACACATATCCAGGGAAAATGTGGCTTATCTTCCAGGACAAACCCAAGGGTTGGAGCGAAATGGTCTTTAAGTCCCTTCCAACCCAAACCATTCCATGAGTCTGTGATAATCATGCCTGAAGGCATCTCCTTGCCTCTGCCATGACCTCCCTGGCGGTGCCAGTGCCAAAGGAGATGCTTGGTGACACACACAAATGCTTTGCTTCACCCCATGGTTTTTCCAGCAAGTTCTGAACTGGTCCGAGTGCCACGTGCCAGGCTCCCTGTTCAGTGGCAGAGCCAAAGCCAGAGCTCCTTGCAGTGGAATTTTAAAGGGCAAAAATCCCCCCCATGGTGCCCAGCAGGGAGAGGGTGCTGGTGGCAGAGCCAGGCTCTGGCAATGCCAGGATTTTAACAAGCTGTGGGGTCTTCAGCCACTCCAACCTGCCTCTCATTGTCCACCTGAGCAGCACCGGGGTCCCCTCCAGAGGAGGTGCCACGTTGGCCAGAGGACACCACAGCCCAGGGATGGACACCACTGGCATTCAGACCAGACAGGCTGTTCCTCCCAAGCCTGGCAGCTTGCTCTCCTGCCAGTGGGAAGCCTGTGGGTACAAGCTCCGTGGGGACATTTATCACGATATTTAGACAACATACCGACAGCTCAGCCCCCACCTATGGTTACACAAACACATGGCCCCTCTCTGCCTCCAGACCATCCAAGACTGGTGAAAAACATGCATTTCTTGGCAGTCCCAAGCCTGCAGAAGGTCCTCTCCCACAGATGCCACCACAGAGCAGAAGCACCTGCGCCTGGAGCCCGATCCCAGCCATTCCCTGCCCCAGCCCTGCATCATGCTGGTTTATCTGCTGGTCCCAGCACTGACCACCACGGCCTGGGGGCAGGATGCTCTCAGTGACTGCCCTTGCAGAAAAAAAAAAAAAAAAAAAAAGGCTGGTCGGTCAAAATAATTTGTCTACATTCTTTATTTTAATTTTTTTCTTCCCTGTCAGTGGAAACTCCTGCTCCGGCGCTGTGTCTCAAGGTTACTGCCTGGGGTGGGGGAGGATTTCAGGTTTTACAACTGAAAAATTCCAGACAGAAACCCAGAAATGTTGCCAGTTTTTTACTAAACTGAAGTTCTTCATCCAATTTATTTAATTTAAGGGGGTTTTTTTCCTTACGCTTGATGGAGCAGATTTTAAGCAAACTCCATTTTTTTTCAGCCCCTCAAATTTTGTCAGCTTTAACAGAAAATTGTCACTGATGCCTTGAACATTTTCCATTCTCAATTTCTTTTCTAAGGAAAGCCAAACCAAACAAATCTGACCCCACATATTTTCCCCACCTGCACGACATGGGATGTGTTCCTGGATATGGCGCCTAGCAATTTTTCCCTGAAGCCTTCCAATAATTGGAAAGGAAAACGTTTAAAAGTAAGAAGAAAAATTTCATCTTCAAAATAAGAGAAAAAAAAAAAAAAGATGCTTTCCAAAAGGATGGAGGAAAGTCACTTTGTTCCAAAAGGCACTTCCATTTAAAACGGAAGATGAAAACTTTCAAGCAGTGCTATTTATAAGCACTGCTTATATCCATCAATAGCACCTTCCACCCAAAGCTTCACCGCATCCTCCAGAGCAGGAACCCCTCTGCCAACAGCCCCAGCACCCCCAGGGCTGCAGGATCCACCTCCTGCTGATAATCCCCCCTATTGCAGGAGAAGGATGAGGAGGAAGAATCCTATTGGGAATTCTAGGATGATCCCTTGGCAGCCCTGGGGGTGGGCTCAGGTCAGGGATCCCGCAGGCAGGTGCTGCCTCCCAAATCTCATTACTATTTTTTGGGGCTGGGAGGAAAAAAAAGTAAAATTCAGGAGCCATGGATTTGCCCTGCCTCCTTCTAAAAAGAAAAAGGGCCGATGCGGCAGCAGTGCTGCAGTGGGAGGTCACCCTTCCCCACAGCCCACAGCCCCCCACCCGTGCCCCAAGCCCCTCAGCTGGGGGGTGACTGAGGCACCTCCTCTTGGAAGCGGTTTTGGGTTTGTGCCGGACGCTTGCTGGAAGCTGTTTGAAGCTCTGGAAAGAAAAACGATTCCTCCTCCTTCCCTTCCTCCCTGCCCAGAAATAGGTCACTTAATTACCCCCTTTCCAACCCCAAACACCACTGACTCAGGACAGGAGGGGGGAGCTCCAGCTCATGCCCGGCAGAAGCCCAAAGCCACCGTGCACGGCTTCGACCTTGAGCCACTGCACTGGCAGGACCTGGGTGCCAGGGCACGGCCAGCACAGATGGCAGGGGCTCAGCTCCCCCCCTCTGGACTGCAATTAGTACTGATCAATTAAACAGAGGATGGTCAGGGCCGTGGGTGCTGCCGACCCCCTCCAGGAGTAGCCACGGGCACGGCCGTGCGCCGCCTCCAGGAAAACCAAGGGCTAATTGCACGTTGGGAAATCAGACGTGTCCTGCTCGGCACGGAGTGAAACGTGCAGCCCTGGCACAGTCTGGTCCAGCTGCTTTGGGATGGGACACCATGGTGGCTCCTGGGTGGTGGCTGGAGCCTGACATATCCTGGCACAGGCATCACCCCACCCTTCTACCTCGTCCTCACCGTGTGCACCAAGACACCCGCCTGGCACTGCTCTCACCAATTCCAGCACCGCTCCCGCCAATTCCAGCACCGCTTCCACCAATTCCAGCACCGCTCCCGCCAATTCCAGCACCGCTCCCACCAATGCCACCACTGTTCTCACCAATTCCAGCACCGCTCTCACCAATTCCAGCACTGCTCCCACCAATTCCAGCACCGCTCCCGCCAATTCGGGCTTCGCTTTCGGCAGCCTGGGAGCAGCAGCACCACGTGCCCGCTCCCCTGGAGACTGGAGTGGCACGAAGCTGTTTAAAGTCCCACTGGGTGCCACAACTGCACCCGGTATCGGGAGCAGGCCCCAGCAGCTGCTCTGGCATCCCAGCACTCAACCACAACCGGGACATCTCACTGCGACCAGACCCCTCTGGGTGACAAGGAAGGTGGCAGCGAGGAGCCCCACAACCACTGCACACACCTCATCTCATCACCCCCTTTTATACAAGGCTCACCTACGGCTCAGGAAAGAGGCCAGGGAATAAGGGAGCAGCTGCTGCACACCCCCAGCCTCAGTGCGACCCACACAAAAACAGGCTGAGTTCCCCCAAAAAACTCTCCCTCTGCAGCTCAGTGGTCCTGCTTCCCCATCTTTTTAGCCCCTATTTAAGAGAAAGCAAATGTAGAGCCCACCTCTCCAAAATAAATCACTCCAAATTGACTTCCTGCGTATTTAACAAACCCTTGCTCCAAGTGGGCGCTTTTTAAAGGATTTTTTAAAGGATGCAGGCTCTTGTCTGTTTGGTAAGAGGCGAGGACCTACAGCAGGGAGACACCAAGAGTGAGGGGAAAGGAAAAATTCCATAAGAACCACAAGCAAAGCAAAGTGGAGTGTGAGATGCAAAGCGACAGATCCGAGGAGGCAGAGCTGCTGGCAGGCAGACGGCAAGATCCATCTTGAAAGCAAAAGCAAACTGCTGCTCACACAGGCAGAGGGAAAAACCTAGAGGTCTTCAGCACTGCCTGAGCTCTGATCAAACAAAGTGATTAACAAATTTCAGCTCTTCATTGAAAGCTTCCCTAATTAGAGGAAAAAAGGAAAAGCAAAAACAAAACCAAACCCCTGAGAGGTGCATCAGGTGGTGAAGCCACTGACACCATCGGGGGAGGTGGGGGTGATGCACCCCACAGTCCTGCCAGCACAGGGAGGGCAAGTGTGGCCAGGGGCACCCGGTGCCTGGCCTGCAGCACCAGCACAGCCGCGGGTTTCCGTGCCTCCCCAGCCTTCCTCCTCCTCCTCCTCCTCCTCCTCTGACTCACTTGCTTTCTGCTCACCACGTCGGGCTCAGCGGCAGAGCCAAACCTTCCCGGGGGCAGGACTGTCATCTGCAATAGAGTCACCTCTGAACTCGGGACGGCTCAGCCTCCAGGAACTGCCAAAAGAGTGATGAAAATAAGAAAGAGTCCCTGGCCTGAGGAGTTTGCCCTCCGAACAGATGGGACGGTGGCGGGGCGAGGCAGGGGGATATTTTTAGCTCTGGTTGCAGATGGGGAAGTCCGGCACGGCACAGACGTGGCATCAGCATGGCAGCCCCACCACTGCCCGTGCAGCTCACCCTGTCTTTGGCCACCTCCATGTGCACTCCCAGGTATTAACGGGATTTAAATGGGATGTTGCCTGCTCACTTTCTGAGCCTCAGGCATCACCTTCCAGGCTGGCTCACACCACCACGGCTCTGCACAGCAGCTCACCAGCCCCAGGCTCTCAGGGGCACCCGGTGGGGCAGCAGTGGTCCAGCAAAGTGGAGTTGATGCCAGCAACCCACATCCCTCCCCTCTGTCCCCTCTGTTCCCAAAACAGCCATGGCCCTGCAATCCATCACGCAGGAGGGACACCACGCAGCACACAGTGGCATGTGTGCTGTGTGGAGCATCACATGCTCCAAGTGATGCCAACCTGACCCTGGGAAGCACTCTGGTTTGGAAAAAAGAGGGAAAATCAATTTCTGCCCCTCACTACAGACGCTTTTGTAGATTTAAACAACTCGCCCAGTGAAAGAGCCCATAGATGAGCCCTCCACACCTCGCCCGAGCCCTCCTGTTCCTTGAGGATGAGCCAGGCAGCATCTCCCCCCATCCTCATGTCCGTCCTCTCTCCATGAGCCAGGGCCTGCACCAGCATTGACACCTCCCTGCCAGGCAGCTGCCGGCACTGGCTCCCGGCACGTGCCAGCACCGCGGCAGCTGGGTCCCACTCCCGTACTTTTCGTCCGACACTTTCGGCTTTGTTCTCTCTCGCACAAAGCCGCTGTGAGGCTGCCCTGGCAGCACGGAGGGACCTTGAAGTGGATGTGGTTTATGACCATATTTAGGCTCCTTTACGTTGCCAGAGTCGCAGTAAAGGGCTGCAGCGTTAAATGAGACTCAGACCCACTTGTTTCACTTGGCAGCCTGGGAAAAATCCACTCCGGGTGACTCCAGCACCGTCCATGCCTCCGCCCTGCCCGCTTGGGGACAGCACGAAATAGCAACAGCCCTTTCCAGCTCTGCAGTTACACTTCCCAAGCGCAGCCAAGAGCCCCATAGCAGTGGGGAGGGGGGAATTAAACCCATTAACCACCACCCCCCTCCGAGAGCAACACCAAAGCATGGGGAAGCAAAGAGACATGCCCAAGGTCACCGGCTGACAGAGCTGGCACTTCCCAAAGTTCCCAGAGCCCCCCAGCAGGACTGAGCACAGGCAGGGATGTGACCACTCGGCACAAGGAGCCCCCAAGCCGCTTTGTGCCCTGGGGAAAGCCAGGGCACGAGGGGAAGCACTGAGCCACCTGACACGGGAGCTAATGCCCCTTCAACACGAGCACGTTAAATCCCTGCCGTGGCAGAGGCACTGGCGAAACCCGAGCAGCGGCCCCACTGCTGTGGGGACATCGGCCACCTGCTCCAAGCCAGCACAAGTGTGGATGCCTCAGCCTGGCAAAGCCACGACAACTGCAGGGGTTGAAGGACAAGGTGGTGGGGGAGGAAAGGAGAAGCCATGAGGCCCGTCCAGAGGTCTGTGACCTTCAGGAGCCCATGACAGCAATCCCGAGGGCAGGGCAGGCAGCTCGCTTTGAGTTCCCAAGGGACACAGGCAGCCCCAGCACTCCCAGGCCAGGGCCACCAGTACCAAATCAGTCCCGGGAAAGGAAAGAACATACCCAGAATAACCCCTACCTATACCCAAAACCCACAGCCTCACCTGGTGAGCATGCCCATCGCACTGAGGTCAGCAAAGCCCTGTCCCTGTCAGCAGCGAGGATTCAGGCTGCCTGTCCTGGGACGGTGCTTTGAGAACACCCACCTTGGTGGAGCGGCACCAGCCCAAAAACCCACGTGTGGCCACAAGCACTGTGGCAGAAAGGGCTTTGGAGGGGCAAGATCAGGCCTTCCCTGGAAGGCAGACAGACAGAGGCACTGAGCCAAACTGCCAAGGGAATTTGCACCAGCATTAGTGTTTCTGTGTGCCTGCCCAGACCCCTGCCCTCAGCAGGGGGGAGTCACCAGCCAAAACCTTGTGGAAGCTACTGGAGCTTCGGTAAGGTGGTCAGCCCTGCTGGTGGCCATGCAGAGCTGGGGGTGCCATGGGGCTGCCGGGGTGCAGAGGGAAAAGGAAAGAAAGCACACATGTGTCTCACTGACCGTGTGCTGCTCTCATGTGCAAAGTGGGGAGAGGAGGGAAGGGGGAAAGGAAAATAAATAAAAAAATAAAAGCCAATGACAAAGCCAAAGGGGTTTGGGAGCTGCAGGGAAGGGATAAGCCGCGGGCAAACAGGCATCAGGGACGCCGAACAGCCGCAGATGCCGGACGCCCTGTCACTGCATCCCTGCCCCGGCATCGCTGGCCCCTCGCACCGCCGAGCCAAGGAAGCTTTCGCCGGCCCGGGGAGGCCGCGGGGACAGTGCTGGGGTCTGGCCCCCACCACAGCACCCCGCTCCGGCCGCTGTGGGATGGAGCCGCGGCACTGAGCCCCCCCCGCACAAACAATCCCAGCTGTCGGGCTCCAGAGCCGGCGCACGGCCAAGGCATGGACGCTGCCGGGACTCGATTTACCGCCGGCTCTCCCAAAATCTGCTCTTGCCAATCAAACCGCAGCCCACACCGGCACCTCGAGCCTCCCCGGCAGGTCCCCCCCACAGCTCCCCCGTGTCATCACCCCACGGGAAGACAGCCCCCAGCCCCCGAAAGCCGCTGGGCCCTGCTTCTCCCCGGGTCCTGCCAGGCCGCGGCGGGTCCCGCTCGGGGGTGGCCGCGGTGTCGCGGGTGGGCTCGTGGGCCGTCACCACGAATATCCCACGGGGACGCAGCCCACCGCCCCGGGGCGGGGTGGGCACCCCCAGTGCTGCCCCCCCCCCACCGGCAGCACCCAGCGGGACCATCCCGGCACGTCGCGCCCGGCCACCGCATCCCCCCGTGTCCCGCATCCCCCCGTGTCCCACATCCCGCCGTGTCCCGCACCACCCCCCGCACCCCGCCGCTCCGTGTCCCGCACCCGCCTCACCTGTCCCCGCAGCGCTCAGGCCGAGCCGCCACCTCTTCCCCTTCCTCCCGCTCCCTCCTTCACCTCTGCACCATTTTGGTGACGGTTTGTTTTGAAGCGGCGGGGGGAG
>VYXB01009199.1:123222-158717 GCA_013397135.1 Pachyramphus minor | reverse complement strand
GGGCTCCCCCCCGCCCCGTGTCGGTGGTCAAGGGGGGTCCAGCCCACCCCCGCAGCCGAGGCAGCCGCCCGGGGTGCTGGGGGGACAATGGGTTCTGCCCCTGCTTCCACAGGGGGTCAGGCTCAGAGCGGTGGGTCTCTGGGGTCCGAGTGTCCCGAAAGCCACACTGAGGACATCAGCTGCCTGTGAAGGTCCCACTTCTGCTGCCAGGATCTGGCATTTAGAGGCAGTGGAGGGTCCCAGTTCAGTGTCTGGCACCAGCACAGACCCCTCGTGGGTATGACCCTGCCAATTGTGCCCTGACACAGGCGAGGGGCTGCTCCTGCCTCTGGCATCCCCACTGCACAGGACTCCGGGGGCTCCCAGGGCTCCTGGAGCTCCCAGCCCTGTCCTGGCCCTTCCTGCAGTGCCACAGCCTCAGCCAAGCACATGGCACCATCACTGGGATGGCTCCATGTGCTCCTTGGTGTCAGGGCTGCAGCTCCCAGGCCCTGCTACCAGCCGAGACACTACATTCCCACCTCCTCCAGTTCCTCCAACCCGGATAAATTGCTGTGTGCTACCCTCAAGAAATCCAACAGGTCAAACAGTGACTCCCACCTCCATGCAACGACAGTTTGGGGCTGTAGATTGGGCCAGGACTCTGGTTTTTAGGGGGTGCTTGTCCCTGTCTTGCTGCCATGTCTGGTGCTGTGCATCCACAGCCTCAGGACAAATGCTGGCATCGGGCACCAGCAGCCTCAGGGCTGGGGGTACGGATGGGGCTTATGGCTGGTGGGCTGCAGACCTCCTGCCTGCATCCCAGGTCTGCAGCGAGGGGCACAGCAGGAGCTGGTGTTCCCACCGGATGAGCTCTCCCACCACCGGGAATGCCGGAGGAGTGCCGTATGGCACAGCTGGGGCTCAGCATGGGGCACAGGCTTTCCTTTCCCAGGGCCGCACGTGGCATGGCAGGCCTGGGCGGGCTCCCACGTGCCGCACAGAGCAGTAAAAATAAAAATGAGGCTGGTGCCTCGCTGCTCCTGTTGGGAAAAAAGCTTGTGCCAGGGGTCGGAGGCTCCACAGGAGATGTTTCATGGGTCCTGCTGATGGGTGGAATGCAGCCCCCCTTCCCATACCAGCACCAAGGAGTCAGCACGAGTCCAGTGGGACTCCAGTGCCTCATAAAGCAGGGATACCAAGTGATGACTCTACCACATGCCACTGTTTCAGCACAAGGGGGACTGGGAGCCAACGACAAGGATGTCTAAGTCCTTTTGGGTCACATTCAGATGGAGCACTGGGAATACAGGCACTCCCAGTGTCCTTGGAGCACAAATCCAGATGCAGGGGAGCTTCTGGGGTTGGGAGCTGAGTCACTGCATTTTCACCCAGACGATGCCCATAGCCATTAACACAGCATCACATGGTCTCCCTGCACCAGCCCCCATGGCACAGGGCACTGCACAAGCCCAAAACACCCAATTCCCTCCCCAAAGGCCTGGGGTGACACAGGATGGGGCTGGGTTGTACTTCCATAGGGACTTTTCATCATGGCTGGCTCTGCCCTGAGCCCCATCCCAGGCCAGGAGGGCAGGAAGAGGTTCCCTGATGCCAGTGACTCAGCTGAGGGGGTTGTTTTGCAACACACTGGGTGTGGGAGGCTCCTGGTGTGTGGCAAGTAGGCGGAAAATTATCCAAATTATTCAAGGTGTGTGGTGAGCGCAGGGCCCAGGGAGGCTGGTGGGCAGGGAGCAGGCTGGGGGGTGATGGACCTGCAGCCCAAAGCTGGGAGAGGGGGTCCCGCTCCAGGGCTCTCAGCGGGACAGCAGGTGCTGAGGGCCAGGATGGTGACTCTGGGATGAGTGTCCTCATGATCTGGTGCCTCTGCACCTTCCCCACATTGATCTGGGGCAAACAAAACAAAGGCACAAATATCTCCATTAGGGTGAGATGGTCCTGACGGAGAGGCCGGATCCGACCGAGCATCACCGGTGGCACGGGCACCTCAGCCTCCACCACCCCTCTGACTCACTGACACAGTTTCCTGCTGGCTCCTTCCCCCATCCCAATACATATTTCTAGTGGACTTTTCAGTGTGTTTGGCTTTTTGGGGCTGTTTGTTGTCAGTTAGTTATTTTATTATATTTATTGTTAGAAATAGGGTTATTTTTAGCACGCTGTTGGTTTAGATAGAGATGGGATTAGTCATCTCACCAAGAGCTGTTTGCAGTCTCTCCTCAAGGATTCTCTGGGGTTTGTTTTCCAATCAACTGAGATCATGTATCCAAAGAAATAAAAAATAAAAATAGTCAGAATAACGCGCAGCAGCCACACTCTGGTGCCTCTCCATGAGTTACGGGATGGAAATGAGGGAAGGATCCAACCCAGGATATTTATGAGACAAAGACAAGAACATTACTATGAACCTCAAAGTATTTTGGAAAGTCAGTTTGAGCTGGTGTTTTTTTTTTTTTTTGGTCTCTTGGGAACCGAATGCTGAGTAACTCCCTTCCCACACCAGGCTGCTGCTCCGTACAGCTGGTGCTCAGCCTCTTGACAGTGGAAACTGCTTTCCCTTGCCCTTATGCCAGCGTGAAGAAGGAAGGACTCCTGGGTCTTCTGAGATATGCAGCCACCTACACACTCAAGCTATTAAAATAAAACCATAAAAGACACCCAAAAACCTAAAGTGGGAAAAACATTTGTTCCTCTCCCGCACTAAGCGCAGGGACAGGAGTGGGGTGAGGGCTGGGGGCAAAGCCAAGAGGCTGAGAGCAGCATCCTGTGCATGGAGCAGCATCTCCACCCTCCTTGCTGCGACTTTCTGTCTCTCCCTGCTGCCATTCCTTCTGCTGAGCCAAGCAGGAGCAGAGCTCCCGTGCCAGTTTCGGGGAGACCAGTTTGGCTCTTAAAGATCAGAGTTGGATGCAGGGAGGAACCAAAGTTCGTGGCTCACCTCATCACTTGCTGGTGTGGAAGTGCTTGTCGCCATCAATGCTGATGCCCTTGGGATACAGAGCTGAAAGTGAGAGAGGGGGTGGGGGTCCTGTCAGCCCCACATCCACTGGACCCTGGCCTGGGGGTCATACCCTTGGTGGTCACACCCTTGGTGGTCACACAGCCTGTCTTTGGGGGCGGTGAGAGGAGCAGAGCTGTGCAGAGAGATACTCTCACAGGGTCAATCCCAACCCTCCAGCCCCTGAGGGTCCCTGCCAGCCCTGTCGCTGCCGCTGCCGTGAGCCCTGTGCCCGTGCCGGGGTGACATGGCCAGGGCACAGCGCGGCACACTCGCTGCACACCCGACCCGCAGGAGGACAAGGGTGGCACACGTGTGGTGATGAGACGGGGGGGCCGTGCGGGCGGGGAGGAAGCATCGCCTTCACGTGGCCCCCCCAGCACCCCCCGGCTCGGGCGCGGGAGGAGGATTATTTGCCCTCGCAGCTGGCGGAGGCCCCAGCATATGCCCGGGGCGGGGAGGGGAGGGGGGGACACTGCACGGAGCGAAGCCGCCGGCGCTGTTCCGGGGTGACCCTTCAAGGCTGGGTGTGGGGTCCCTCCTTGCCCCGGCCGTGCCCCCCCGCCGGCCCCCCGCTCCTGCAAACGCTGCCTTTCCTCCCTGTCCCCCCCCTTCCTCTCCAAGTCTAAATTCTCCCACAGCGTCCATTGACGTCCTGCCTGCGTCACCGTCTCCAGCACAACCAGACAGCACGTGGGAGAGGCAGGTTAAAGCGGCAGGGCCCTGGGAGGGCTCCAGCTGCGCACCCCAACAAGCGGGGCCGTGTGGGGAGGGGGCGCGGGAGCCGGGGGGGGGCGCGGGGCGCTGCCCCGGTGAACTCCCCCACTCGAACGGCACCGGGTGCTGGTGCTGCGGGGAGGTGGTTCCNAGAAGCAGCTCAGATTGGGGGGGAGATGAGGTTTTTTTCTCTCCCGTCGCAAGGCTTGCACGGGAGCGTGAATACATTTTGCTTCCAGGTCCATGCCCACATCCTCCTTTCCTCCCTGCCGCGCTCCAAACCCACCCCAAATGGGGATCGGCAGCTCTGGCGGCCAGGAAAAGCAGCTTACATTAAATGTGTGAGCTCCCCGACCCTGCTCCCAAAGCCAGAGCCAGACTCCTGGGTTTTTTTCACCGGCTGCTGGGGCCCCAGCCAGTCCTTGTGCCTTTACATCTGGGCTTTGCCTCTGCCCGAATTACGGTGCAGCTTGGCTGGGTCCTGGGGCTGGGAACAGAGTTTGCACGCAGGGGGAAGCACCAGGGCTCTGCCAGGGCATGGGATGCAGCAAGTTGAGCAAGGGCTCAGGTGTGGGGTGCAGTGAGTTGTGCAAGGGCTCAGGTACCTTCCCTGAAGCCCACTCATCATTTCTGCTCTGGTACATTGTCTGACAGCCCCAGCTCTGCAGGACATCCATCCCCTTCCCTGTGACTCAGGGTGTCGGGGTGGGCAGGAGAGCACCCCCCGTCCCAAAGCACAGCCCTGCTTCCTCACTGTGACCACGCTACAACCCAGGGGGCTATTTTTGTCCCTTCTCTTCTATTTATTGTGCCAGAGCCATGTGCAGCTGGAGAAGGCTGTGGTGTTTGCTTTGTGATTACTTCCTTCCCGCCCATAACCTTTTGCCTTAAAACGGGATTCGCCCTGATCCTGGACCCAAGGCCGGGAAGCCTGGGCATCGTGCCATGAGCACTGGCACCACAAGGCTCTTGGGGGGCAGAGATTCCTGGCTCTGACCCTGATTCTGATGCAAATCTGAGTACAAACATGATGCCCTTCGGCTCCCCAGGGCACAAAATGCAGCCCTGAACCTCCTCCCCAGGAGCATCCCCAGCCCCTGCCCCGTGCCACCGGCATTGCTGCATTTGCACCCAGCCTGTGGAATGCTCAGCTTCCGAAGGCAGGCAGATGGGGGAGTGGGAACCACCATGGTGAGCCCTCAAACAGGAGACATCACAAGAGAGGGGGGAAAAAAATTAAAAACTGAAGTTGCAGAAGGCAGCCACCTTCAGTGGGGGCCACTTCTTGCATGGGACAGGCAGGGGCAGCCCTGCACAACTGTCCCCACGGCCAGCACCTCACTCCTTGTGAGGATGGATCAGTCTCATCCTCCCTGACACCCCATTTGGAGAACTGAGGCAATGGGAGGGTGATCCTGTCCTGAGCTGGGCTACCAGGGCTGCCAGGCTTGGACCAGCCTGGAGATCAGCTGATAAATTGTGGGGGGTGGGTAGGACCCCACTGCTGTTGCAAAGCATCAGTGTAGCCTTGACCTGGCCACTGGTCTAGGACTGTTTGCCATCAGTCCCAGCAGCTGCTGCCTCCACCCCTCGGTAGCACAGACAGTGTGGGACCTGGTCACCATGGCTTACACTCCATGGGGTAACCATGTGGCCAAGCCCTGGTGGGAAATGTCCAAAAGAGAAGGACTTGGAGCTGTTGGGGGATGAGAAGCTCGATGTGACCTGGCAACACAAGCTGGCAGCCCAGAAAACCAGCGCTCTCCTGTGCCCATCCCCACAGCATGGGCAGCAGGTCAGGGGGGAATTCTGCCCCTCGGCTCTGGTGAGACCCCAGCTGCAGTGCTGCCTCCAGCTTTGGCCCCTCCCACATAGGAAGGATGTGGAGCTTCTGGAGCAAGTCCAGAGGATGAGATATTGGGAAGAAATTCTTCCCTGTAAGGGTAGTGAGGCCCTGACACAGATTACCCAGAGAAGCTGTGGCTGCCCCATCCCTGGAAGTGTTCTAGGCCAGGTTGGACAAGGTTTGGAGCAACCTGGTCTAGTGGAAGGGGGGAAGGAGGTGGAAACAGATGAGTTTTAAGGTTTCTTCCAACTCAGACCAGCCTGTAATTCTGTGATTCTGCAGGCAGCAAACCCAGGTGGGGTTTAGCTCAGCCCAGGCTGGTGGCAGCTTTGCTGGTCTGTGTTGGAGGTTTCCAGCTGGGACAGCAGCAGTGCCTGGGTCAGATCAGGCACAGCAGACCCCCCCCATCTCCTGCTGCTGGGGGTTTATCAGCCAGGGAGGCATCTTTTAGCACCTCAGAGGGTTAAGCCCAGCATGGAGCTTATCAGCTAATGGAGACTGGGAACACTTTGGAGCACCTTGCAATTTCAAATTAACCTGATCTCTCCTTTTCCTTCCCAAGCAGAAAACTGCAGCTCCTCTCTCCCTGTTCTGGTGCAGGCAGTGGCTGCAGCAGCTGGCGGGTAGAGCTCCAGCAGCTCCCCAAGCAAGTGCATCTCCTCCATGTGTAGGAGTAACTGCTGACTGGGAGCAGCCCAATTTCCAGGAACTCCCAAAAGTTACAAGCCTTCACGTCTTGCTGAATCAATGCGAGATCCAGAGCAGCTCCGTGCTCTGCAGCCTGGAGAAAGCAAAGACCTGGGTTTCTGCAGCCAGAACCTCAGTGCTGAGCATGAGCATCTCCATCCCTTCCTCCTCGAGACACTGTCTGTGATTCCTGCACGCATTCCTGGCCCTAATGAAAGGGCCCAGCACCTCCCTATTGCCCAGCCAGTTAAACCTGCACGAACTGAGCCCAGTGCACACAAAAAGCCTCTCCTGGGTGAGGTCCTTATCACCCATGAGTCAAGGCAGCCTTGCTGCCGTGGGCCTGACCCAACCTTGGCTGGGATGGGAGGTGCCCGTGGCTCTGCACCGCAGATCCGGCTGTGTGCCACCCTGCTCTGCCCACAAAGAGAGGCTGGAGCCCTCCTGGCCATGGCCCTGGGGAGCGTGACCCTCTGTGAGGCTGCGGCCAGGCTGCCCTCGCTGCTCACTCGATCCCGTCTCCTCCCCGCCTAATCCGCGCTCCCCTCCCGGAATCCTCTGCTCCACTTTAATGCCAAACGTTGGCCGGCAGCCACTCGGCTCCGAGGCCGCCTTTTTTCCTGGTTATGCAACGCACGGCTGAGCTGTTTGCCTTTTGCTGCGAGGAGTTTGGGGAGGCTGGGCCGGGTACCCTGTTCTGGGGAGAGGGCAGGTCCTGGGGTGCCCCAAAAGGGGACCGAGAGGCAGCACAGTGGTTCCCCTCCCTGCCCTGTCCCTAAGGCTTCTACCCGTTCCTAATCCATTCCCCTTCTCCTCTTTCCAGGTGTCCCCCAGGGTTCGGCCCTGCTCCCTTTCCATGTGGACTCTATGCTGCAAGAAGAGTTTTCTGCAAGCTCACAGCATCTGGTGCAGCATCCCAGAGAACTCTGCCACAGCACCCCAGCTAACCCTACCACAGCATCCCAAATAACCCTGCAAAGGCATCCCAACTAACCCTAAAACAGCATCCCAAGAAACCCTGCCATGGCATCCCAACTAACCCTGGTGCAGCATACTGGCCCTGGCACAGTATCCCAGCTAACCCTGCTGCAGCATCCCAACTAATCCTGCCATGGCATCCTGGCTAATCCTGGCACAGCCTCCCAGCAAATCCTGCTGTAACATCCTGGCTATCCCTGCTGGCTCCCAGTCGGGATCCTCCCTGACCCTCAGTGTGGTGGTGGCAGCCCTGTTTCACACACCATGGTGCCCTGGCACTGCTGACACCGAGTCCTGTTTTGCTTTGCACACAGGTCAGAGCAGCACAAGCACCATCCAAGGACTGGGGGGCACCCAGGGCCTCCTCTGTCCTGTGAGCAGAGGCTCCAATATCCCCTTCCAGACCATGGGTTTATCTGCTCCACCGCAGCCCTGCTTCCATGCTGGGAGCTTTGGAGATAGGCTCAGGAGAGCAGGGATTTAAGGCTCCAGCTGCTGCACCTGGGAATGCTTGGCAGCTTCTGCACCGTGGGCTGGGAGTCAACTGTGACACCGGCTTATTTTGGGGTAGATCTGGGGTGCCCACTGTCCAGAATGAAGGAGATGCCTCCTGGGATCCACAGCTGAGGCTGCCACGCCCTTCCAAAACCCACCACAGCATAAGAAGTTGCCAAAGAGCTTCTTCCAGGGAACGAAACATCCCCAAACCAGGCAGCTTTGAAAGGCATCCCGGCCACTTGCCACCAGTCCCTTGCTCCTGACACTCAGCAGCCTCCCTGTGCCCAGTTGGAGCCCACCAAGGCATCGGGGGGAAGGTTGGGACACTGAGGACATTTTGTTCCCTGCTCTCCCCTTAAATTATCCTGCCACATATAGTAGATCTTGGTGCTATTTTTAGGCCTTGCTTGTTTAATTATTGAGAAAGATTTTGAAGGATCTCTTGAAGGCAGGGAGATGAGCACCCAGGGTCCTCACTAGATGTCCCTTCCCAGAGCACAGGGCAGAGAGCGGGGCCATGGCAGCTGCCATGTCCCTGTCACCACACGGATCCTCCTCAGCTCCAGCCTGCACTGCATTTGGCTGCAGGGATGGCCACAGGGAGGGAGAGAGCGGGGCTGGGCTTTGGAGCTGCTGGGTGAGCTGTAACCACCTCTTGCACAAGGAGTGAGCGGCTCAGGGGCCAAAACGAGGGACAAACCCCATCCCCAGAACAACACTAGGCTGCCAAAAGGGACCGTGTTGGAGCTGGGGAATGCTGGGTCTCAGCCAGCAAAAATCAGTGCAATCCAAGTGCTGGCTTCCACCAGGAAAGGATTTGGCCCAGAATTGACCAGTTTTAGTTTTAGCTAAAACAGCCACACTTCTTGCTGAAAAGTGACCTTATTCTCATCTCACCAAGCAGAACCACGATGGCAGGAGTTGTTTGTTTGGTTTTTTTTTAAATGGTTTCTTTCATGTTTCCACTTACAAAAAGGCAGAGAATGGCCTTTATTTGAGATTAAAGGCGGTTTGGTCAACCTGAACTCCACTGAGATTTCAGCAAAATGGTACATAATACAGTACAAACCAAATCCTCAACTGGTATCCACTGCCCAGGCTTCAGCAGCTTCATCTTTCCAACACCTTTTTATACCTGTCAGCAACCTGGCCCAGGACTTCAAGGGAAACATTGATTTGCCCCAGGTGCTGGGCTCAGCCAGCCAGAATTGACTTCCACCAGATATCCAGGGTATCTGTGATGTGCCCAGGTTTCTTAAGGAATATAGGTGTATATAGTTATGTATTTGATCTGTTCACCCTCCCCCTCTCAACCATACTAGGTACAAAGTAAAGATATCAATGTTAATGTTGAAGATTCTGAGGTGCTACAGGTTGCATGAAAGTAATTATCCTCTGTGTGAGATCCCACGCTGACCCCGGGGAAGGATGGTGGGATAACCCTGACTCCATCCCAGACATCAGCCACGCTGCAGTGGGACTGCCCCAAGGGAAGCACCTTTGACCTGAACCCCCCCCAGCCACCTCTGCATCAGCCCCCCTGCCTGTGTCTGGCCACATGTCATCCCCAGGGAGGCCACCAAGTGATGCCACACTGCAGGATGCTCCAGGGACTGGCCTGAAGGAGTTGCTGCACTCAAGGATGGGATGAAGCCGGGCCTGGGGTGGGGACCTCGTGGCAGAGCAGAGCTGCTCCAGCAGCACAGGCTGGGGGAGCGAGTTGTCAGCCCCTGCTCCTTAACACCCTGACAAGCTTATAACTATTTCATTTGTTACACTGTGAACCTTTTTAAATTAATGAACATAAGGTTGTCACGGTTGCTGTGGCGACGACACGTTGCTGGGGCAACGGCAGCGCTGCAGAGCCTGCGGAGTGTAACCAGGGGTCAGGCTGCCGATGGAGCCGGGATGCGCGGGGGCTGCGGGAAGGGGTGGCCAGCCCTGGTGCCACCCACCCATGGCCCCCACGCCGCTCCCCAACACCCAAACCAGCGCCAGTAGGTGAGAAAACCACCACTGCAGTGCTCCCCTGCCATGGCCACCCTGGCCCAGGGACCAACGCTGCCTCAACAGCTCGGTGTCTGCACGGCCCAAGGAGGTGTGTGCTCCACGCAGGCCTGACCCACTAATGGGGAAGACAGAGAACTCACACACCCCATCCTATGGTCTCACCACCTCCCCTCTCCAGCCTTCCTGTCCCCTCTGGGTCTGTCCAGCTCTCCAGTCCCTCACACCATCACAGGGTCCATCCAGACCGAGGGTGGCTGAGGCAGAACAGACATGGCTGTGGGGCAAAACCACACCTCTGGGTCGTCTCCCAAAGGGACACGAAGATGCCAAGATGGTTTTCAGGTGGTTTAGGAACTGCTGCCTCGTTCTTCCCACCAGGCAAGGGCTGAGACACTGCCACACTGTCATCTCCCCACCCTGGCAGTTCCAAGGCTCTGTGCAATCCAGAGGTTTTGCAGCCACAACTCTTTAAATGCATTTATTTCCCCCACCCCAGCAACACATTAGAAAGGGAGGGGAGGGAGGGGGCAATGGAACAGCTCTGCAGAGAAAATCCCTGAAATTTGAGCAGGAAAGTGTCTTTGAAAGGTCTCTGGGCACACAGGCCTCGAGCTCCTCTTCCCAAATCCAAGTAAAAGGACAGATAGTACAAGGGAGAATGTTTTTAAACTAAAAGTGGTTGGTTTAGGTTTGATACAAGGAAGAAGTCTTTTACAATGATTACAATCTGGTGCAGATTAGCCAGAGAAGCTGTGGCTGCCCCATCCCTGGAAGCGTCCAAGGCCGGGTTGGATGGGGTTTGGAGCAGCCTGGGCTGGTGGAACATGTCCCTGCCCATGGGGGATGTGTGGGGTGTGGAATGAGATGAGCTTTAAGGGCCTTCCTGTCAGCACCAAAGCATTCCATGATTCCATGCTTCTATGACCTCCAGCCCCTCTCTCTCCCCAGGAAGCAGGTCAGCAGCCCCAGTGCTGCAGAGATGCCACGTGGCTTCCACATCCAGGGAGCTCACACAGAGGGGACCCAGTGGGGAGAGTGGTGGGTCAGAGGTCAGCCCTGGGAAGGCACAGCCCTGCTGGGTGTGAAAGGAGGCTCTGTATCCCCTTGGAATGAGGCAGAGCGATGGGGTGAAGCCTGAGGGGCTGGGACAAAGGGAGTGGGGCACTGATGGGAACCGTCCCCTCCCCAGTGCAGGGCGCGGTGGCCGCTCTGTGCTCAGGGCTGACATGTCCCTGAGACCAAAACCTGAGGGTGTGAGCAAGGGAAAAATGGGGTGGGGAAGGCAAGTTTCGGGGCTGGGGATTTCTCTGCCTCCTGGAAAAGGAGGTCTGGGCTCATCCCAGAGCCATCAGCATGGAGGAGGGTAGCTCTGTCCCTCACTGACACTCCTGAGGTCCCTGCAGCATCCTGGGGCTGCAGGTGGGCTTTTCACTGGCCATTTCAAGGTACATCTGGCCCAGACACCCACTGACAGGAAAACACGGGGCTGGTATGGGCCACAAACACCAAAACCCTTTCCAGCCCTGACAGATGCACAAAGTAATGCAATAAATATATATATTTTAATACATATACTACTACTTATTTAATACAAAACTCCTACTGTCATGGTTTTTAATATGCTATATAGTATATTTTAATATACAATGAATATTTTTATATATACAAGATGTTATTTATATATATATACATATATACACACCCCAAAAACATCCCCAAATCCAGCTCAAGCCCATTTTCTTTTGAAGGCAACTTGGTGCTGGGCTGCTGGCAGGAGGAATGATCTGTGGGATGAGCACTGACATTCCACCCTGTGGGTGCTGAGGACGCTGCATCCCCCAGCCCAACTCTTTGTGCTGAGCTCTGTCAGCACACGTGAACGGTGCTGCACCGCAGCTCCTCCAGCTCTGCTGCCTGTCAGGGAAATGTCTAAATATTTCTATTTTCCCCAAATACGTTTTTCATCAGAATTCGAAAGGGGGAAAAAAAAAATTAAAAAAAACCCCTATGAAAACACTGAAATCCACATTAGGGCTGAAACAAAAGCAGTATTTAAGCATTAGGAGGAGGACACACCCGTGGGGCCTCAAGGGATGCTCCACATGCCTCTGGGGCTTTGCTGGGCTGTAGCATCCATAAAGGCCGGTTTCCATCCTGTCAGAGGGAGGTGAACCACCTGGAGTCCCAGGGGGACAATTTACTGTGCTATCTCCCGAGGATATCCACACCAGCCAAGGAACAGGGACCAGAGTGGAGCCTGGCTCTGCTTGTGTCCCAGATAACGCTGTCACCCCACAGAAACCAGGCTTGTCCCAGCAAGCTCAGCAGAGGCCAAGGGGTGAAGGAGATATGTCAGAGCTGCCCTCCCGCTGGGAAAAGCAGGACTGTGATGCCCAGGAGGGATGAGTGTCCATGAGACCTTCCCTGCCTGGCCCCGGCACTGCTCTCTGTCACTCGCCAGCAGCCACTGGGAGCTGTGGCCAAATCTCACGTGTGCAAATTGGGAGGAAAACACAGTAAATTAAAAATGAGAAAAGATAATTTTTAAAAAAATTTAAAATCTAAAACCTCTCCACGACCTGCACAGGTGCTTGGGTTAACTTGGGGTTTGATTCCCCATCTCCCTCGGTCGCTGCTCACAAGGTCCCTCACTCCCAGTCCAGCTGCCCACCACCAGTGCTGCTGCCTCTCCGGGGGGGCTGCCAAGCCCCTGCCTGAGTTCCTGCCCTGAGCTTGGCAAGACACAGCTTCCCTTTCCAAAGGGGTCATTTCCAGAGGCCAAACTACGACCCGGCAGCCAAACCACAGCTTCCCCTTCCCGCAGCACCAGAGTCAGCATCATGTGCCTGCTCCCTCCCTCCACTGCCTTTGTGTGTGCAAGGATTGAAGGAAAGAAAAAGGCAAGGAAGGAAAAAGGAGCCTGACCTCACTGAACCCTGCGACTTCAAGCCAGGGCCAGCCTCAGAGAGGAAAGGACCAGCAAAATCTGCTGCAGCAGCCGTCAAGGCTAATTAAAGAGCAAATGCAGCCGTTCCCAAAGGACTCGGCACTCTCCAGCTGCAGCTGCTGCTGGACCTGTGGCACGACCTTGGGCTGCAGCCAGTGGTTGTCACCTCTCTTATGGTGGCTCAGCACCCCAAAACCCAGGGTAAAGCTCACTGCTGTGGATGCCCCAGTTTGCCCCACTGCCTGCCCATTCCCACTGGCTCAGCCAGGGACCACCGAAAGGGGGAAGGCACATCCCAGGGTGCATCCCAGGATCTGCCATCCCCGTGCTCATCCCTGAACACACTCCCACCCTACAGGTTCCTCTGTCCTAAAGTCAAAGGCACTCATGCAGAAAGACCCTGACAGCTCTCAACATCGCTGGGCACGAGGGACTAATCCCGTTTTACAGATTAAGGGAGCATCCTGCCACGTGATGGGTTGGAATTAGTGCCTGGCTCCCTTCCCCACTCCGACCCACAGCCATCCTGACTGCCAGCACCCCTGTTGTACTGTGTTAGCCCTAATCCCAGGATTCACTCCTGCCATTCCCCAGGTGCAGGGCTCTGTTTCTCCTGCCCTCTCAGTGCCCACTGCCTCTACTCCAGTGCCAGGCACACACTGCACTCACCTCTGCTCCCTAATCCCTCTAATCCTCAGTTCTGCCTCTGCCTCAGAAAGCCCTTATCGAGCTCCCTTGTCTAACTCAGGGGGCAGAGATAACTCGGTATCTCCCACCCCAATCTCTTCCATAGTCTATTTTCTTCCTGCCCAGAGTTGATTTCCCTCACCTAATTGCCCGGAAAGCTCTTTTCCCTTCCTCTAATCAGTCTGGAGCAGACTTTCTCTAGATAATTGTGCCAAGACCTGATCACCCTTCTCATCTCCATCTCTCCAACACTCCCATTTCTTCACTAAACTCATCTGCCGGAACTGCATTCCTTGGTCTCATTTCAAGGCTCTGTTGAGTTACTTAATTGCTTGTTCGTCTGACACCCATATCTGGAAGCTCCCAGAGCATCAGGGACTGGGTGCAGGGCTGAGTTATCCTGGTGTAACTGCCTTCCCAGTGGATAAACTTGCTCCAGGTGTGTGACAGTGTGAGCCCAGAGCAAAACCTGCTCGAAAAAAAGAAACTCTCTGCAATTCACTGACACAGGTTGCCCAGAGCAGCTGTGGCTGCCCCATCCCTGGAAGTGTTCAAGGCCAGGTTGGATGGGGCTTGGAGCAACCTGGGCTAGTGGAAGGTGTCCCTGCGCCACGGCAAAGGGGTTGGAACCTGATGAGCTCTAAGGTCCCCTACAGCCCAAACCATTCCATGAATCCACTCTACGAAATGCAGAACCTTTTGCTTCTCTTGGTTGGAGGAGCAGCCACCTGGAAATGCTGTGCTGCAGCTCACAATGAGCTGTGCAGGGCTCACACCAGCCTCAGCCAACAGTAAATACCTGTAGGCCAGGTGTAAGTTCACCTGTGCCAAGGCCAAACTGAAATAGCTCCCCAATCTCAGCTCAGTGCCCCAGGTGCCCACAGCCTTTGGAGGCTCCAGTCAGGACCATATTCCTTCCTTCCATCCCTTCCCTCCTGCTCCACCAGTCCCACACTCGGAGCTATAGGAGTTGGTTTGACTGACCCCTATTCCCATTATCACCCAGCCTCCTCCTCTTTCCCAGGCTAATTGATCCATTGTTTTGTTTTCTTATCAAATTGCTCTCAGCCTCTGATGCTCCTTTAATCAATGCTCGGCCCTATCAGTTCCATGGGCCGCCAGGAGACTTCTGCTTGCAGCCACCACTGTGTCTAATCACTCAGGGACTTTACCTAATTGGTGTAAAACCTGATTTCTTTCTCTAATCGCTCCGAGGCCCTGATTCACTTATCTAATCACTCCAAAGCCCAGGCCTTGCACACCTCTCTGGCATATCCTTCTCCTCCATAGGTTCCCCCCCCCTCCACAGGTGGCCTGGCTCTCTTGACTCCCTAATCCCTCAGCTGCTTGATCTCTTTAACTAATCCAGCCAAGATTCGGCACCCTGGCTGGCTGCTCCCCTAACCCAGTGCCAGGAGGAGTCACCCCCCCCACGGAGCCACTTTCCCCATCTTCCACCCCCCCCAAAGTGCAGACCTGCCACAGAGGGGCTTTGCCTGCTGCTCCCCTCCGAAGGTCCCTTGGGAAAGGTGATGCATGTCCCCAGCACCTGGTCCCCTTGGGGTGTGGTGGCCACCCCGGTGACAAAGGCGCAGCCCCCCGAGTGTCAACCCCCACCAGAGGAATCTCCCCTCTCTGCCAGGACGGGGTGCACCGGCTCAACCAGTTCCCCCTCTGCTGCACCCACTGGGCTGGGCACGGGGAGGGAACAGCAATGGGACAAGGGGAATGTTGTCCCAGGTTGGCTCCTCACAACCAGGGGGATTTGGACACTGCTGCTGTGGCATCCCAGGCTCCGAAGGGCCCCGGTGCCTCACATGGAGCAGCTCATCCGAGCCCTTTCTTTCCTCCCGGTGAGTCACGTCCGCTGATTCAAGCGAAAGAAGTTGATGGGGGAAAACATTCACGAGCGCCAGGCTGGAAGGATCCCAAGGCTGAGGACAGGATGGCAGGAGCAGAGGGGAGTTTTATCTGTTTTTCCCTGAAGCTTCACAGGAAAGTGAGTCCTGTCACAGTGTGGCTCACAGATGCTGCTCATCGAGTCCCAGAGCACAGTGCCAGCGGGTCAGGAGTGCCCAAACCCTGCTCCCTGCTCCAGCAGGCCCTGATGCTCTCCCCTTAGAGACAGGGCACACCCCAGACCCTCCCTGACCTTGTGCCCGTTGCTCTAGTCCCCTGCAGACAGCAATTTCAGCCCCAAAGCTCATTCTTTCCCCTGGAGCATCCATGCTGAGCAAAAGCTTCCCCTTCCGTAGCTGACAGGGACACGGCCCCCAGCCCACGCTGGCTCAGCAGCACAAGGTCACTCCTGCCTTGGCAGCAGCCACACAGGGTGACTCAGGCTGGCTCCAGCTTCTGCTTAGCCCTGGGTGGGGAAATTTTTGGGGCGGAAAGTGCTGCCCTCCCATCCTGGGATGTGGATTCAAGTCCCAGCTCCAACCTCTTATTGCTTCAGTTTTCCTTTGCTCCCAAGACCTGGGCTGGGGCTGAAGCTGCACACAGAGATTCTGGGATGGAAACCATGTGCTGAGGAGGGGATGGAGATACCAGAGCTGAAGCAAAGAAATGGGAATTGCATCTTGCCTGGTGGCCACAGCAAGGATATCATGGAGCTGGGGCCTGATCCTTGCTCTCCCCTTTTGGAAGAGGGAACAGGGCAGCAAATCTCTGCACTTTGGGATTTTTAAGACCCTCATCAGAGCAAAGTGCTGTTTCCTCCCACTCCAGACAGCTCCAGGTGCCACCAAAGCCCCCCCTGCTCCAAGAGTGGGAGGATGTAGGGGGAGGCAGGCGGACACCCAGGCTCTTCCTGGGTCCCTGCCCTCCGCGCGGAGCAGGGAGCGCGTTCCCAGAACCCAGCAGTGGGAATTTGGTGTGTTTATTTGCAATCCAGCGCTGACCCTAGGACTGGGAGGAGAATGAGTCAGCTTCCAGCTCAGGGCAGGATTCCTCATCAGGCCTCTCCTTTCAGCTAAAAAAGCGCCATTTGGAGATGCGGCAATTTAATAATTTCATTAAATTGGCACTTCTGACCAGCGACAGGCTGCAGCCTTTCCATGCTGGCACTTCTTGTGCAAAGGGGGACAGGAAACAGCAGAGCCCCCAAACCACTGGTTTGCAGGAATACCTAAATATCCAAGCTCTGGGATCTGCAGGCTCTGGGAAGACGGTGCCTGCATCCCCAAGGAGCTCAGTTCTCCTGCTGCAGCCCCCAAAGAGTTAACACACGTCTCTGGAGCTGCACAGAATGTTCCTGGCTCCCAGGGGCAAAGCCTTCACCCACCCCCTGCCTGCTCTGCCCTGGGGATGCCGCGGGGCACAGTGACTCCTGCTCTGACGGATGTCAGCTCGCACAGCTCCCGGGGCTGCGGGAGGGAGAGAGGCGCTTTGGGAGTATCCCCATTCTCCCCGAGCTGCTCTTGGCCCTGTCCCCACCTTGGTCAAGCTCCTCTGCCCTGGTCGCTCCTCAGGATCCTCTGCCCCTCAGGATCCTGGCTCCATCCCCTGCTGCCACGCAGGCAGCAGCTCTTTCTGCCCACAAAGCAGGAGATGGAGCTGCAGCAGACAGAAAGCAGCGTGACCCTGCCCGTATTGGGCCACTGTTTGGTGCTCCAGTACCAGAGAAATGGCTCCAGCCCTGGAGAGACAGAGGTTCCCTCACACCCGGCATTTCCTGATGCCCGCCTGGCAAGCGCTGAAGGACAGCAGCTGCCCCTCCACGACATGGCTCTTTCTCTCCCCTTCCTCTGGACAAGAAGGGAGGAGATGAGCCCAGACACTCCCAGGCTGCTGGGGAACAGTGAGGTTGGCTGCTGTCCCCAAGAGCAGGGACAACCCATCGGACCCTCCAGTCACTCTGCCTTTGCTCGTCTCTGAGGCATGTCCCTCTCGGAAGGTCCATGCGGTGCGAAGCAAGTGCCCACCCCAGGCTCACTCAGGAGGGCAGCAGCTGAGCTGGGCACTAACGTGACCCCATCATCCCCTGCCTGAAGCCCCCCAGCCCCACCGGGGGCCGCCACCGGGCCGGCAGCTTGGCCCTGTGGGAGCGGAGCCCCGGCTCCTCGCCACGCCGCGCTGGTACCCGCCATGTACAGCCTGGCACATCTTCCCGGGGTTGCCAAAGCAACCGCAGAAACACAACAAACAGCAACAACACACAGCAGACAGTCGGCAAACATTCCCCTCTTATTTTCTCCCCAGTTCGGTTTGTGCTTTTTCCCCCTCTCCCACGAGGAAGCTGCTGCCTTCGGAAGGGAACAACAATATCACTCCTCAGCGCACGAAGCCTGCGCCGCCCCAGCAGGAGCCGCGGTGCGGAGCCCCCGGCGCTGCCGGGAAAAGCGGCTGCTCCTGGGGAGGAGCTGCGGCTCCGACACGGGCAGGTTCGAGCCGCTCACCTGCCTCCTCCGTGCTGCCGTCGTGCTGAGGGACCGGGGCTGTGCCGAAGCCAGGTTGGCCAAGCAGGGGAATCCCTCCCTCCTCCTGGGCAGCGCGGCGCTTCCAGGGACTGCTGAGATGTCCTGAGCGGTGGGGCCCAGCCTCGATCCAACGCGTGTTTTGCGGGTGTCCAGGACTCAGCACCCGTTTGCACAGGGCAGGGAGCACCTGAGCATCCCCAGGGCTTGGAGCAGGAGCAGGAGCAGGCAGAGGATGTGGGCACAGGCGGGTGCGCCTGTGGAGGGGACCCAGGGCCAGGGACACCCCGGGGCTCACCGAGGCAGTGCCGAGCCCCGCAGCAGTGGCACTGAGGGGGATTAGCGGGTGCAGTGCGGGGCGCGGGCTTTCAAAACGGGATTAGCATCGCTGCAGCACGTGACAGCGGGACAGCGGCTCTGCGGGAGCTCTGCCTTCCAGCCGGCCTGCCCAGCACCAGCACCCAGCACCCAGAACCAGCTCACAGCACCCAGCACCAACTCCCAGCACCAGCTCCCAGTACCCCCTGCACCAGGCCATGCAGTCCCAAGCTGGCAGGATCAGGACTCATGGCAGCAGCTTTCTGAGCCCAGTTTAACAACTTTTCATCCCTGCTGGGTGTGGGTTCCTGCGAGTGGGCTGGAGTGGGCAGAGGATGCTCCCAGGACAGGGAGCTCCTCCCAACACTCCTCCATCCTATCTCACCTCTCCCTCCCAAAACCTGGGAAACCCCAGCAGCCCCTTTCCCACCCCAGACCAGGGCAGCAGTCCCAGTGTGGGTTTGGTGGCACATTTCCCCATGGATTACACTTGGCAGCTGCCTCCAATCTCCTTAATTCCTGCACATGCGGGGCCACAGGCTGCAGGATTTATACCCAGTCCAGCTGGGTGAGATGTGAAATAAGTAACACATATCCAGTGTCCGGGTGCCATTTTTCTCTCCCTCTCACACACACATCTCTACACATACTTACACACATAGTAGAGGGTGCAGAGTGGGGAGGTCAGAGAGGGGACTCACTGCAAGCACAATGATTCCCTGTCCATGTGGGGACTACTCATGGGCCAGGCACTGGACAGGACCTGCAGGAGCTGGACAAGGTGAAACAGCACCTTCCTGTACCTAAAGAGTGACAGGACAAGGGGGAATGGCTTCACACTAACAGAGGGCAGGGTTACATGGCATATTGGGAGGAAATTTTTCCCTGTGAGGGTGGTGAGGCCCTGGCACAGGTTGCCCAGAGTAGCTGTGGCTGCCCCATCCCTGGAAGCGTCCAAGGCCAGGTTGGATGGGGCTTGGAGCAACCTGGGCTAGTGGAAGGTGTCCCTGCCCGTGGCAAAGGCATTGGAACCTGATGAGCTCTAAGGTGCCTTCCAATCCAAACCATTGTAGGATCCTCTGATATGAAATATGAGCTTCGGGGGCAGCCCAAATCTCTTCCTTTCTCCCCATTCCCAAATAACACCTCTCAGGCTGGGCTTTCCTCCCAGGCCCCTTTCACAGTCCCAGCCTGGGCAGGCACCACACAGCCCCCAGTGAGCCCAGTGCCCTGGGGAAAGCTGCCAGGGCAGAGGAGAGGCCAGGGGCTGTGCTGAGAGGAGGAGTCACTCATTTGTGAGCCTCAGCCTCGCTTTGTCCCAATTGGGATGTCCTGGGATCGCTGTGATGGATCCACCCCTCCAGCCGGGGCCACACCGTGTGTGTTTGCAGCGTGGTCCCTCAGGACCCTGTGGGGGTCGCTGGTACCCGCAGTGCTGTCGGCTGCTCCAAGCACCCGCGGCTGGTGCCCGGGTGGCCACAGCCACGAGCTTATCCCCAGCTTGCAATGACATCTAGTGGAGCCACCTCGGGAGGAGCTCAGCGAGCCAGTACCAATACCAGGCCTCCCCCTGCGCTCCCAGGGCTGAATTCTCCCCTCCAACCTTCTCTCCAAAACGTGTGGACATGAGGCAAGAAACAACACCCCATTTCTGAGTCATGGTTGGCCACGGCACAGCTTCCTGGGAGCCAAAAAAATCACCTTTTCCACAGCAACACTGAGTCCCCTCCAGTCATGCTGTGACTGTGCTTAATGAAGAGCTGGGGATTATTGTCATTATGTGGAGTCTTTACCTCAAGTTCTCCATCCCCAAAACATCCCAAATAAGTGGTTTTAGGGTGCCAAATGCTGCTGCTGCAAATCCAACAACTGTGGGAGGCAGCTGGTAGCAACAAACCACACCGAGCCACAGCCAGAGACATGCTGGATTCTCCTTTGAAGGCAAGGAAGGTAAAAAAATAAACAAATATACTAACTAGAATAAAAAAAACCCAGCGTGGTAACGGGAACATGCAGCAGCAACTCCTCCAGATCATCTCCCTGCAGATAGTGCAGCACCCACAGCAGCCAACAGGTCCTGTTTTAAACCTGGAAGAGTGCTGCAGCTTGATCCTGCTTCATTCCTGTAGAGATATAATCATAGTCTTGAGGAGATGTAATCACAGTATTTATTTAAGAATTAAGTGTGTCTGAAAGTGGCCTAAATTCCCCGTGCAAGAGCTGAGTGGGGGCCTCAGTGCCTGACTCAGCACCCCTGTGAGGGAGCTGCTCCCCAGCTAAGGGTGGTTAATGACTGGTGCCCAGGGCCAGACTGTAGAGAGTGTCATGAGTCTGAAAGACCCTGATAAGCCAAGGGAGAGGCTTGTGAGGACCATGGGGGAACACTGATCCAGAGCAATTCTGCATTTTCTAACACCACTTTATTTAGAGTAAACAAGCAGAGGTAGCACAGCAGGAATCCAGGATGGGCAGGGATGAGGGTAAGCACCGTTTGCAGCTTTTATATGACAGAAGGGAAAGAAAAAACACATAAAAACCTCAGAAACAAACATCACTTTTCAAAGACAAGACAGAGCCCGAGATGGCAATAGATGAGGTACTGTCGAGGCAGCCTCAAGGCTGACCCTGACCCAAGGCAGTTACGTGAGCAGTGAGGGAGATTCCAAATCCGATCCACCCTAAAAGTTCCTTTATGGAGCAGGTTTGGGACTTGCTGCTCCTATGCCTGATGGGGACAGGAGTGGGAGGAGGTTGGGACTGCCACCAGCTCCCTGGAAGGGGGTTACATGGAGAGAAAGTGCTTTAAACGCATCCATGGACAAACTTGATCATTATCCACATTTGAAAACTTTGCTCCCACCAGAGTAAATCAAGAGGGGAGAGAGACATCACCATCCCAGCTGAGACCGTGCCATGGGACTGCTCCACATCCAATACCAGGCATCAGTGTAGTCCAGAGAGGGGAGGTCCCTGCTCTGGTGCTCTGAGGTGCCCCTGGGAGAGCAGTGGCTCTGAGCCACCCTCCTTTGTATCTGTTCCCAGCCTGCCTGGAGAGCAATGAAATTCATCTTTGGAAACCAACATTCTCCTATTGCACCTCAGTTTAGTAGGAAACAGCCACAGATGTCTTCACAAGCAGTTATTGCCTCTAAGTTCTGCCCTTCTCCTACCTCACCATATAAAGATTAATTCTGACATTTCTCCAGCCTTACTGTGAGGAAGAAATATATATATATATATATATATTAAAATACCTTTATTACATCACTAAAAACCTGTGTAGTGTCCAGAAACCCATGGTGTCCTTGAGCAGCTGGCTGTTGGCAACACAGGAACTAAACAGCCAAAATACCCACATAAAAAATAGATTTTAAAAGCAACATGTGCTGCAAAAGCTTTGGCAGCCACATCCTCCTGCAGGGAGGTCGGGAACCAGCTCAGTACCGAGCTTGGGGTGCCCAGGGCTGGGGCTGAGCCAGCAGAAGGTGCTCAAGCACTCTGTGTCCAGGCAGGAAAGATCCATGGCCAGCAGCAACTTCCCTACCCCAGGATCACCAACCCCAAGGTGTCTTTGGCAGGTTTTCATCAGTCCTCCCATCCCTGTAGCCCATCCCACCCCTCCCCCCCGTTACTTCTTGAAGAACTTCTTGTTGAGGAGGAAAATTAGCAGGTTAACGTTGACCTTGGCTTTATCAAACATCTTCATGACTGCTACGCCCTCATACTGCAGCTGCAGCAGGTCCTGTGGGAGAAGTGACTGTCACTGCCACCAGCCCCATGCCCAGGAAGAAGAATCAGCTCAGAGCTGGGCTTGCAGTGGGAGATGCACGACAAGGCTGCCCCCAGCTCAGGGCAGGGCTCCCCGTGGGCTCTGAGTCCCCCAAAAACTGCAGGTGGGGAACACCAGCTGTGCCCTGCACCCCCTGGCCTCGCTGGGCACCAGCAGCCCCAGGACAGGCTCCCTACCTGGTAGTGCAGCTGGAAGTGCTCCATGTCGATCCCCATGAATTTGGCTTTCACCTGGAACTTGCCCGATTCCTCACAGGGGATGATGTCGAAAATCACGTTCTTGAACCTGAGGGGACAGAGCCACTCGCTGCCAAAAGGAACTTCCTGGCTTTAACACAACCAAGGAGCTGGTCACCCACCCAGCACAACCAGGCTTGTGAGGACCATGGGGGACAAAAATAGATCCCCTCCAAATCCCAACTATCCCATGTTCTCCTACATGAAACTTCTTGCCCCACCCCAGGAGGACAATGGTGGCCCACATGCACTCTCCTCCTGGGTTATTTTCCTGTACCTGTCCAAGCTTTCATGGAATATCCCGAGTCAGAAGGGACCCACAAGGATCATCAAGTCCAACTCCTGGCCTGGCACAGGACAACCCCAAGCAACAGCTCCTCCCATGGAGCCAGGGCTACGTACTGGCTGGGTGGCAGGTCTTGGATCTCCAGCAGCACCCCCTTCTCCAACAGCTGGGCTGCTGTGTAGTGCAGCGATGGCAGCTTCTTAGTCTTCCCACTGACCCTGGAAGAGGAGGAATCACATGCTGAAAGCTCGTCTCCAGCCACCTGTGTCCCTTTGGACCCCCAAAGTGGGAGCTCCAGGAGCCACAACCAGAGAGCAATGAAAACAAATGATGGGGTTTTTTAAAGAAGTACTGATTTTTGGTAAGAAACCGTACTTGTTGCTGGCTGCCAGGTTGTCGAGGCAGGTCTTGATGTACTGGTTGTAATAATCAATTTGCTCCTCATAAAATAAGGTCTTGGCATCGAGGCCATGCAGGGTCTGCCTCAGCTTCAGGAGCTCCGCGCGGCGCTGCTGCCGGTGACGCCGCTGGTTCCGGATGTCCTGGAGGGAACAAAGCCGGGCAAGAAAGCCAATATACCTCATTCTGAGCTTCCTCAGAGCACCAGAGCAGGACCTCAGGGGGCCTTAGAGGTGACCCCCGACTCAGTGTCCCCTCAGCACACCTTGGCCAGCTCATCAATGAGCTCCTGGTACTGGTGGGCAGAGTCCAGCAGCCCCAGGCTCTCCAAGCGCCGCAGGTTGCGGATGATCTTGCGCTTCTTCTCCTCCATGGAGAGCTGACCATTGGCAGCCAGGGAGCGGTGCCGCTTCAGCTGGGTGGGGGTCTGGGCGTCCTGCAGCGCTCGCCTGTGCACGAGGAGGTCGTGGGCGGCTTCCTAGGGACGAGAAGGCTTTGAGCCTGGAATGCAGCTGAAATGGGGCATGAGGAGATGGAGCAACCAAACCCCCTCTCGCACAGTTTGATGTGGATCTCTCCTGGTCCAGAACACGTGTTTTCTCTGAAAACCAGAGCTCTGCTGGAGCATAAGAGCAGTGGCCAAGGCTCCAGGAGCAGGGCAGCTTTTTGCTGAGGGCTTTTTTTGCCATTTCCCTGCAAACTTTTTTAGCTCATGCCCAGCAGCTGCCTCACTCAACCCACCTCGTGCTCCGAGGCAGGTGTCCACAGGATTTCTGGGAGGGAATCTCCTGGCTGGGACTGGATCACATCCACCAGCATCTGCTTGGTGCTAGAGACCAGAGTGAGATGTCAGGCATCCACTCCAGACCACCACTCTGGTGACAATATTTACTTGCCTCCCAAGGGTTTCTTGCCCCTCTAGAGTATCCAGCCCCCAGCACAACCCCAATGCCCGTGGAGCCCATCCTCACCTCAGCAGCAAGCTCCTCGTGTCGCTCTCCTCACTGCTGGCCGCTGGCACCAGCTTGCCAGTGAGGGTAAGGGAGATCTCTGTTCTGCTGAGCTGAGAGAGCACCTGCTCAGCACCACTGTCTGCCAGGCTGGCAACACTTTCCCCTACAAGGGCAGAGAGAGCCCTGCTGGCTGTGTCGGGTTCCAAAGGGCCAGTTTCCCATGCAGAAGGAATCCAGCTCGAGCTTCATGCAAGGCAAATTGTCCCCATGTCCACCCTCCTCCTGAGAGTGTGGGTGGTGGGTCCCAGAGCTCGACCTACCAACCAGGGACTGGACTGTAGGAATCTCATCAAGGTCCTCCAGGAGCTCGTGCAGGGGGTCTCCGTGCTGCGGCGCGATGGAGTCCTGGTGCTCGAGCAGGAGCTGGACAGTGCCAGGGATGAGTCAGTGGCAAAGGGGGATGCAAAGGAAGAGGGAGTGAGGGCCCCCTTTTTACATCCTTTACACCCAAAAGGGGACGGAGAAGATATGATGTTCAGGGAAGGACAAACAGCAACAAACCTGCAGAATCTGGGTTATTTTCTTGCTTAATAAAGAAAAAAGGGTCAGGAGGAGAAGAGCTGGGGGTGGGGCACAGAAGAGTGTGAGGAAATGCAGCAGAAAGCCCAGGAGGTGGGAGCAGAGGAAACAGAGCTCGCTTGCTGTGAGCTTTATGCCCTTACCTTGTGTGTGTTGATGAGCTCCCCCACAGTGATGTAGATGACTGGTTTGGCCACCGCCACCATTTCTGAATACTCGTCCATATTAAACCTCTCTTCTGGTTCAGGGACGCAGCAGGCAGCAGAGATGAACCTCCTGCAGAGAAGGACCCCTTCAGTCAGCCCCAAAACCCTGCCACCGGCTCACAGTCACCTTCTCACCCCAATGCTGTCCTGGGGCCCACCTGAACTTGTTGTGGGTGTCCTCCAGGTACTGGTTCACCCCGCAGAGATGTGCGTTCTCCCCGTCGAAGGCCTTGCGGGCGGCCGCGTGCTGCAGCACTTTGGCGATGGAGCCCAGGCTGCGGCGCTGCTCGGGGTGCAGGGTCGCCCCGGCTGAGATGTCCACGATGTCAAAGCCGTCAGGGGCCACCACAGCCGGGTTCATGAAGCGGTAGTAGAGCAGGTTGCCCACAATCTAGGGCAGGAGACAGGCTGGGGGTTGGGGGAGCAGGCGGGCTGAGGCCCGAGGAGGTGGTGGCTCAGCAGCGAAGGGTGCTGCATCCTTGCACTGCCCTGGGGGAGCCTCCCAGAGGGGATGGTATCCTTGAGAAGAGCCCACCCTTGGCATTTCCTTGGGGGCTCACGGCAAATGTTGACTTGGAGGCATTTTTAAGTCCAGAGGACTTGGTTTTCCATGAAGAGATACTGGCCCTTCACATGCAGACACAGATGAACCCCACCAAAAGCACAGACCCCCCAGCCCCAGGGTACCTTATCGATTTCCTCTGCTGGGGCCTTGGGGAATTTCTCAATCAAGGATGTCCTCAGGATTTTGGCCATGTAGCGCATCCCATAGCTGAGGAGAGGGCAGGGAGAAGTCCCTCAGCATGCAGGACCACCCTGCCCCAGGTCTACCACCTGTATCTCAAGATACAGGAAACCCCCAGCCCTGGGGCAATGGAGGAGCCCACAGGAGGGGCCAGCAGCTGCAGCATCCCTCAGCTCCCTCCTCTACCCTGCTGCCAGCCCATGCATCGCTGTAGGAAGCCTTCATCCTCTGAGATGACCACAGCTCAGATTCTCCCTGGCAACACCTCAATACCAGCAGTGAAGTGCTCAGAGTGGCACAAAGAGCCAGCCCATAGGGCGCTGCTGCTATTTGGTTTCAGTGCAGTAAAACAGCCCTGCAGCACTGAAGGGGCCAAAGAGGACCCCAGTCGCCCAACCTCCTTTCTAAGGCCTTGCTGGAGACACCTTTGAGCCAGCAGTGCTCCCAGGTGGGCACAGGAACCGCAGGGATACGTACGGGATCTTGTCGACGGAAGAGGTGATGGCAGAGACGAACTTGTCCGTCATTGCCAGGAGGTTTTGGATAGAAATATCCAACCGCCTTTGGACCTCGGGGTGGCTGAGAGCCTGCTCAGGGCTGACCTCATATGGGAGTTTGCTGTGAAAGGAAGATCCCCATCACCATCCCAACGCCCATCACTGTGCGGTCGGGCCGAGCCTCCTCGCCCAGGGCCTGACCTCCTCTGCCCGCTCTGAGACTCAGCCTGGTTGATCCACGCCTTGTAGATGTCCACGGGGTCAGTGCGGATGCCCAGGGCCTTGTCCTGCAGGACCTCCTGCACTGGGCCGCCCAGGATCTGCCGCAGGGCGTTCTGCCCACGCGTGCTGCGGTAGAAGCTGACCACCAGCCGGATCACCGTGGCGTTCCCCGTCAGGATGTCATGGACATGGTCTGCCTTGGACCTGGGGAGAGAGACAGGGTGGATGGGATGAGGGGATGGACCAGTGTGTGTGCTCTAAGCAGGAGGGAGTAGCCAGAGGAGAGAACTGCATCCAAGATAATGCCCTTTATTCAGCCTTTGCCTGGGCCTGTCCCCAAACCAGGACACCCCTGGACACCCACCTGACCTCCTCCTGCAGTGCCACTTTGAAGAGCTGGAGCAGCAGATAAGCCTCCCGGGGGTTGGATGCGTAGTTGTAAAGCGTGAAGATTACTGACTCCATGAATTTGGTGGACTTGTTCTGGGGCATCTGGAAGATCAGCCTGGCCAAGTAGACCGGCTGTGTCTGCAGGCACAAGGGACACCAAGCTAACCCAAATGTTGTGGAGTGTTGGGGGACCAGGTCCCCGCACTGTCCCACTGCTGTGGGGGACACAGCAGAGCCCCACCAGCCCCACCTGCAGCAGGTAGAAGAGGTGCTGGTAGGCCTCCAGCTTCTGCCGCTTCTCTTTGCTGAGCGACTTGAGCCCCTTCTGCTTGTCTATGGACATCATCTCTGAGAGCTGCTCCTTGTTCTTCTTGGTCAGCCTCTTGCAGTGGGAGACCACCTCCTGCAGCCGTGTGGGCAGGGAGAGAAGTGCTGGGGACTGCCATAGGCTCCGGCATTCTGACCAGCCTCTGGGAAGAGCCTGAGGCATCCCAGTGCTCCTCAGCCCCTCCCCTACCCCTCCAACCACTTGAAAAGTGAAGCAGAGACAAGTCCAAGGTGTGATGCCATGGAGAGCAGGACCAACGGGCTCAGGCACTTTGGCAGGACCACATGAGGTGTCTGAGATCCTCCCCTTGCCCCTGCCCTGCTCCCCACCTGCAGCGTGATCCTGTTCTTGACCAGCAGCCCAATCTTGATGTCCATGAGGTCCAGGTCACTCTCCAGCTGCTGACTTGCACGGATCCTCTTCACCACCTCCTCCTGCAGCCGCAGCACCTCCGACTCCTCCCAGAAGTCGTGCTGGCTCTGCTCCAGCAAGTGGATGAAGCGCCGGACGATGCTCAGTGGTGGGCTCCTGGCATGGACTGTGGCAAGGCACAGCGACACTGTGAGTACTTGCAGAGGGCAGAGCAGCCACTCCCACCACAGACCCTTGGACCTCCACCCCACCACAGACCCTTGGACCCCCAGGATCTCGCCCAGACACCCCATCCTCCTCCCGGAGAAAGCATCTTCTTGCAATTCTAGGACATGGGACAGGACGCGGCCACACTGCACAACAGCCCCCAGGAGGCTTTTGGGGGCAGAGGGGCAGCTCTAAGGCTGATCCCAGGAACCACCAAGGACCTGTCACTCCTCTCCTTGCCACAGGGACACCGGTGGCCAGTGTGCCACCTCCTCCTCACCGTGCAAGTCCAGCGAGGGAAGAGGCAGAGCCCCCTTCCCAATTAGCCCTCGCACTTCAGAGCAGCGATGAGCAGACACTTACCCAGCATCCTGTAATCCCCACGGGCCTTGTTCGCTCGCACAAAAGCCTGGATTTTAATTACAGCTTTAATCTGCCAAGACAAACAAGGGGGTGGAGGATGTTTCCCCACAGCATCCCTGACACACGTGGGGAGTGGAGGAGAGCTGGATGGGCATTTGGCTGCCTGCTCCCACTGCTGGCAGTGTGCCAAGGTCTGGGATGAGGGTCTCCACAACCGGGAGGGATTTTGGGATTCCACCCTCCTCAGCAATTGTTCCCCTGTGATCACTGTATTTCAGAAGCTGCAGCAACTCCAGAGGTGCAGCTTTGCTTCCTGCAGCCAATACTTCCCTTTCCCCCAAAATTTCCTTCCCCTCTAATGGGCATCTTGAATTCCCTGTTTTTTGATGGAACTGGAGTGGGTTTTTTTCTCTCCTCACACCTCAAAGAGCCTGATAGTTTGGCTTGCAGACCCCCCAGGCACATTTTCCTTCCCATCTGTCTCCCTTGGCCAGGATGTAGCAGTTCTCCCTCCAGCACTCAGGGAAGGAGATCCAACCATGGGCTCCAGATGATTCCCCTCCATCCCCACCAGCATGTTACCAGGAACTGTTTCACTCCCATCCCATCACTCACATTCTGCCTGAAGTAGCGCAGCCTCTCCTGGTACTTCCTCCGAGCCTGCCACATCCTCACACCCGCCTGGATCTGGAAGAGATGTTCAAATAGTCGGATTCTGCAAGGACTCACTTGGCCAAAGCGAGTGGGTGGAGAGGGGGGAAACTGTGAGCATTTCCAGAGGCTTAGACTGGATACGAGTGAAAATTTCTTCATGGCACAGGCTGCCCAGGGCAATGGTGAAGTCACCATCTCTGTAGGAATTTAACAGACATGTGGCTCTTGGGGACATGGGTTAGTGGTGGCCTTGACAATGCTGGGGGAACAGTTGGACTCAATGATCTTCAAGAGCTTTTCCAAGCTCAACAAGTCCATAATTCTATTCAATGATTTTTGCAAGATGTTCTCCCTTATCCCCTCACAAGCTGCCCTGGCCCAGCTGCCATATCCCCCCCAGCTCCTGTACTGGGCAGGGGGTAGATGCCACACTTGCAGCCGAGCAAGAGGGTGGCAATGCCCAACGAGGGAGCAAAGGCTGAAGGAAGAGTCTTCCCAACCTTGATTGCAGCCTTTGTGTTGGCTCGCAGGTAGTGCAGCCTCTCCAGGTAAGCTCTGCGTTGTTTGTACCCCCTCCAACAAGCCTGGGCACAAGAGAAGACACCAGCTGGAGAGACCTGCATGAGGTCACCGTGAGTCCCCGTCGGGAGCACACAAGGAAAGAGGATAACACAGCACAGGAAAAGAGGAAACCAACATCCAAGCAGCTGCTGTGAGAGAAACAAGCCCCACACCACCCTCTGCAGCACCTCGGGGGGCCCCAGCAGTGAAATGGCAGAGGTCACTGGACCTGCCAGAGGATGCTGTGAGCAGCTGCCCATGTTTGTGTCCCCGTGCACAGAGGTGGGAGGGTTCTGGCTGCCTCACCTGGATCCTGATGGCAGCCGGCTGCTGCTCCCACAGGATGTGCCGTCGTGCCGCGAACTCCCGGCGAACCAGGAAGCCCCGGAGTCGAGCCTGCAGCCTCACCACGAAGGAGGAGTGGGACGCCCACAGGAGCTCCCGGTCGTGCGCTGCCGTCACTCGGGTGACGACCGACTGTGGGGACACGAGGCACCAGCTCAGCCCCAGCGATGCCACCGGTGCCCACCCAGCCCCGTCCTGCCTGTACCTGGATCTCCTCCCGGCTCAGGTGTGTGGTGTTGAGGCTGCTGTCACGTGGGCACTGCCAGCTGCCCTCGAAGGTCTTCAGGCTCAGGTAGTACTCGGCACCGTCGGGCAGCCTGTGCCGGATCCAGTACAGCTTCTCACTCCCTGCACGCCGGGACAGACAGGAACTGCTGGGTGGTGCTGCTCCCCTCGAACACCTCAGGTTGGGGGGACAGTTCTGCAGCTCCCAAGGTTTTACCTGCTGGTTTCTTGGTGGCCAGAGCTGCCAGCTGCTCCTGGTAGGCACTGGCACAGGCGCTCACCACACCACACAGGGCCACGTCAGGGTTGCGCAGCACCCGCAGTGTCTGCGCCGCCTTCCCTTCCTTGATGGCCTGGTTGATGGCAGCAATGCCCAGAGCCACTGAGGGAACAGAGGGGGCTCACATCAGCCCCTTCTTGTCCTCTGACCCCCCGCCAGCAGTACCCCAGCCCACAGAGCCTGTGTGGGGAGAGCACTCACTCCTTCTGGCTGCCACCGTGTCCTGGTTAGCCCGGCACACCCCTTCCTGGATCTCTTCCCACCAAAGCACAGCTCCATCATCCCCTGTGGCCTGAGAGACAGAAGAGTTGGGCAGGGGGGGAAATGGAGTCTAACAAGCTGGGCAGCCCCCCCTTGAGCACCTTCTGCTTTGCAGGGTGCTGCACTGTTGGGGGGGAGGGTACTTCACAGCCAGGGGGGATACCATGCTACCGGGTGGAGGGTACCCCACAGCCAGGGGGGATGCCACGCAGTCAGTGGGGTACCCCACAGCCAGGGGGGAGGCCACACTTCCATGGAGGTACTGCACAGCTGACGACCCCTACCCCACCTGGGCTTTCTGCCTCCGTGCCCGGGACAGGACGTCGTGGTATCGTGGGGCGGTCGGGAGGGAGATGTCGGGCAGGGCGGCCTCCAGCAGCAGCAGCGCCGCCAGCGTCTTCTCGGGGTCCGCCTGCAGCAGCGCCTCGTTGACCAGCCGGACAGCCTGGACTCCTGCGTGGGAGGGAAGGGATGTGCTGCTCAACCCCCCGTGTTCCAGGCACCCAAGGGAGTCACAGCCCAGGGTGGTGCAAAGTTCTCTGGTGTCTCCTTGGGGCTGGACTCCCAGTACAACCTCCCTCCCCAGATGTCTGCAGACCCTCCTGCACACCCAAACCCCATGTGGGCAGGACTCACTGTCGTTTTCATCCTGCACCAATGAATTGGTGCTGTTCACACTGTCCTGAATGTCATTCCAGCTCAGGAATTCAGCTCCCGCCTCCCTAGATTGGCCTTTCAGCTGCTGCAAGTCCTTGAAGTACCTGAAGGAGAGACACAGGGCAATGGCTTGGTGCCATTCCAAGCAGGGTTCAGTGCATTCTGAGCAGGATGGCACCTGCCAGAGCCACCTGCCTGGCTCTTCAGAGTGGAAAGGCAAGGCACAGGGCAGGAGGCTGCTGGAACAAACCCAGAAGAAGCACAGGCCGCCTTACCATCCCCTCCCACTGGATTTCTCCACACTGACCCCAAACACAGAGCCCATCTCCTCACCTCTGTGCATTTGCATCCTCAACTCCTGAGAGGCCCAGGGCAGGGCTGACCAGGCTGCTCCAGAGCCCATCGGGATCCCCGGCATCCAGGACTTGGTTTACCAGCGCCACAGCCGAGAGCATCTCCACAGCCACGAACAGTTCCTCCTGCGCCAGCTCACGCTGCGCGGGGCAGATGGAGACACTGATCCCTCATAACCCCCTCCTCCAGCCCAGCACCCCTGGGCGCAGGGGAAGCACCAATCCCCCTCATCTCCTGTCCCTGGGGGTCTCTCACCTGTGGGTGCTGGTGCTGCAGCAGGGCCAGCTGGTGCTGGTACAGGGGGGCAGCCAAGGGGTGCACATCGGGCAGCTGCGCCGCAGGGTCAGTCAGCGCTTCCAGGGTTTCAGCCGGCATCCCTCGGCGGATGGCAGCGTTGATCCGGCTGACAGCCAGCAGCACTGAGGGACAGACCAGGGGAGCTGGCACAGGGGGGCTGCAGGGGGTGGCTGTGCCTGGTCTCCCTTTGGCCAGGCTGCCAGCAGGGGCACCAGCTCCCGGGCATTCACAGGGCAGCACCGTGAGCACCGTGTCCCTATAGGCACTCACTGGCTCGCTCCTCCTCGCCCCTCCTGTTGGCCATGAGGATCCCTGCCTGCACCTCCTCCTGGTCCAGCAGCTCCAGGTAGCCCAGGTCCTGCAGTGGGCAGAGATGGGTGGTGGGTCTCACAGCTCATCTTGCTCACACCGATGGAGGAGCCATGCTCAGACCCTGTCAGAAATCTGCCAACCCACAGAACAACCCCTGCCCAGGGGACCCCCTTCTTCCTTAGGACCACAGGGGTGGACCCCCAGCACAGGTACCCCACACCACAGGCTCCTGCCAGCACCTACCAGTGCCTTCTGCTCCCTGTCCATGCTGAGCTGCTCCAAGTAGAGCTGGAGGTTGTCACGTTGGAGGCAGCGCAGGGCCAGGACGGGGTCCTGCAGCGCCCGGTGCAGTGTCAGCACATCCTGTCTCTGCAGGGCATCATCCACCTCCTCCAGAGCCCCATGCACTACAAGAGAACAGTTCATCCCAGAGGTGAGCAGGCAGATCATCCTACAGCTCCAGGGAGCAAAGGCAGCTATGGCTGAAGCCTGCATATCCATCATTTTAATTTCTCCTTGGAAATGCACATCCAACCCTGACCCCTGATGGGTCTGCATCACTCCTTCCTGTATGTTCATCACTCTCCTCGTGCCCTGGGGTACCATGGTCCCACCATAAGCCCTAGAGCACCCCCAAGAGGAAAACCCCAGCTTTCCTCACCGTTAACTTTGTTGATGTTCCCTTGGATTTCAGCCTGGGTCAGACACCGGTCATAGACATCCTCTCCCTCAGGGATCACCTGCAGATACTGGAGAGGGATTCCCCACCCTGAGCTTTCCTCCCAAGCTCAGCCCACAGCACACAGCAGGGTCCCTTGCAGATGCCTGGGCTTGTTTCCCAATCCCAAGCCCTGGGGATCAACCAGGCCCCCAAAAGAGGAATCATCTCCCCCATCTTCTGCTCAGCACAAGGGCTCCCAGGCTGTGTTTCACCCAGCAATCACTGTATGGTCTGTGGCCAAGGGACCTCTCCAGCTGGCAGCACCCACCAGCAAAGCGGCTGCTCCTCTCCCAGCTGCTCCCCCCATGCCCTCCTCACCCTGTTCCTGGCATTGCTGCCCTTCTCCAGCTTGGCCCGGTGCAGCAGCTCCTGGTAGGCGCCCGCCAGCCCCTGGCGCAGGTCCCGCAGCATCGCGCTGGGGTTGTGGAGGGTCTCCATCGTCTGGGCCACCACCCCCTGATCCACCGCTTTGTTGATGGCCAGCACTGCCGCGTGGACTGGAGGAGAGGCAGGGAGCAGGGGGGGAGATGGGACATGGAGGGGTGAGATGGACCATCTCTTATATCCCTGCAAGCAGTGGGACAAGAGCCACTCCGTGCACCATGGTGGGAACCACCAAAGAGTGAGCTGCAGTCTCCAGAACCCAGGAAGTTTTGGCATCTCACAGCAAGAACAGGTAACGCAGAACCCCCAGTGCTGCCAGTGGGGAAGGGGCTGTGCCAGCCCTTGTAGCCACGTGCTGAAGGAGAGCAACCAGGTGCCTCCACTGCATCCCAGACCACCATCACCTCCCAGAGCACCACCTCCCAAGTTTGCTGGCCCCAGACTGGTATCCAGGGGCTGGTTGCCCAGCCCTGCTCCCCATCAGGCGCCCATCACCTGCTGCTTCATCCACTGAGAGCTCATTGGCCAAAATGCCGCCGATCTTGCTGAAGGCAGGCAGCTGCAGCCCGTACTTCTCCAGCTCCCGCTTCATGTTGTTGATCTCCTCCTCTGGAGCAGAGCACAGAGACAGCACTGGAACAGGGGCAGCCAGCAGAGCCCCAATTCCCCTCCCAAACCAGAGGGGTGCAGAAAATCCCCACACTGGGGTAACCATCCCTGAGGTAGCACTGGCAAAACTCACCCAAAATCTTCACTCCCCAGATCCCTCCTGCCACAGGATCCCAAAACATCAATGGCAAACCCCCCCTTACCAGCACCAGCCCAGGTCCCCACACACAGCAGAGTACCTGTGAAGTTGACTTTGCCATACAGGTCCTGGATCTGAGGAGCCAGTCCCAGCTTGAAGAGGTACAAGCTGAAAGACAGACCACGACTGTAACATCACCTGCTTCTCCCTCCCAAACCTTCTGTGGCAGCCAAGGCTGGCAGGTGACACCAACAAAGGGCTCATGAGCAGTGACAGCCAGGCCAGGCCACCCACCTGAGTGCATGGATGCAGTAGACCACTCGGGGCATGTTCTTCTTGTCATAGATGTCAGTGGTCTCTGGGTGGAAGATCTGCCAGAAAAATAAGAGACAGCTCAGATGGGGATGGCATTGAGATGGTCCCTGGGCAGGATGGTTTCCAAGGGTGGGGGCAGAGACAAAGGCCCCCTGCCACACCAGTGCTCCCCACAGTGCTGCCATAGGGCAGAGGTCAGCGTGTCCTTTGGACAGGGAGAGCGGACGGGGGACATTACCGAGGGAAGCCCCACGTGGCTCATGGCATCACGCCAGTAGTTGATGTTATCCGTGTGCCGAAAGTGAAGCCCAGCTGCCTGGAAAAGAGGAGCTAGAGTCAGGCTGAACTTCACCTTCTCTCATCCCCGGGTTCCCCCACCAAACCCACCCAGCCAGGGCAGGCAGTTAAAGTCAGAGGCAACACCTGTGAACCCCCAGGGCAGCACAGTTCAAGGACCACATTGCAGCCATTCGCTATGGAATTGTCCCTCAGTGACTGCTCTCAGCAAGCCCCTCCTTGCTCTGCACTCACCAGTGACAGGGAGGTTTGGGGGTGCACTCTAAGGAACACAGCCCAGGTGTCACAGCCTCACCTTGTACCGTGTCTGCTCACGATCGTAGATCTTCTTCAGCGGGACCACAGCCGGGGCGAAGCAGTGGCCCAGCTTGGCCAGGAGGACCCCGTTGCGCAGGGTCTCCTCCAGCTCGGTGGGGGGAGGCAGCCCCTCACCCAGGCAGGCCTCCATCCAGCTGGCAGGGCAAAGATGGGGCCCGTCACGAACCCCAGCACCCCACCAGGCAGAAAAATCACCCAAAGGAGACCCCCTCGACCCCCTCCCTATAAACCCCCCATAATGCTGGCAGGGGAGGTCGGCCCCCAGCCCTTTGCTGCCAGGTGGTTCTCAGTTTGGGTGCTCGGCTGAGAGCCTCCCCCCAAAAACCACCCCCAAAACCGTCTTTGAGGGCCACAAAGCCCCAGGGCCTGGACAGGACTCTGCAGCACTATAGCCACCCCCCACCCAGACCCCCTGCCCTCATCCCCTCCCCTTTGCATCCCTTTTCCCCCCCAAATCTGAGCTCGAGGGGCTCCCCAGGTGCAGTCCCACCGCTTGGCTTCCTCCAGGTGACACAGGTACTGATAGGCAACATTCTGCCTCCTCTGCTCGTCCATCTCAGCCGCAGTCAGGCGCTCACCTGGGCAGTGATGGGAGTCCCCGTCAGAGCCCTCTGCTCAGGGGGGCTTTTGGAAGCCCCCATGGCCACCCAAAGTAAGAGCTGGGAAAGGGAGGCAGGCTTTTGGCACAGCAGCCTCCCACAGCCACACGGGGGAGGCACCAGCATGACAGTGACAACAACCAAGCCCTTGAGGCGGTTGGAGGAAAAGTTTCCAACTTCCCTTTTTCCCAAATAACGGCCACAGCTGGCACCGAGAGCTGGCACCAGGGAGCTGGGGCTCAGAACCAGCATTCAGGGGATCACAGCTGCAGGTTTGGGATTCTTTGGCACTGCTGGTGCTGGAGGCACCTACGACTGCTGGGGGGCACCCGGCTGCCCACCACCAAATCACTCCTCAAAACATGTCTCCCTCTTTGTCCCCAGGTGCCTGGGACCCTACACACTACTGCCCCTCCTCTGCCCACACCCTCAGAGCTGCCTGTTCCCCCATCCCTCTGCATCCCCAGACCTACCAGCCCCTCCATCCCCCTCT